>JAHLJT010009436.1:10207905-10352654 GCA_031308135.1 Acheta domesticus
AATTAAAATGTTGGATTCTGGAATTAGTTACTTGTTAGCCGAAGCATTTTCTCCGGCAACAGTATCAAAATACACGCTGACGTGTCACAGCAGGGCCAACCCCATCCCTTGGGATCCCTCTGCGAAGTCTTCTGCTGCAAAAGCTCACCACCCACGACAGCCCCGCCCACCTCGCCCCCTCCCCGCCCCCACCCCCGTTCCGTCGCTTGCGACCTTCACCCGCCGCGCGCGCGGGCCTACTTTTGCAGGAAATGCCGTTAAAATGTTAGCCTTTCTTGTATTCTTGTCTACGTCCGACGTGAGCTTTACTCACGTACTGTAGTAACTCAGTGTACAACGGATTGTGAAACAAACCTCCTCGGTTCTCTTTCGCACACACAACTCCAGCGGGCGGCTGCGGGAGAGCCCTTTGGGCAGATCGTGCGTTGATGGAATTGAAACGCAGCCGAGAGAAAAGCGCCTTCCTACGTAATAACGTTGATTTGGGCTGAATAGTTGGCAATGTCCCAATTCGAGGAAATCCACTCCAGACGCCACGTCAACCCATCACGCGATTTCATTGCCGGGTGTCATTATACAAATAAATCATTAGTAGATCACGTTTTCCGGGCACCAGTGTAAATATAATAGTCTGTGAAAATTAGTGCAAAAAAAAACAACAAACAATAGTGAATGTTCCTCACAATATTTCTATATGAGCCTATTACACTTCTGTTTGAAATATTTTTAATTTTTACTCTTACCTCATCGTTAAAAGTCATCAATTATTTTATTAGCATATATTTTTAATGTTTGCAAGAAATACGAAAAAAATATCAAACGAGTACGAAATTTTAAATAATTAATTTTGGAAACAAGTTATCTGTTACTATCCTATTTCCATGACACTAGGAGTATTAAACTTCTGGTCTGGCAATTTTCTTGCTTTCCATTATTTCCATGAACGAGAATTCTGATCTTAAAAGATAGCCAAATGGAAATTCCTCCTGAAGCTCGCGTTGGAAGTTAGGAACTACACACTATTGAACTACTACCAAGTTCGATTACTCCAAAAAAGAAAAGTTCTGATCAAAAGACTTACTGCAACGCATCCCGAACAACCGATACTTTTCACTGTCAGTGAATCAGACCAACTTTGGAACAATAAATAGTAACTTGTATGAGTTGAAAATATGAACACTACTCAACGAGAGAGAGTGAAATGATAAGGAGAACCTAAGAAGTTACAGAGGTTTTGCGTAACTGAGCATGTGGACGAAGTGCCTCTCAAAGAGCCAGCAAGCACTCTCTACTTCGCTGCCACTTCTCGGGCGACTTTGAGCTGCGAGAGGGATGAGTCAGAGGCGAAATCGTCGCTTTCTGCATTGCGTGCGTGGAAGCAGTAGCGCCCGCAGAGTGCGTATCAGACCTCGCGCATCTCCGGGGTCACGTGCCCCCTCTCGTGGGTGTTGTGGGGGTCAGTTCTCGCTTTATCGTCAGGAAAGAATAGGTGTTGAAGTGTAGCGAATACTTTTTTTTTTATTATTTTCTCCTGCTGGTGGAAAACAGGCGGGTCGTGACATTCGGATTGAGGCGGGAGTTGTGGTCCTCTCCAAATCAGGATAATATGAATGAAAGTAATTTCGTACAGTAATAGACGGTATAGTAGTTCAGCATGTTTATCTAATTTACGAATTACACTACCTGGAATCACGTAATTTTAATTGACGGGGAACGTTTTGCTTTTTAACCTTGAAAAAATAATATCGACATTTTCAACATGGCTTTGAGGGTGTTGGAGAGCAAGATTCGTAGGATCCGCTCCCCGAATCCAAAACGCAAGTTAAACTGAGTACTCCAAGAGATTTCAGAATGCAGTTATTGGGGAATGTGAACTGATTCATTGCGGAATCCACCTCCAAATGCGTGATGTTAATTTGCGTGAATGTATGTTCGTAGCCCGATGTTTGAGATACTGCTGCGGCATCCGCCTTGAAATTGATCAGCGGAAACGGCCAATCAGATCAATAGACCTTTCGAATTCTCACGCAGACAATGGTTTTGTCCGACACAGCTACTATGCTGGTGTCGCAAACCCGCTACTGTCGGGATTCCCTTCCAGGGGATACGATTTAGACGGTCTCTTCTCTTCTGAGGCGCCTTCACGACCGCACGTTCAGCCCCGCCCCCTACACAGACGTTAGTGTTGAGCGTGTGCTATTGAGAGTGCAAGGAAAAGGGAATAAGACATTAAAGGCCCATTCACAATGCAAACATAAACATAAGCATGACTTTATGTTAAAGTTAGAACTACGTCCATAAGCGAACTCATTCACAATGCCTTCGCATAACCATAACACACAAGACGTTAACTTAAAAGATTGCAAGCTTCAAGATTCTGTGCTCATGCTTATGTCAGAGATAAGAAATGAACCAATCACAGTACATATAACTCAAAATCGAGTATCGAAATAGGATCGAAGTCGATAGATCGAAGAACATACTTGATTTTCCGAATTGCTTGGTTGATTTTCGACGGTTTTCTGCGTTGTTTTGTAGCGTACGATCTTTTTGTAATTTAGTTTTGTTGTAGTATTCATTGTAGTATCATTTAGTTTTAATTTTTATTGAAATTAAAATAACTAACTTAATCTAATCCAAGCCAACCCATGGCCGCAAGGGCGAAATGCTGCTGGTAGGCCTTGGCTCGTAAAGAGCTCTTGGGCCACAGTACTTACGTACATGTTTACGTATATAATATGTATATACATAATATTGATTCTCGCATCCAACCAATAGTAACTAGAATGGCCCACAGAAAATAGAAAAATCTTTGCTTACGCATATGTTGGACATTGTGAATGCTTCAGTCCATCTCTTATGTTAAAGTTCATGTCTGTGCGTTACGCGGATGTTTCCGTCTGCATTGTGAATGGGCCTTAAGAGTGCGGGACGTGCGACGCGAGAGTGTAGGGATAACGACATCGAGGCGCCATATTATTGCCCCCAAGAGCGGTCTCTGAACCACGAGGCGGGCCTCGCCCCTCCACGCGCCCCTCGCACTCCTCGGTATCCGGCCCAGCTTATTTAGAAAAAGAAAGGCGACGTTTCGTTACGCGTGCCGAAAGCACGGTCGTTGAGGCGCCTTGAAACGCGGGCTGCCCCGCGGAGCGTCAAGTGGCACGCGCCGTCGCGCTCCGGAAGGCTAGGCGGCTCGGCGCGTGGTGCCCTTCTCCATCGCCTATTGTCCCCGCCGCGCACTCCATGGCATGCGCGCCGCGGCGCGTGCCAGCAGGAAGCCATCGAAGAGGGGTAACGGGCGATCGGACGCCGAGGATTCTCAGGTGAGGACAATAAGAGAAGGAGGTCGCGTGGTTGGAAGAGGCCCTTCGACTAGACGGCCTCGTGTGCTAGGGGGGGGGGGGAAGAGCCCCAGCCCCATCGACTCCCACGCGGGGCTTGCAGGTTTGGGTTGCCGGTTGTAAATATGTCGCTACCGCGTTGTTCTCACCGGTGGTTCCGCTGGGGGACCCTTAGGTCGGACGGGACCTCGATCGGCGAGGACCTTTGCGGTATGTGAGAACCGTTTGGTCGTCTAGGACTCTTCGGTATTGTCCGATTTAATTTTAGTGACTTGCGGCGGATCATGAGCTGGTCGCGGTTATCCAACCGGGAGTTTCTTTACGACTTTAATTTTTGGTATTGAAGCTCCCGATTGGTTAACCGCTTCTCAGATCATAATTTGTCACGAGCCACTATATTTAAATCGCCTTACACGACATTAGGGTATCTTAGCTTTTGCTCAAAGAGAACGCTAAGTTTAGGACTCTTTTAATTCCCATGACAACACACCAGCACTTAGGTCGCAATGACATATATAGTATTAATCATTGTGCGCATGTAAGGGATATTCAGTGATGGCTGATGATTAACTTGGTATTAGTCTTAGTGTTCACGTACGTGCTACAAAGATGCGGCAAGAAAGTTCTACAATGAGAGGAGTCGACTTGAAATGTTTATATATATTATATATATATATATATATATATATATATATATGCAAGTGAAGACAAAAATGTGTTAGCTAATATGAACTTAAATTCTGCAGGTTTCGGAGACAAAATTCTGAGTTTCTTGCCAAGTGATCTCCCTGATAGGATTGAAGATTTAATACACTGCCTAATACTTTTAAACCTCTGAATAGTTTTATCGATGTCAATCTCTCACCATTCGGCCCTATAATGGAGAACTCATTTTTCTGAGAACACGAGTAAAGAATTACGTGAGGAATACAGTAAGAGTAAACAAAAAACAAGACTTTTCCTGTGCGTGTCATATATCGTCGTAGCGGTCGATATGTTCACCTTGTGTATGTTTAGTGGTGGTATCAATTTACACTCTATAAATAAGAGAAAGGTTGTAGGGGTCTTCGTCCCTGAGATACTAACAGTAGATCTCATTAGAAATGATGCAATTCTTTCCTTAGTGCTTAATCTTTGTATTTGATATTGTTCATAACGTATTAGGAATAGCGAAATGTAGTGAGGTCTTTAAACATTTCAAGTGACCAAAATAGCATTGCTCATGGCAGCCTTTGCTCGTTTACCTCGAAGAGAACTCGTTTCCTTTTAGCTGACAATCATACCCGAGTCAGCGTATTATGCAATCGTTTAGGGTAAGATTCCGTACTAACAATGTATGCAACCTGCCTCGAGTTTTCACAATTAGGTAGATCTTGTAGAGAAAAAGTGAAAGGTATGTTCTAAAGTCGCTGTATGTGGATAGAACCGGTTGGTTTATTTTAAGGAAAAATTCTGCATGTAATTCCGTCGTGGATGGACGCGACATTATGCTGAATTAAGAAAATGATTGTGTTTTAATCTTCTTTACAGTTACACAAACACACATCACACACGAACGCCTTCGTTATTTGTGAAGCCTCATGACATCACCATTGCGGCCACATCCTTACGTTGAATTTATCGAGAGGGCATGTCGCTTTTATTTTGCATTTATGACAGTGTGCCTATGAACTTAGGTAACAATGTTCTCTGTCGCACAATTTACATGCATAAAATATTACTGCAGACTGAGTTGTACTAACGACTACATTATTCAGCTACAATTCTCAAACGAAGAAAAAACAAAGAGTCATCTAAGAATTCGAAAACGGCGAAATTAAAAAACAACAACAAAGAAAACGTAATGTACACGATTTTAATTCAAAATGATTGAAATAATTTTCTTCTGAAAGATTGAAATGCCTTCTTTACAATTATGTAGGTGCAAACTGTATTTATCGATCCACCTCATGAAATCAGACTTGAATTTAAAAGTGAAATCCAAAGCCCGATTTAGTTCAGCAAAATTATTTGTTACAAATTTTAAAAGTGAGGAAAATTTCCTTCAAAACAAATCCACATTAGATTTTTTTTTCTTCAAACGTTATGACATTCCTCGAAAAAGGGTACCTGATCTCACAAGTGACTCAGAATAAATGTTACGAATTTCTATTGTAGGGGGACCGTAGGAGATATAACGCTTTGCCAATGACCATGTGGTGGGTAATTCCAGATAACACGGTTGCCTCTGATTGGTAGACAAATCGTCAAACATTTGTTGGACTAGGTACACGTTCAATGCAGCCAAAGTGATTGTGTTCCCGTTGAACACCAGTGCAAGTCAAGTTGCCTACTGCAAGGCGCAAATAACACGCCTGCCTTGATGTAGTGGGAAATCTCATAAAAAAAATTGCACAAAGATCATGTGGAATAAATTTTGTTCCGTTAAGAATCAATTTGTTTTACTAGACAATAGTATTGATAATAAACGGACGCTTGCGTGTTAAGTGAAGTCGTAGGCTTCCGAGACGTCACCCGGACTGCCAAGTTGATTTGCACACTTGCGTGTTTATTATGTCATTAAAATTGTACAATCCGACCCAAAATATTAATTACGTCTACACGGAACAAGAAATAACTAAATAAATAACTTACATGACATTTACTTATATAATTAAACTAAACTAAGTTGTTTTTCTACCACGCAAGCTTATTTTTGTACATCTTTATCCCTTGCTTTAATTTTAACTTAATTTGGCTAGGGATGCTTCAGAAAAGGATTCCCGTTCAACATGCGAAAATCATTGCCCAATTATAATTGCTTTGCGGTTTCTTCTTCTCTATCTGAATGGCTTATTTCAGAAACAACATAAGTCACTAACAAGTAACTTTTCAGGACGGACAAAAAAACCTTCTAATGTGGCTATATTTGTCAGAAACATTGTGTCAGCTTTTTATAAGTTGTTTTCTGCATATTATATAGAATTATTGTTTCATTTAGCGCAAAGTTTAATTTTATTTTTTTTAAATGGTTTTACTAACAAACATGGTTGACTTTTGTTGTTTCTGAAATAAAACATACTGGAACAGAAAAAGTATTGCCATTCATTAAATGCTTCTTTATCTGAAATATATTGAATAGACACCTTAATTACAAGAAATTGTTACATTTAACTAATATTTCTGTAATTAATGATTCACGCACTGCCTAGTTTTGTAATTCTGCAGAGAACGCACCCACTTCCTCCTCTTGGGGGAAGTACCAGTATTCCATTAACTTTGTGATGTCATCGATCGATTTTTACATTGTAGCCTTACTTTGTAAGAAGAGAAAGTTACGTAATTGTGCTCTGGAAACGGCGAATTTTCCTGTTCCTATAAATATCCTGTTCCTATAAGTATTAAGTTACTTCCTCTAACATGTGGCATAGTATGAATCCGTGTTTTGAGGGGCCTCGATACCGATTAAGGGCAAAACGCCTGTCTGTCCGTCAACGCTAGCGCCTAAACCGTTTTGCCCATTTTCTCCAAAATTGATATTTTTCTATTAATCTGAACGAACTCGAGGTTTTGCGAGTTTCAACCGGATATTTTGATTTTTGAGGTTACTTTGCATGAAGGGTCAAAAACATAGAAACACGGACTGACATGACCCTCCATACTGTGTGATTTTTACTTTGACTTCCACAGCCATATGAAGACGTGGAAGTTTTCTAAGTTGGACATTGAGGTGCTTAGATATTCCATAGTAAATTTCGCGATCTTACTAGGCTCTTTAGGCCCCATTCCTTCATGATATACGAAGAATGTGGCAGAGTCAGCCTTCAGTTAATGGAGACGAGTATTTACTGTCGGCGCAAGTTTTGGACTGTTATTGTGGGAAGGTTCAAAGTTTGTTTCAATGCACACTGCAATTACACCGTCGTGTTTATAATCGATCAGCTGTTTGAACACCAAAGAGAAGCCACTTCTCGTGCTGTAATACAGAAAAAACGTACCACTTTCGAGATGACGTTTCTACAAGTTTCCTGCATTCTCCTTCGTCATCGACAACAAATGTTAAAAACTTCCTTCCTCTGCTACGTCGTGGCACATGCGTTTCGTGAATTTGGCTGTGGATGGGAATGCACACACAAATCTAAGGCGGTATAAAATTTGTCTTCATTGTATCAGTTTTCCAATCGCAAACTAGATTATCGTTATTCTTTTGAGATCCATCGAAATATTTTTTTCACTTTTATTTAAAGGACGCTGCCAGTATTCTATCATTTAAGAAAGAAAAAGACCAGAAATTAAACTGTTCGTTTATCATCGCTCACGGCAGGTTTCAAACAGCATGACTCACTGGATCTTTTCTTTCAAAAGGACGCTGTGTCGAGAGGAAATCTTCATTCGCTCTCGACCGCGAGCTCTCGATTGCCGATTTTACTTTTCTTTTCTTTTTTTTTCTTTTCAAGAGTTCTTCTGCCATTTACGCGTTTTAACCGCGACCTCGTTATTCAAGTGGTGCCCCAGTTGGCGGCCAATCACTCGGCCTGGCCACCCGCCATTGCATCTCGCTCGCTCGCCGGCCGGCCGCCTCGCCGGCTTCTCCCGTTGGCGGTGCCGGTGAGGAAGAAAAGTTCATCGCGGACACTCGGCTCGCCTTGCAAAGGACGTTGGCGCCGACCAGCTTGGTTGTTTGATTGATTGATAGATTAGTGTTTCCGGGCGCGTCAACTACTTACGGTCATTAGTCCCGTAAGTGTTGGGCGTGTTTTTCTCGGGGAAGTGGCGATGATTTTTTCCCCGCTGGATGGCGAGATCTGGCGCCGACCTACCGTCGACTAGCGTGGTTTTCCCCTCAACCAGGTATCTCCCGCCAGCGGGGCACCGCCCCAGCCGGGACGAGCTGTAAGCTCCCGACCGGTCTCCCGGCATGTGTGGGAGTGTAGTGCATGTTAGTGTAAGTGTGTAAGAGGAGAGGATAGGACAAGGAAGAGGAAGGAAAGTCCGTGGCCCGTTTGTTAGGTACTGCTCCGGCATTCGCCCGGTGTTGATCGGAGAAACCACGGAAAACTACCGATCAGAGCAACCGGCCATTAGAATTCTCCTTCAGATAGCGACAGAATTCCACCTAGCTGACAAGCTAAGTGTCGAAAATCCTGCCAGCTTGGTTGTGTTCTGGGAAACAATGAATAGCTCGAATGGGAGAGATGATAATTGCCAAAAGCCTCCTTTTTGGAAACATTTGTTTCTACCATTTCGGCTCGACTGTCAAATAGTTAAATTTATGACTCGTAGTTGGCTCCTGGTTACTGTCATCTCTATTTAACGTACCGGTATCCCTGAAACCAAAATGCTTTCCTACTTGTGTACTGAAAGTTATATCAAGACGTCCTCAATATTTTTGACGATTTAATTGAAGAATTGTTGCGAATTTAACGGAACAACACTTGCGTCAGGGACTTGTGCGAGAAATTATATAAACCAATGTGTGAACGTTGTGTTAGAAGTATGAATTGCAATATAAGCTCTTTTGAACATTTTCCTTTATATATTACGCTGAATCAGTATTTTCGGTTAAGTGCCGCATTCTGTGTAACTTCACGATCTCACTGACTTTGGTTGAGTGCCTCAAAGCTGCGAAGATGCGAAACTGTCAGACGTTCTCTCGTGAATTCGATGGACATCATTGTCAGGTGTAAAATAAATTACGACAGTCGGTAAAGAAATTTGTAAAAAAGTTCTGTTGCTGCTTGCAAACATTCCGAATTCATAAACTGTTGGTGTAACTCTCGGTCGGAAATGTGATACCAATGATTTAGTATATATCGATGAATCGTTTTTTCTATGTAAGAATAAAACATGCTTTCGGATATACAATGGAATGTACCACATTAAAATATGGGGAAATAATGTATTGAGGCAGATCGCACTTCATGCCTTATTTAACTATATCACCAAATCAAAGTCATGCGCTTACCAAGTGTAATTTGTGATAAATAATTTAAACTTATTTTAAAATAACGCATTGTTCAATACTTTTAAAGGATATATTAAATTAATATCCGAACAGGGACGCTTAAAAGAATGGCGTCGATCTCTATTTCGTCGACCTCTCTAAATTTCCGAAGCAAATGCGAGAAAGTACGTGCTATTATAGCGCCACTATTTATTAATGTGTGGGTGTCCTGTAGTTTAACTCTTCATTTGTCGCCCTCCCAACCCATTGAATATTGAATATATCACCATAATGTTATACGTTTTTCATATTGTGAGCGGTGTGTGTTATCAGCTCTAACGACGGCCAGCTTTGCAAACGATATTTAGGAACTCGGCAAGGAAGTTCCTTTGCACAAAAAGTAATAGTAAAATCGGAGTGGATCCATGTTCAGGCAAAGAAATTTAGGCACGAGCGGTCCCTTAATTCTATCGAAAGGTACACACTGCATTCCACTGCACCAAACATTCGTCTTCAAATCAGTGCGTATATCCGATATGTAATGGAATCGAAAACATAAAACTACACTCTGAGTCACATTTAATATGATGTTTTGATTTTAATGTGATGTCACAATTAATGTGATGTTTGTTAATGAAGCTTAACATCCCTATTGCAGCCATGCTTGACGGAAAAGATCAGCAACTCTCTAAATTCATGTTATAATTTTGCAGAATTGAATCTGAAGTCTTCCACATCGCTTCTCTTTCATATATTAACAAAACAATTTTGTCAATGTTAGTGTTAAATGCTCATTCCGGCCGAATAATCTGATTGTTTGGACAGTTTGCCTTTTTGGACTTCAAACCACAGCCATCGTACATCCTAGACCTAAGATTAACACGAATTCAGAAGGCTCACGTCCAACTATGTGAGGTTTAAGTCACTGCCAAAGTTCGGGAAAATTAATATCACACAATACAAATTACCAAACTTACATTGGTGTAGGTGAATGTGACGTCCCCAGAAGAAGAAAAAAGTCCATCTGGGAAATAACCTCCGGTGCCCGACATAGAAGCCCAAAGACCCGTTATGTGAAATAATGAAAATACTTTCTGTTGAGATGGAATCTAGGCCTCTTCAGAGAGCGGTGTGAGGCAACAACCGTACACTGCCTGGTCCAACATGACAACAGTACCGCGCACCACAGATCAATGATATGTGATGCCGTGTTGCATACCTTGCCCCTTTTTTGCGTTCATACGAAGTTTCCGTTCTTGCAGATAACCATATGAACCCTAGCAGGTGCAATCAGTGAATGTCACAGGCCTCCATGTAATAATAATAATAATAATAATAATAATAATAATAATAATAATAATAAATGATAATAAAGGTATTTATTATTATACCTGCCTAGGTGGTCCCGAGGGTGACATGATTTTCGTCACTAGCGAGATAGCTGGTCGTATTCTGTCGTCTGGAGGGGAATTCTGGAGGCCGGCTGCTCGGATCGGTAGTTTTCCGTGGTTTCTCCGATCAACACCAGGAGCAGTACGCTAACAAACGGGCCGAGGACCGCGCGCGATATTTCCTTCCTCTTCCTTGTCCCATCCCCACCTCTCACTTACACCCACACACACACACATACTCACACACACTTACATGCACTATACTACCACGCATGTCGGGAGCTGAGAGCTTGTCCCGGCTGGGGCGGTGCCCCGCTGGTAGGAGATACCTGGTTGGGGAACACCCGCAGTCCCAGGAGTAAGTCGGCGCAGGACCTCACCATCGGGAGGTGGAAGATTTCCTCCACCTCCCGCGACAGAAACATGCACTACACGCACGGGACTAATGATCTTAGCAGATGACGCCCCCGAAAACTCTAATCTATCATTTACTTGGATGTTACTGTTCCCAGTTTTCCGAAGTTGAAGATATTTCTTTGTGCTGATGATGCAGATGACCTTTTTCAAATTCCTACTGTTTCGAGACCGGAGATTTTGTGTCAGTTTCTGTAAATTTATTAATTACTGTCTTTATGTATTAAAGATGTTCTTTGATGAAGCCGTGTGTTGGGTTTATTTTATATCTCTTTTTATACAAAACTCGAGTTTTATATTCTTGCGTTAAATGAATTCATTGACATGGTACGAAGTCACCTACAATTTTACAAATGCATTTACATTTTGTTGTGGAATATTTTCATTTTAACTTACTAGAGTAGGATAACTGGTATGCCATGTACGCAAGTGTATGGATAAAAGCGATGTACATTTTCAGCGTTTCTAAACCTCTTATATCCACGCTAAAGGGTACCGCGGAGAATAGTATGTGAAATTCCGACTTCTTTGATAAAGTCGGTAAGTTCTAACATCCGCCGTGGCTCTTCAGACACCAAGCGGAAATATAATTGCTGACCGAGGTGTAGGAGGAGGAGGAGAATCATGTTATCAGACGAGGAGCGACCTGGTTATGAACGTAAGCGAAGCAGCCACGTCACAGCTGTAACCGTGAAGAACAAATCTCTCCTCGTGAGTGAAGAAAGCGAGATGACATAATTATGTTCCTAACAACCAGGGCAATGCCACGGGAGGATATGGCGGCTGGGGGAGTGTATCGTAAAAATGTTGTATCTCAAGCTACATTTAAATTATCGTTAACGATTAATAGCATGCTATTTCAGCATCTACAGTAAATAGGTCAAGATTGAGAATTGGATAAAATTGTTTCATCTTATTAATTTCACCTAATTAATTACATTAATGTAATAATGTAATAAATCGACTAACAGTATCAGCTTTTTATTACCTTCCTCTCGTTGATGCAATCGTTGCGCACATGTGAAGACAATCGTTCCGAACAGCTCGTTTACGTCACGAACATTACACTTCGTTATCAACGTCTGACTGCGCCGGAGCGGGCTAGAGAGAAAGTAAAGCGAGGCAAACTGCATTCTTCAATTCAATAATTTTCCAAGAAACATGGATTTAAGTAAATTTAAGATTGTATTTCTCAGGGATATTAAGCTCGGAGATTCTTCTTGCTATTTATTGACAATGTTTTCATTTTATAATATTTTGCCGGATTATACTGCAAGAAGCACTGCCACCATCATGACGCTATGTTTCAACGTATTAATTAGATACGTTACGAGAGAGAATAATGGACTCTGCGTACTTCTCTTAAATTCATTTTCACGTGTGAGGCAGGAACCATCTAAATGTAGCTGTCTAAATATTGAAATATTCCTCAGCGTTCATCTCCATGTGTAAGCACTCCTGAGATGAAGAAACGAGTTGAAACCAAGTTTCGATTCGGAAAGAATGATCGAACTTCCCTAATGAAAATATTTCCCACAGAATTGTGTGCATTGGCAGAATCCATAAAAAATGGTTCGAGTTGGGTTGTTCTGCTGATATATTTCGTTGTACAGCTCGAAAACAATCATTTTTTTCTTTCGTTGGTAATTACGGCAGGTCCTGATTAGAATAACTCTTGAAATAAGAACAGGAAAAGAACATAATTTTCATGTTCAGTCGTATGTAATGAAATTCCAAGAGAACAATTGGGTATTCATTAGGTATATTACGTTGAGTTACGTTACGTAATTTGAGAGACAGTTTCCATTGTTTTCTACGGAAGAGGATTTGTTACGCGTGTATTAACAAATCTGAGAAGCATGCTCCATATTTCGATACCAGTCGGGGTGAATGGCTGCAGTGGGTGCTAGAACCGGAAGCGGACGAGAAACGGGTATATCGGAGTGAATGAAACGGAAGAACTGGTTTAACCGGAGCAGGCGCAATCGAAAGAACCAGGGTCCTAGGAGGAATTTAGTGTCGAATGGTTGATGCTCCTGCTTTTGGTAGCGTCTAGAGCACGCAACTTCGTGTGACACATGGAACATTGATTTCAGAAATATCTTCTTTGTTGTGAAATGAAATAAGTTGAATATAAACAGTAAGAGATCAAATTATACGTTTTCGCATGAGAACATCGAAACTTCCATTTCCCCTCCAACGTTGCCATTTCCCCTCCCACAGTTCCCGAGAAAACACGTAATTCGTTTCTTTTTACATGTTATTTTCCACTGGACCACTTCTTGTTGAAGTAACTGATAATATCATTGCTGCTTAAGGAAAGTATTCGGCGGCGTCTGGCACTTGAATCAAACGCCCGAACCACGCTATGCGCGGATTACGCGAGTGCGCGTCCTTGAAACGAATGCAAATCCGCTTTTGCATCACCATTAAAAAAAAAATAAACGAAACGGAGGGAGGTAGGGTCTGAAGAAAGAAGAAAAGAAGAAAAAAAACGAGAGACGAAAAGCGTCGCTAGTGACGCGGAGATTGGGGGGCGCACCGTTACGCGACTCCCAGCGAGCCTGCACGCCTGCCTCCGTCGCTCCCTCGGGGCGGTCGTCCGCCCACCCGCCCGCGCGCCGCGCCGGTCGTCCCGTTACGCCTGGCAGGAATGCTCGACCGAGGAGGCAGCCGCCGCGGCGTCGCCGTGACCTTCACACCGTGCCCGCGGCGGTTGCGCATGCGCGCAGCGGTGCTTCCCGAAACAGGTGCGCCGCCCGCGCCCCCTAGAGCGACGACCCGCCGCGCCGCGCCGCACTTGGTCCGATGACCAAGTAATCCTAATACCCGAGGGACGCGACCCGCGCGGGCCGTGGCGGGCCGTGGCGGGCCGTGGCGAGCCGTGGCGGGCCGTGGCGGAATGTAGCGGGCCGTGGCGAGCCGTGGCGGGCCGCGGCGGGCCGTGGCGGGCCGTGGCGAGCCGTGGCGGGCCGTGGCGAGCCGTGGCGGGCCGCGGCGGGCCGTAGCGGGCCGTGGCGGGCCGTGGCGGGCCGTGGAGGGCCGTGGAGGGCCGTGGCGGGTCGTGGCGGGCCGTAGCGGGCCATGGAGGGCCGTGGCGGGCCGTGGAGGGTCGTGGCGGGCCGTGGCGGGCCGCGTTCGTGCACGACCGCGCGTTGGCGTTACTTCCTGCCGGTTGCTAATCAAAGCGCTGACAGGTGAAAGCGGATAGTCAATTTCTAACGAAATTTAATTAAAGGGACAATCGATCTCTTCAAACTCCAACGGTTTAAGGAAAGTAGGAGGTTGATCCGTTGCCATTCAAGGGCTTACGCAGCTTGCAGTAACCTATTTCGTTCGTTCCACGTTAACTGTTAACGTCATACTCCCACAACACACTTTCAGTCATTAACCTACATTCGTTCTAGGTTCGCTTGGTGAAGATTTTTCAAGGAAATCATTGACTAAAGCTTTTGGAATGATTGAAAATCATCCAAGCGTATGTATCACGTACTACAACCCTACATCGGTGCATCGAAAATAATTTAATGAAACAGCAAGTGTGGTTGCGCATGACAAAATATAGGTATGCATGAAAACTCCAATTACATTATACAATTATTATAACTATTATAAAGATACTCTTCAATTTCCAGAACCAGTCCGAAAAAATTAACATTTAAAAAAAAAGTTCATAGTCAATGAGTAGTATGTTTTATCCAATTAAAATGTATGAATAGTCAGTGTGTTGAAGCTTTTCAAACGTACGTTACGTTTCGTTAGTAATTTGTAGTTTTCATAATGGTATGTGGTAAGGAGCAATTTAGCTGTCGAAAAGAGACCTGTCACGTTGTCAGTGCCAATTTTCTCTTAACGTGTCAGATGCACCTGCGGCCCCTGAGTTGTAAGTAATTTGATCTACTACATGAATTGGATCTGAAAAGAAAAAGAATCCTTGCGGAAGTAAGTGGTATGGAGTCGACTCCGACATCGCCAGTTCGGTGAACGAAAGGGAAGAACGAGTGGCGGGAAGGAGGCCATCCCCTTTCTTAAATCAAATGACAATTGGAAATGATGCGATGCACAAACTCAAAGATGTTTTATATTAATCGCGTAGGTCGAAGACCGGAGGCTCGACACCCGATTCGATATGCTTAGCAAAGCATCGAGATATAGAGCCAAATGTGTTGGCAAAAAAGTACTTTGTGCATGGGTGACCGTGCGTTGGACAGACTCAAAGGATGCTTTGTGGTAGGGCGAAGGCCGGAGCCTCTCCGTGTGGGCGCGTAGGGAAGGGCAAGTGTCTCTGCGATGGACGTTGGAGGTTACGTTTCACTGCAACGCCATTCCGCTCGCGATGTTCTCGCGGAAGTGAGTCGATTCTGTCTCGTTTCTTACGATAAGGGGCAGGATACAAGAAAAAAATTGAATTGGGTTCTCGTTTCAATGTATAAAATGTTTGCTGACGGATTTTTTTTAGATTTATGAAAGAAGCAGATGTGTCTGAGATGCCTTTATGTAAAGTATTTTTAATAAGGTAACGTTCAAAACACATAAATGTGAACAATAAAAGAAGTGATGCGCTAATGCTCCACACTGCGTTTCGTTTTATCAATTTCATGTGGAGTCGTTTCCGTCAGACGCATTCACGTCTGTTGTTACTCAACTAAAATTACTAATTGCTACAGATTTTTTATTGTAATGTCGGTTTGTTATTCTTGAACCAATTGCAACAATAGAGGGTTCAAAAGTATCTTACACAACACGTTTTGGCATTCACATCATAATATGAAATTGATCCTTTACGTAACAATTCATGACCATATGACAGCAAAAAACAGTATACAATGTGAATGAGTTGATAATAGGCTTTGGATCAACTAGAAGCTTGCGTGCTCATTGAACCAGTGTATCATTGTCACTTTACACACCTGAACAAATGTGATTAAAGAAGGAAGGCTACATGTGTCAGTTGAATTCACAGATCTTATAACCGTTGGCTGTCAGGGCGGTGACACGTCAATGCCGTTTTGGCCTTGGGCTTTGGGAGTGGACATCTTACCAACCCCGATGGGAGTTCCATCCAATAGTCAATATCATAATTGTATTGGCCTCGTGAGATTGAATTATCCCCGCGAAGCTGCCGGGAACATCAATCGTTTAATGGGGATGCACAACGCCAGCTTTCTTTGAATAAAGGCATAAGTAAAGGAATAAATAAATGACCGCTTTTCAAAAGTACGCGTAGAAACACATTCAGAATGTTACTGTGAGAAAGATAGAATATAAACGTTCATTCTTAGAGGCAGTGTTTTCGCTTAAGTGAGAACGATATTTTAAATTCTCTGTGGAGGGTACGTTTCTGTTGAAATAACATTTCGGTCTTTTCAATGTAGTGACAAGTGGGTGTCCTACATAGCTCAAACAGTTGCGGCGACAACCACTCTTCGTTAACCCTACGAAAGGCACAGATGTTTTCACTTTGTGATTGTGGCGTTGAAGACAAGGGTAAACCATCAGAATATGTCTCATAATATTTCATACAGTTGCCTTTCTTCATTTCATAATTGGCCAGGAAAGTGAAGTATTAGTGCTGTTGTGAACATACCGTTTGGAATATCACATTACAAGAAAGAAAAGTGACAACTCGAAAAGTGACAATTCTTAATCCTGAAAGACCAAAAAGAAATAACTGTATTGTTTCACGAAACAGTTACAACTTCTGAGTACTCATCCCATAAAATTACTTTTGCGACTGTAAGTTGTCAGTGAAAGCTCTAAGAAACCGTCGGGTTTTGAAACATTTTAAAACCTCGCTCATCGCAATTGTGAAATTCATCTTTCGGTAAACGGACCTAGGAAAGAACATAAAGAACTATTGTAAAATTAAATGATTCTTACTATTAAATCTTCCGTTGTGAATATGAAAAAGGTTTTCGTGCGTGGTAGGTGTCAAGGAATCGTGCAGATAAAGAAATGAAAACGAAGAGTGGACTTGTGGTAATGCTAAACGTTCCGCTGCATATTCTTTGGAAGGAACTTACGTTTCCTTTTAAGGGGCGACTTGGGAAATGCAAGTAAGAACCTCGTGGAATATTATTGTTGTAGACTCTAAATATACAGGGTGTAACCGGGGAGGAAAGGTCGAAACTTCGAAAATAAGCTCTTAAGACAATTCTAAGCATATTTTATCTAATAAACTACGTGGATATTCCCAATGGTTGAGCCACTATTAGCACTCAAAAGTTGGTTTGAAAAACCTGATTCACAGGCAAAAATTTGCATTATAGAAGCATAGGAAACACTTCAGAAACATGTAAATTGTTTATTACTTACAAAAGAAATGAACATATTTGTTCAGAAAGAAAAATTAAGCGAGAAATAAAAAAGCACTCAATTTACACAATTCGGACTGCTTTTTTATTTCTCGCTTAATTTTTCTTTCTGAACATATGTATTCATTTCTTTTGTAAATAATAAACAATGTATATATTTCTGGAGTGTTTATATGCTTCTACTAATGCCTATTTTTGCCTGTAAATCAGTTTTTCAAACCAACTTTTGAGTGCTAATAGCGGCTCAACCATTGGGAATATCCACGTAGTTTATTAGATAAAATACGCTTAGAACTGTCTTAAGAGCTTAATTTCGAAGTTTCGACGTTTCCTCCCCGGACACTCTGTAATTATTGACACGGAAGGTTAATGCGCTATGCTTTTAAGAAAACACATTCAGGAAGCTACTCGTATTCCAGGGTCATCCGCCTCTTCCGATCTGCAATTTTGCAATGTCACTTTCGTGTTCATAACGGTCAGAAGCGTAGGATGCATCATTGCGAGCTTGGCAGCAATGTAGCCAAAACACTTTGCACTCGTATGACGCGCCGTGAGCCCAGAATGAGTGAGTTGTTATATGATTCATGGTTCGTTTGTAACATTGCAGTGCAAATTCAATACGTATAACTATAAATATCGTTTTTTTCTTAGATTCACCATCATTTTCAGCAGTGAACTTTCTCATTAATAATTTTTTCCACTGAACTTTCGATTATAAAAATCCACTATGTTTTGTGTACCGATGGCGTATCCGGTTCTGAGCGGACAAGTAATAATTCACATACCATATTACAATTACTTTTACTCGTTACAACAGTAACTCGTAAAAATCATTAGATTGGATCAACTTGATGTGTATATTTTCTCTGTCGGGAAACGGGTGAATTCTTGGCAAGGTCAGTATTTCGGCTCTAGTTTTTCGGGGCCATTTTCAGGGCTAAATATCGTGTGTGCCGAGTGGACAAAGTTACATGCATCCTATGTGAATTTTTTCTTGCTGAATCATTGCACGTCGTAACCGGTCCCCTGAGGTATGGGAGAGGGTGGGCTTCCAAAACCGGAGATCGAGGGTTCCAACATGGTCGATTCTCGCCGCAAATCTTCAATGTGCCATGTGGCGCTTGCGGGATGTAAAATAACTCTGGCAGGTGCCTGGCAAAATTAAGTACTCTAACAATTCTGCCCGCAATCAAATCCAATAAATCGGTCTGTCAGAGAACGACACCCATAATGGATAAATGTAACATCGACGTGTTGTTGATCCCTGGCGGCGAATACGAGTCTAAGAACCGAATTCGCAGTGGTAATTTAAAATCAGTTTTCCGTAAGTATCTTATTCTTCTTCGCAAACCATCCTTGTGCTTAAGTGAGTAGGCAACGAGTAACCAGTCATTCGCATATTCTGTGTTGTTAAGTGCTCCTCATTCGGCTTCCTCCGGTTTGGTGTATGTTCTTAAGTGGCGCTCACTTCTGCAACCTTTGTTAAAGAAAGGGAATTACTTGGCGGAATATCTGGGGCCCTTTGCGCCACATCATGCGTGCTATGAAAAAGTTCATGAGAAGCATAGACAATCCATTGTACACTTTCGAAGAACCTAGGAAGTGTACAAGTCAAATTGGACTCTTATTTTGGAAGAAAAGTATTGAGTGTGTGGACTCCGTGGTAATTCAGACACGAAACAGCTGGTGCAAATGACACAATACCGCGTTTCCAACCACTTAAGGAAGAACTGATTCCGCTGATAAGCAACATCTTCGAAATACGACGCTCCGTGACTGTCCAATTATAATTAGCAATCACTTATTTCCTTGAGGAATCCCTTGATTCTGAAATATTAACAATACATTCGGCTCTAAAATTACCTGGTAACTCCTTGATGGCGTATAAAAAATTCCTCACAATTCAACCCCTGTCAGGGGTGAGATTGAACAAGCACCAGTGAGGTCCTATCGGGTTCTTATCCCTCTACAGTATTTGAGTAAACTCTTGGTGTGCGTGCGTGGAGAAAATACGGTTCCGAGCCTCACGGTTAGACCACTTCCCGTGCACCAATCGAGACTTACGAGGTGGCATTCGACGCATTTCGGTCTCCAGAAGGGGAACTGATAATTTGTTTACGGGTCCGGCCGGAAGATTCAAATAAATTTCTAAAAACGTGTTTTTGCGTGTTTTGGTGCTGCCATATTCGTGAGTATGCCGGGAATTAAACCATTGCCACCTAAATAGATCTATGTAGGTCGTATTCATTAAATTCCAGTATCCAAGGCATTTTTTTTCGCTCAATACGCCATTATTTTCTTTCACGACTTTGGCGACACTGATGTTGACATATTTACGTGAACAATTGAAGTTAACTCATTCCACAATTGAAGCCTCATTCAGCTAGTTTGATGAATATTGAAGCAAACGCGACGCCGCTTTCGCAGCGCTGCTGCTTCGTTGCGGCGGGCCCGGGCGGAGGCGCGCTCCTTCCGCCCTTCCTGCCACTCCCCGCCCCGCCCCGCCCCGTTCCGCCCCACCTCCCACGCTGTTCTCACCGCCCCTCCCGGACTTTCGCTCCGCCCGGGCCACGCCGAGCCCTCCAGCGCCATGGCGCTTGCCCCGCCCGAAAGTGTGCCTCGTGCCTGCGTTGACGAAGCGCGGGCCACCATTTAAATCTTGCCTCAGGAATTGTGTTCCCTGGCATTTATGGGAGCCTGTTATAAGAATTGTTGGAAACTTCAATAAACAGTAAAGTATTTAATGCTACCAACTATTTCCTATATTTTTATGTTGATGTTAATGGTTATGTAGTACCATTATTACTTACAGTGCTTTCCTAAAACTTACATCATGACGTTTCAAGGAGTCTTTTGTACTATGCTTAAAGATGATCTTTCACTGTCGATGATCAAGCTGCCTTACATCTATTTACACCTTCGTTACGGACAGTAGCAGATACATTTCAGTTTCCTTCAAAGGTTTAAACATACGCGAAGAAATGTTATTGCGCTAAATTACAAAGTGGTGCAATGAATTCGTGATTGTTTTGGATTGCAAACGACATCGTTATCAATGTACAAAGGAAAAGAGTAAGTTCTTTTTTGTTGTAGCTGCTGAAATTGAACAGATTTATACCAAACCGCTTGTTGTCATTTTTGGATTCGTTCTTCCCAAGTTTCACCACGGTGTAAGATATATAGGTGTGTCAACTAGCCGCCTTTGGGACAAATTTTCTGAAGCCAGTTTGAGGTTAGTTCCTCGCTTGTCCGTACGGTGCGCATCATCGGTTTGGGTCACGGCATAAAATATACATCTTAAGATAGCATCGTAAACTGTGACTATTACACAGTTTTACAAAACATTTCGTACCCATTTTCGTAACCGTTCGCTCTAGACTTCACCAATTCCACCGCGAAGCGACAAATCACTGACTTGAAATTAGAAATCAGCTGGCCACAGAGCTGTCGAATAGATCACGACCAATCACGACCTTGCCCAAATGAGACCCAAAGATCGCAGCGCTTATGAGAGAACTCTGAGAACTAGCCTCACATAAGCTTCAGTTGGAGAGTGGGAGTGAACACACCTATACAGAGTGTCCGGGGAGGAAATGTCGAAACTTCGACAATATGTTCTTAAGACAATTCTAAGCATATTTTGTCTAATAAACTACGCGGATATTCCAAAAGGTTGAGCCGCAGTAAGCACTCAAAAGTTGGTTTGAAAATATGCTTTCTAAGCGAAAATTTGCATTGTAGAAGCATAGACACACTGCAAAAATATGTAAAGTGTTTATTATTAACAAAAGAAATTAATATATTTGACCCCAAAGAAAAATTAACCCATAAATAAAGAAGCCCCCAATTTACACAATTCCACTGCTTTTTTATTTCTCGGTTAATTTTCCTTTCTGAACATATGTATTCATTTCTTTTGTAATATATGTACATATTTCTGGAGTGTTTATATGCTTCTACAATGCACATTTTTGCCTAGAAAGCATATTTTCAAACCAATTTTTGAGTGCTAATTGCGGCTCAGCCATTCGGAATATCCATGTAGTATATTAGACAAAATATGCTTACAATTGTAATAAGAGCTTATTTTCGAAGTTTCGACGTTTCCTCCCCGGACACCTGTATATGTTACCCCGTGGGTTCACGCATCACAGCCGTGTGATTAGAAAGTGCGATATCGTAACGACTTCCCTTCCCGAAAACAAACCAGTGGCGTGCGCGCTGCTTGTTTGGCGCGCGTCCGCGGGACGAGGCTCCCGTGACTGCTAATGTGGAGAAGGGGTCGGTGGCGCCGCGCGTCGTTCTGCCTCGCCCCGCTTCGCTGCGCCCCCCCTCCCTCCCTGCCCTCCGCCCGGCCCGTCGCGTGGCTCCGCGGTGAACTTCACGCCGTCGCGACGCCCCGCCCCCGCCCCGCCCTCGCCCCGCGCTCCCCCCGGCCTTGACCCGTCGCGGGAGGCGACCCCCCAATGAACTGCGATCTCGGCCACGGGGCCTACTTTATATTGTTGTTGTTATTTATTATTATTATTATTATTATTATTATTATTATTATTATTATTATTTAATCTATAACATCCCTATCCAGGGCAAGAGCCTTCCACTCTCTGGTGGGGTAGCTCACAAATAAGATCTTACCAGGTGAGCTAAAACCTGACGAAGTAGAATTGTTTTCCTATTAAATCATTTACCATATATATATATATATATATATATATATATATATATATATATATATATATATTCCACAAGTTCTTAACAATACATGTGATTTTCCTGTAGCACTATTTTCACAGTTAAAGAATAGTTTTGTGAGACGCACTGTTAGACACTTTTGTTAGACACTGTTCAGATATAATATAATATATGTAAATAAATATGTTTTATATTGTAATTATTTAAATATAATATTGTCGAAATCAGTTCCAGAGTTATGGGAGAGAGTAGCGTACTCGCTTCCTAACCCCAAGTTAGCAGATTCTAAGGGCGGAAAGTCTTCAGTGTGCTGTGTCACGCTTGTGGCATATAAAAGAACCGGGGCTAAATTTACAGCAAATTTGAATGTGACGAATTAAAAAATCTTCAACAATTATTTCCTTTCAGGAATGGGCAGTGGTCACATATCTTAAGCCTGAGCATTTAGAACATCGTATAAACAGTGATCCCAAATGAAGCTTTTCCACAAAAAACAAAACAACTTAGTTTTACATGTGTCCCCGCATTTATAGACTCTAGATTCTCGCGTGCGTCTTTGTACTATTTTCTTTCCGAAAAACAAATCAGTTCGACCATAAGTTTTTTTAAAATATAACTTCAGAAATAAAGTGCGCTCAATAATCATTTCGCCAATTTCCGTCGTATGTAGTATTTCACATTGTCGTTCCGTATCGTTTACATGCATTTCATATACAATGATGCGCTCGGCACAGTCTGTTATTCGCTGGCCTCAGCGACTGACGGACTTGGGGTAGCCTCCATGTCGCGGATTTACATCCTGCGTATGTCACTACGGATGTTTTCCCCGTGTGTTGTGGCATGATTGACTTCTCATATCACTTTGTATCAAGACCGTCCAGTATCTTCCCTATCTCGTCGCCATTCATTCCTCTTGGCCACCGCTACCTTCAACTTTCCAGCGAAGACGACGGCAAAACTGATATTCTTATAGAAAAGGGAGGTAAGGTGATATAAAGGTATTATCCTACTTTCTTGCCTAAGCTCTGTGAAGAATAAAGCAGTTATTTTTTTCGCAGTTCGTGTTTATGTGTATTTAAAACCAAATTCTTATTTTCGTGTGTTATTCTGCTTAACTATTATCGTGAAACTGTTCGTCTTCTTCTCTTTCGTAATTAACAATTTATATATAAATATATTGAGGCAGGGCTTGATTTGTGGCAGAACGTGATTAATTATTAAATTTTATTATAAATATATCATTATTTCTATTAAATTAATAAGTAGTTTGGGGGTGAGTTCCGGGACCCAAAATTGTATAAATCAAGCTCGGTTTTTGTATATAAAAATAAATCAACTGGGTTGTGGGGGAGTTAGCAAACTGGTTTCCTAACCCAAAGTTGGACAAATGCGGCATTTACAATTAAGCGTCTTCGTATCCGGGATCGATGTCCTCGACTTCATTTGGTTTGCTAATCTTTCACTTCAGTCACTGAATGGAAAACACTTAAAGAAGTATTATTTACATGATATGCAACGTACCTTCTCCGCTTTCTACCTTCCACTATCACCTTCGGTTTTGCTCAGCGCCCACTAGCCTAACAGCCTTTTTTTGGTGCATATCTTTTTTCCGGGTTACACAACGGTTGCTACTTCGCCTTGTTTAGCCCGTCTCGTGCTCCGCTCCGCTTCGCTTCCTTCCTTCCTTTAGCCCCCTTCCTCGCCTCGCGTCTCGTCGCCTGGCGACGAGCTCCACTTGCTTAATAGGTGAGGCAGTTTGGGGGCGTGCCTGCCCTCGCGGCGCCAGCTCTCGCTCGTCCCCTGCGCGCGGCCGCAGACGCAGCCCGCGGCGCACGGTGGGGCCGACGCGACGGGGCGCGCCGTTGTGGATGATCTTGGCTGTCCGGGTGACGCCGCGTCGAAGGCTGCGTTGCCGACGTTTCGACCAATCATATCGTGGTCTTCCTCAGGGCTGGATTGCGCCGGGGTGGTCAGCGCTCGGGTTTATAAACCCGAGCGGTTTATAAACGATATGATTGGTCGAAACGTCGGCAACACAGCCTTCGACGCGGCGTCACCCGGACAGCCAAGATCATCCACATGACTCCGACCGCGGAAGCCTACGACTTCAGCGCGCCGTTGTTTTGTTTATTTTTGTTTCAAAACAAATTTTAAAGTACATTCAAATAACGACAGTTAAAAGTGACTGTTGAGAAAGCAAATGCCTCTACCAGGATACTTAGCTGAGTACGAAGAAGATACGTACAACTACAAAGATCAGTGTACGTAAGATTAGTACAAAACAACATGGAAATGGTGCATCCTGTGCTTTTGTAACATTTTTTCAAGGTTTTTATTTACTCCTAACGTTTTTTGATAGAGATGTCCGGATGTTGCTTGCCGTGAAATTTTATTTTTGCATTTCCTATCATTTTGCATGTGGTTTTATGAAGAAACTTGTTTTTTTCTGTTGTGGATGTATCGTTGTTTCGGCATCATTGTTCCAAAACCTTTGAATGACTATTGTTGTGGACCATCAACACGAGTGATAAGAGAGTAATCATCCACGAGTAAAAAGAGAAATTAATTTGTAAATTTCTAAAGCATGAGTGGAGTTTGTGCACATTGCCGAGTGTAAGAAAGTAAACAATTGAAAACTGTTCTTCACGCTTGAAGTATTGCTTAACTATTTGAATTTCTTTTATAATATCAAGAACCACAATATTCTGGAGCATGTTCTGGCGATAATTAAATCGGTGAAATCCTAGCAAGAAATTCGCCCGAATAATGCGTGTCTGCCTTGAGCAAATTGTGTAGTATTATCGGTTCGTATTATCGTTTATCACGAATAGAATAGTTACGTATTTATAGCAATGCCTTCTTCAAAATATTTATAATTTTATGGTTATCTTCAGACAACGAAAAGGCGTTGTTTCACGTGAAAACAGGTCAGTGAACCTATATTCCTTATACCATTAGTTTTTGTCTATTATTGTGCAGTATATTTTTACACTTCAATCATTTTTTTGTAACTTAAAACGTATGTCGATAATGTAGTATACATAACGATAACAGCCGCTTGAAAATTATATCATGAATTTGTAGAAGCACGGAGAAAACACGCCCTTCTGCAAACCCGCCGTTGGGCAGGAACTACTTAGTAACGATGATTATGATGAAGTACAAAGGTTCTGAAGACGACCACACCGCGTTTTCAAAAGCTGTATCCTTATAAATTCATTGTCACACTGCACCTTTTCATTATGTGATGAATAAGGCCGTCATCGGGACGTAATGTCTTCACCCTTGCCTCCAACGGGAATTTCCCATTTTGAGGAGGAGCACCACCAACCGGTTTTTCCCTGTCGTGCCGCGCGCGCACCTTTTGGCCTCTTTCGGAGCGGCGGCGCGCGGCGCGGCCGGCGAGAGCGGCCAGCGGCGGCGGCGGCGGCGGGGGTGGGGGTGGAGGAGCAGCGATGTGGGTGAAGGTCCTCTCGCCGCGCCGCGGGGTCAATTACCGCCGCCTTCGAACCGGAAAACCGGAGGCAGCCCGCGCGGGCGACGCACCATGACGCCTCCGCCGCCGCCGGCGCCGCCGCCGCCGCCGGCGCCCGCCCGTGCCCGCGCATGCGCACGCGCACGCGCACTCCACGCGCGCACGCGCCTTCCGCTCGCGAATCTCTCCGCCCCGTCCCGCCCACCCCGCTCCGTCCCGCTCCGACCTGCCCCGCTCCGCCCCGCTCCGCCCCGCCCCGCTCCGCCCCGCTCCCCCCCGCTCCGTCCCGCCCCGCTCCGCCACGCTCCGCCCCGCCCCCTCTCCGCCCCGCTCCGCCCCGCCCCACCCCGCCCCGCCCCGCTCCACCCCCCGCGCCGTCCCGCCCCGCTCTGCCTCGCCCCGCCTCCTTCCGCCTCGGCCCGCTCCGCCCCGCCCCGCTCCACCCCGCTCCGCTCCACCCCGCTCCACCCCGCTCCGTCCCGCCCCGCTCCGCCCCACCCCGCTCCGCCCCGCCCCGCCCCGCCCCGCTCCGCTCCGCCCTGTCCCGCTTCGCCCCGCCCCAGTCCGCCCCGCTCAGCCCCGCCCACTCCCCTCCGCTCTCTGTACGACTCACGGCGTGCGGCTTATTGCCCCGCTCTGGCTGGGATTGGGCAGCAGGCTGGAATGCCGTGAATTGATGACCTTGAGGCAATAACGTGCTATGCCACATTTCTGATGAAATTGAGATATTAGTGTTTTTCGATGCCCCGTAGATGTATCTAGATGTTGGGCTTTTATTTTAAAGATTCGCCCGAAGATGGCAGTGTAATTCATAAATTAATATTCTTTATCTCAATGTGTAGAATGCAATGTCTAAACCTTGACTCTCCTTTTTCTCAAAACTTAGGTATTGTGGCAGGCTACAGCATGTTATTTCCCCGAGCTCTTCAAATGATGAGTGAAATGATCACCATCTCCGCGTACTCAGTGCAGTCTGAGTAAGTCCTAAGAATGTTCTTGGGAATGTTTTCTTTTCCAATGTCTTTGATTGGAACGTTTCAAAGTGTCACGATAACGATGCACCTAATGTTAAGTAATGATGTCTCTGACAAAGACAAATGGCTACTTTTCCAGCTGGAGACTAGTCCCATAGGTGTGGGCGCCCCCGTATCCTCCCCGTCCATTCACATCCTGGTCCGTTCGTCTGTCTCACGGGGTGATCCTGCACGAAAACATTGCTTCGAAACATCAAAAGTTAAGGTTTTCGAGCAACTATGTTAGAAGAGTAGTACAAGGTTAAGAAAGTACAAAGGCGCTTATTCTGTGGCGTAACAAAGGAGGGTCAGAGGGCGTGGTTTCAATGCTTTAATTGAAAATTACGTAAATTGATTTTAACGATCGCTTTATAATTCATTATATTCGATTTTTTTGCTATTTTATAGTTATCGTTTGAAAAGGGGTTCAACTCCCTTAATTAAAGAAATTTAACAATTATATAATTTATTACTAATAAATTTCGTAATCGTTGACATCGTCCATTACCACCAAATCATCACAAGAACAAAATTGTGTTCGTATGGACAAATTCTTTTTAATAAAGTTAATAGAATAATCTATAATACGTTTAGATTTGTGTTTACGGAGAGAGGGGGGAGGGGATTCTGCCAAGTCTAGTTTCGCCACTCGGCTAATCCTTGGATCTGCTGGGCGTTGAGGCAGCGTGAAGTGGGCGTATGCGGTCAGTGCACTTGTAGCGTCTAAACAGAAAGTGACCTGCTTGCCCGCTTGGTTAGGTTCGCCGGCGTAGCCGGTGTTCTTCCTCGCTTTGTGATTACATCTCCTTGCTTTAGTTGCCAACTTTTTAGTGGCAGAAGTGTCACTCCACAACATTTAAGTATTCATTAATTAGATACTTCGATTATTATCATTCCACTACATCACGACTAAAGATGTTATGAGTCGGCTCAAAACTCAATCAACTCCAGGTTGCAACCAGCTACCTAAGCAGAACATCTAGGGACTGTCGGTGCCTCTACAATACTTTGTGCAAAGTGTGGGCTGTTCCAAATAAAGCGATTTCTTGCACTTCCCAGTCTTTTGAATTACCTGGGAGTTTAGCAAATTTCTTATCATTATTATTATTATTATTATTATTATTATTATTTTCGAAAAGCTGGCTCTTTGGATGATGAAGAGCAACTTTCGGGAAACTGCTGAAGTGCTCGTAAGATACAATTTGCAAGAACAGAATCCGTGCAAACGTAGTAAAATGAGCCAGTATTATTTGTAGCGCCACTGGTTAAAACGCCGCCCTCGCCGCGAGGTCGAGGCCGCCCTGGGGGGGGGCGGGGCCCGCCCCCGCAGCCGTGACCGCCAGCCGCGCGGCGTGGCTCCGGCCGGCCGCCGTGTCCACCGCGTGCTCATCCGCCTCCGCCTCCCGCACGCGAACCCCTCCGCCCACCCGCGCTTCCGTATGTTTCGCCAGCGCCCCCGCGCGCCCCGCCAACTGTGTCATGGGAATTCTCCCAGAACGCGGGGGCAGCGCTGGCGCAAGCGCCCGCCCGCCCATGGCGCTCGCTTGGGCGCCGCTGATTTTTGTCTCGGCGGAGACAGTCAAATAGCGCGGATAAAGTGGCGGAGCTTTCTAACTAATTATGCAGAATACCATTGCGGACACTTGCAAGAATAGCTGTTGTCTCCATAATCCGACATTTAGGCCTTCTGGGTGTAAACCTTCAGAAAATTTCCCCAGCAGTTGTAGCTTTCCTTTTTCTAATATTTGTTCAACGGTTCATTCACCTGGATTTAGGCTACGGGGTACATGATTGCGAATAATAAAGTAGTTTTACTTTAATTTGAAAGGCACGAGAAACTACGGCTGACATTTTTGAATCATGATTATCACGTCCGCCAGAACTGTAATTGTTTAAGGTGCACTGCACAATTGTTGATTGGGATCAAGAACCCTAAAAAGTAAAGAATATGTTTGTTTCAAGTTTATAATATTAATATCTTCGTACACAAGTATTTCAAGAATACATTTTAATCAATTACAATTCAAGAAACAGGTATTTCCGAAGTGAACAATATATTGTGAATGAAATGTAACGTTTTTGTCATTATCGTGATAGAAAAAGTGGTGGTAGAAAGTAATGTTCGGTACATTTAACGAATAAATATAATGAAAAAATAACGTCAGAAAGAGATTTCCGCCCTAAAAATATACTTGTCTCAGTGTTAGCAAGAATAGTTAATAAGTGCATGAAATTATTTAAGTTTCACGATCGATATTGCGACTTTTTTTCCCTTGATCGATAGGTCTTGCCAAAACAATTGCGGTCTGGTCAACAAAATAATTCCGTGTAGGGAATGAAAACATGTTTCCACTAATGTGTACAAAAGCTTAGAAAGCAGTGCACCCGTCGAAAAGAAGTCCGTGGGCGGGCAGAGAGAACGGACAGTGACGACGGACAATGTGCTCTGAGGTCTTGGAAAAGTATTATACTCTATGACGTTTTCAAAATGAAAGACGTCTCACGCACGCTTACCGGTGCGTAGAATCTCACATTTTATATGGAAGAATAAACTTACTAAAGAATTCCCAAGCCAGATTTGTGTGAATGACTATGTTTTCATTGGGAAGTAACGTGAAAATAATGGTTTCACAGAGATCAGTGCTAATTTCAGAACGAGAAGATTAAAAGAGAAAATGAAATGGCAATTAAGACTTTTTCAAGTTTGCGTTTTGTTTGTACACGCAGTTCAACATCCGATATAGTCAATTCAAATGTAAAACTTTCCAAAGATAAAATAAACTATTTTTAGATGCTTTTTATTCCAACTTGAATTATGTGATTGTATCCAATACCATGATCTCTATTCTCGTATTCTTCGAAAATCACGAACTAATAAATAAATGATTGTCATGTAAACAGAATGGATAATTACAAGCATGGTGCCTGTGCTAGAATCTGAGATCTTATCATAACGTTTCATCTAAGAATGTTCTACAACGTGATTAAACAGGCACTGTGAAGATTGCAGAAGATTCGCCGATAACGAACTGTTTATTTAGCTGCCATCAACCGTTCCTTATGTCCTCAGCCTAAGGAAATAGTTTCCCACACGATTTTTACATATTGGCAAATGTGTCATTTTTAGGTACAAAAGGACAGAACATTTACCATCATGATTAGTTACTTATTACCTCTGGGATAGGATATATATTGTTCAGTATAACAAGTTGTGTTTTCCACGAGCGAAGGCCTTCAAATTGTGTTGCGTTGTTCTTTGAAGACCAGTGAAACCTCTCCCGTGGTTTCTTTTAACCAAGTCAAATCTTGAAAAATGAATGCATCGAAAATAAAAAGTTCAAATAATTATAACAATTAATATCTATTTCTGCATGCAAAGTAGTAAAACTATAGATAAAAAGTAACACCTAATTTTGGTGACAGTACGATTGAAAACTACTAATGCATTCCTAATTCTTAATTGTTTTTGGTTGTATTCTCTTTAAAGTTAATTGATAAATGTAATCTAATAATATTGCGGGGTCGTTCAGACCCTTAAGTTTAGTTTCTATTTGCTTCTTGCTTATTGATGAATTGCGAACATTTGGCAGAACTACACTTGACCCATCTAGGGTGGAGATGCGACACCAATAACAAACATCGAAATTTCTAAACGTCGGTAAATATTTGAAAATTGTAATAGATTTTTGTTATGATGGCCTTTTTTATTTCAAATATCGAACACAAAACTTCGGCTTCAAAAAATGGATGTTAAATACATCGATAATTTTATACAAACATCGAAGTCACATCCCTACTCTAGGGGAGTCAATCTCCAATTATGGGGGCAATTTGTGTGGTTTGTTTGTATAATTACTTACGTGAACACAACCTTTCCAGTGCTTGAGTTGCAGCCCCGACATAGATATGTAACCGAAAACTGCTTATCAGAACATGAACTAGTGTTGCAGAGTTTGTGAAGGGTGATCATCTTACAATCCATAAGGAAACAACTTACTGGTGATCGTCTTACATATTGAAAAGAAATAACATCGCGATGACTGTGCTGTTTTAGTGTTGTGTTGCACTTCTAAGAGATCAGACAAAACATTCTAACTTGCGGAAAATACAATTTGCTTCAATATACTTCAATTAATGAGGTCACCGTCTATCCGTCAAAATTCATTATCATTAACATTATAATATATTCACTATCTTTCGTTGATTTATTGACCTTCGTGCATTACTGATGTGTTATGATCCACAATAAGAGCTCTCTTACAGTTTTACTTGGCATGTTTCCCCCAAACTAGTTTTTAAGGAACGACAGTTCTCGTACCCTAGTTCTGCCAGGACATCGTTTGGTTTTTTTTTGTTTGTATCTTTTAGGACATTTTGCCCGACAAAGATTCTGCGCGGTTTTTCACGTAAATTCTTTCTGGAAAAATAGTTGTTCATTTTTGTAGCTAATTCGGTCTCTGAAACCTCGAGTGTGTCCTACCAGTTTATATGAGATGGTGCTTTCACAGTGACCTACATGGGCAAATGGTGTGGTTTTGGAACCATAGGAAACGGAAGAAACGATGCCAAATAATGCACCACTTGCTGCCGGTGCCAACGGCCGCTTTCTTATCTCACGCACACGTTGCGCGTTCGATTTATGCACGGCCTGTGGCGAGAAAGGGGCGCTGTTGCTGTTCAAGATAACAGTTGCGAAAATCGAGCCGCAGATGTATTAACAATTAAGGAATGCGCACAAGTGTGCATGGAGTTTATAGTTCAGTCGTTGGAGCTGAGCTCCGTAATTGTTTCGTTGTTTTCCTTGCATGAAAGCACATGGATACTTGGTATACTTTTCGTTACACAGTTTGCACACGCATAGATCACTGGCGGTGTGATATGTGGTTGTCTTGCAGAGTTCATGGTGGAATCCATGCACTGCTAATCTGTTTACTACACTTCTCATTTCCTGGTTTGGTTTTGTCCAACTCCTGTCAATAATGGCACTCGTGCAGTAGAAAAGTTCTTCCACCTCTTCTCTCTTCTGTTGTCTTTCCGCTAGCAGTTTGTTGTATGCTGAGGTAGATGGTAGTAATAGATTATATCTTAGGTCCTCAATTAGGAAGGGCTCTCTGGTTAGTAGATATACATATCTGGATGGGGTGTATTTTGATACGCCTAGTACTTTCTTCAGGTACAGTGCCTTGATGTTTTCTAGTACTTTTAGATCTCTCAGTTTCAGGTGTTCTCCTATTATGTATATTCCATATGTTAATATAGGTATTATCTTCGTTTTGAAGATGTATTAACAGTTGTTTATGCAGATGTATTAAAAGTTAGTTTATTTTGTACCTTTCCATTTGCGAGATGAAACGAATTTGATTACGTTAATTTCTTTTACCTGTTTCTGAGTTATATTTCAAGGATATACTGTTTAGAACATTCCTCAATGTTTTGCATGCTCATCTCACTGCACAAAAATTATCTGTACTGAAATAATACGATCGTCTGTAACTTGATACATGGAAGTTGAAGATTACTCTTTCAAGATTCATTGAATTATCGAAACATCTTGAAGCTAGATGAACGTATTGCAAGGATTGACATCTCGGATGTCATGTTGGGGTCTGACTGTAAGAGCAATGTTCCGAATGGGTCGTGGAAACGATTGTGATGTGAGGTTGAATTTAAGAGGTATTAAATATCTTGGACCCGAAGGCTTTGCTTTAGAAATGTCAGAGAATCGTACTACTCTCCTTCCCCCCCCCCTCTCTCTCTCTCTCGATCTACGTCAATATTTAGGGTGGAGATTTCAGTGTATTCATATATGATTGTATTATGTTCCCCAAGAAATGTGAGTTTACCAACCAAATTATATTCTTTGTTATTGGCAAGGTGGCGTGCTCTCGGTGGAAAAAGAACAAAAACCCAGGTAGACAAAGACTTGGAAAACTCTGGCTCAAAAAATCTAAAAAAGAAGGAGGAAGAGAAAGATAATTTAAGGGAAGGAATACCTCCAAACCTTTTGTGCTGAAAGTCCATTTTGTATTCTAGGATTTCTTAACCACATTCTAAATGGAAATGCCATAGCTTCAGACGGGCGTAGTGGAGGAGGTCCAAAATATTTGAAGATATTTCTCCCTTGTAAAAAAAAGTATAAATTTTATACAACTTCCTTTTAGTGATTTTTAATTTAATTGTCATCCCGACTCAATCCCGATTTTTCGGCCAGTTTTCCTTGATGCATAGAATTAATGCTAAGATGGTCCCTTGGTTTGCTTCTGGACAATACATGTAGTGTATTTGGACTTGTGGGGACATTACGTATGCTATAAATCACCGTTTTAAAAGTAAAAAAATATTGGCATTGGAATGCAGTTTTCGTCGACGACTTTCTGAACTCAGCTTAATGCATATACAACTCTCGTACAGTGTTAAAAAGACAATTTTATTTTATGGAGATTTCCATATTCTGTTCGTCATGGAGTGATATGGAATGGGAGTAGCGCCAAAGCTCCCAAAATGTAATAGAAGATCCGAAAAGTCTCATTTTGTTCATTGCAACTTTAAAAACATCTTGGTCAGTTACCTTTACGTAGTGTAATATATACATACGTATGGTCCGATTAAAATAAGTTGTTGATTGACATTTGCAAATGGAAGGGAGCGACGTTGACAGTTCGCGTACCACTGACCACACGCTCTCGGGACACGAAAGTAAACATTTGAAATAAATACTTATTAAAGTAACCAAATCATACACTCATATTGGACGAAGCTACAGCTTCAGAAGTACAATTGTCAACCACCAACTTAATTTAATCGGACCGTAGAAGGGTTGACGTCTTGCAAATCGTAAAACCTCGCGAATTTTCCTTAGTGTTTTATTTAAGAGATTGTCCACCGTCAACCATCGTCTCATACAGCTTCTAATGTTTCTAGAGAGTAATAAAAATCTCGTTTGCCCTCCCCGGATGCGACGAGGGGGGCGGGGCGGGACGGGGCGCACCGGCGAACGGGTGTGGGGGGGAGCGAGCCAACAGCGCCGGGGCGCGTGCACTGTATGTTCGCGACGTAGCGGCCGGCGGCAGCAGTGTTTGCGTCACGACCAACGGACGTTCGTGGGCCCGCGCATGATGCAGCGCCGATGCATGCCGCTACGCTCCAGCGGAACGCCTTTACTGTTTCCTATCTTTGGGAAGACGAGCGAAACCCCGGCAGACTGCCCACCGTAAAAGCTGGTGCTTTTCATTCTAACCGCGTTTGCTCTGTAAAGGATTATGTATGGTGTGCCATCTGCATTATCGAGGTGCGGGAGTTTGGGTCCGGGTGAGTTTAAAAATAGTGTGCTGTTCGTAGGGACTTGAAAGACATTCCCACTCAATTGTAATAGACGAATTAACTATTAATGTACTTTTGGAATCACGTATTTTGTACTACAATGAAACAATTTTGAAGTGCTTTGATTCATTTGTATTCGTATGTTGTTATTAATGGTATAAGTTATGACAATTTTCTGACTTGATATGAAGTCATTAATAGATTGTTATTTCATAGTAATGAAGCCAGGTACTACATAAAGTTTGTTTCAGAAACTCAGAAACACCGGCCTCTAATTTTGTGTATACTATGAGAAATCAGTAAAACAATCCAAACACCAAATGAAATTGAAGGGTCCCAATTGAGGATTGAGAGGATTCTTCGATGTTGGACAAAGGGGGACAATGATGTAATGTTGAAAACAATGGAGAGCACAAGAATATTCAGTGAGATAAAAAATTCAAGAATAAGGTAGGAAATTACAAGAGATGGGGAAGCTTTGGAAGTCATGTGGAAGAGAAATGGAAAGAAGGAGACGTTATTAAGTGATGTATTAAATTTTATCAAAGTAGAAAGCAACTGCGAAATAATAACTAGAAGCAACGAAAAACAGAACACAGAATGCCACGGGCAGAATCTTGCCTTATAAACAGATCATCAGTGAAGAAGAAGAGGAGGAATGTATTATGGCATCTTTGTCAACAGAATTGCCACTGCCATCTCCACCTGAAGGGTACCAAATCGATTATGATCGGCAATGATCCTTTTTCATGGATGATTGCTAAAGACCGATGAGGACCGCATGCATTGTGTTACGTCACACGGTCACCTCGTGCGAGTGAAATTGCGAAAACCAGGGTAGTGAAAAATGCAATGGTATGTGGAAAGTAAGGGCTGAGAAATTAGTAATTAGATGTAACTGTACTACATGGTTCATTTCACATTATAATTTCATTGAGACGTTGTTGACTCATGACTCATTAATTGTAAATGAGATATTAGTCAGGATTAATAGCCATATCAACAATAGCAGCATGTATTCAACTTAATAGTTTTTATTCAATATACCGATTGTTTCTACGGCATTGCCGTTGTTATTTTGCGAAAACCAGAACTCATTGAATTTTACAGTCCCAACTATTTCTTCTCTCTCATCACATGGATTCCATGAATTTTGAGATATTTTCATTATCATTGGATGATGTCACTTAGAACAATGTCGGGCGAGTTTACTGAGCTGAAAACTTTTCGCGATAAATCACTTCAAGAAACCATTTTTATCTCTATCGAATTGTTGAGTTCTGCTGTTGACCGGATTCTGGTTGTTTGAGCAACACAATCACGAACCCTGTATTTCGCAAGCATTAAAATTGAAGGCAAATAAGTTGTTTCCCTTAATTTGACAATAAACACTTGACCTTTCTGCCGAAAACAAACTGTACTCGTGACTACAAGTCTACGTTTCTATATCAAACTTAAGCAGACTTGAACAAAATCGCTCTAAATTAATTTTCGCCCAAATGATCCATGCTCCCCCTCTTCAAGGGCCTTTGAAGGCCATTCAAAGTCTCTTAGTGCCATCAGCCTGCGTACTGTCAAAGTGTGAGTACGCTTCTTTTCAGTCCAGCATGAAAATAGGAAAAAATATTCTCTTAATTCATTAAAAATCGAAATCATCGGAACCACTTATCTTCCTGATGACTTACGCGGGACCTTGCAAATTACATGAATTGTTTCTAAAAAAATGTTCGTTTTTACAAGTACAAAAGATTCTCTCAAATGCAGTGACCACTGGTTCTTGGTATCGTTTTTATTACATCTTAGAATACCTCATACAATCAAGGATAACGTTTATTGAATTCAGTTAAATAGAAATTTGTAGCTTTGACACGTTTAAGTTTCTTGAGAAGTCATGAAAAGTAGGCCATTTTGTAACGTGCTATATAACCCGTTAATTTGCGTGAAACACCTGCGCCGTTTACGATACTGATGTTCTGTACATTGAACGTCATGTGAACTCGTTTTCTTAATTGGAGGTATAAAATAATGCACTTTCTGACCGGGGGAAAAGCTTCCAAATTGCAGAAACGTGTGCACAATCTGTGATGCGATTGTGCCAAATCGACTACTCACTCGTGCTCCATGATTTTGTAACTGGCAAAAGTCCCGTAAGCTGATGTGTTTGCGTCACCTGCAGAACGAGATTCTTTCGCAGATGAATCACCATTGACTGGAGAGCTGCATGTGAGAAGGCGGAAAACCTCCAGCAAACTCCTGTGCTGGCTTGTGCACGCAGCGGATCAGATTTCCCGAAACTGTATGGTGAACTGAGTTTGAAAGTATTTCAAAATATTGAGTGGTCTTTTACGTGAGAAGTAACATTGGGAATCTAAAGGAAAATATCCTGTCATGTTTTCTATTGTATGATTGTTATTAACGAAACTCTGAGAATATTGGTTCTTGATCGACTGGGAATCGTGTATTTCAGAAAAACAAGATCTCATTTTTAAGGTAAATTAAATCCCAGTATTCTCCGAATTTAAATGGTGATCTTGTGAATTGTGCTGTAAATTTGAAGCTGTTTATTCCGTACAACTGAAGCACTGAATAGAATAGGAAAATGGTAATACTGGAGTTTGTGATAAGGTGGCGATGTTCCGAGGTCCTAAAATGTGTATACTAGTTTATTTGCACACGATATAAAACATCTTTGCAATTCGTGCAAGGTACGCTATTGATTAACCAAATTCCGTTCAATGACCCGCTGCCTCTTCACGAAACTCGCATGAAGGCGACTTGTACTCGCGTGCTGTCAATGTCAGTGGGCCGGACTCAAAGCACCTTTCGGAAGGACGCAGAGGGTGTCGAAAGACGTCTAGTTCGATTCGAGGTCCAATAGAACATACTTGTTTTGCACCTGTTCCTTAATACTGAAGCACCAAGCATCGCAATTGCACCCGCTTCTTCATTCACTTTGGAAGAAGATTTGCAGAGGTTTGGGCCGAACCATGTTGCCAAGTAACGTGAGGATTCTTTCACACTAATAATCTTTGTTAAGGCTTGACTTGTCGCTGTGTTCAGGATCAAACGGATACTTTTGACACGAGGTGCTGGAATTTCTTCAGCGTTTCTTTTAAGACGCCGCATTACTCACTGCAGATATGACAGGAAGAAGGTTGGTACACTGGAGCGCTCAACTCGGGTCTGTACGTATTACGACCCGGTGATAGAAGTGTGATTGCCGTCGAAAGTTGGATGTGCACTGGCCGGCCGCGCTTGGCACTCTTCCTGCGGGCCGGGGCCACTGGTGGCCAAGCGACGCGGTCGGCGCTGGGAGCTGTCAACTCACCGTGCGGTGGGGCGGGTGCGCCGCGGGGTCGGCGGCGTGGCAGGGCTGCGTCGGCGGCGGGGCTGCGCCCGCGGGCGGCTGCCTCCTCCTCCTCCTCCTTCGCACCGGGCGACACATGGGTGGCTCGTGTGTGGGCTCGCACGGCCCGGCGGGCGGACGTCGAAACGGCGACCCCTCAGCGCCGGCGGCGGCGCGACCACCCGCACTGCCCCGCCATGGCCCGCGCACCTCCTCCAGACGCGAACGGACAGACGGACGGTGGCGGACGCGGACGCGGACGCGCTCGCGGACTGCACCTGCTCTCGGGAGGACACGAGCTCCTCTCACGCCGCACGCCGACACGTGACTGGCGCGGCGGCCGGAGCGCCAGCCGGAGGAACGGTACCCGCCCCCCCCTCCTCCTCTCGCGCCTTCGCCCGCCGCCGACGCCGCCTCCGGCGCCGCCGCGGTGCCATAACATTGTGGGCTCGGATCGTGCGATGTGGGACGATGGAGAAATGTGCGTAGAAATCGAAGGATTAGCCCGAGGGTGCCTCATGGTCCAGTCTTTTCCAGCTGAATGTGGGATATGTTGACGTCGGGGGGGGGGGTTGAGCTCTTAGACAACAAGAATACGAAGATATTTTTAGAAGGATAACGTAGTAAGTGCTGATTGGCAGAATGTAGAAACGAAGATCTGACATTGTTATACCATTCTAGGTTTTACAATGTTAAATTCTACTTTAGAACATGCTGTTCTGGTACAGTTTGTTCGAGTGATTTCATAAATACAAATGTCAATTATGGAAATTACTACAGTATCTGTAGTGTAGAAATTACATCGCCTGTCGTAAAGGCTCGAGAGCAATAAATCTTAGCAGGTGTGTGATGTCTTGTACGAGACACGCGCCGGAAGGAACGTGACGTATGTCTGTAGCAAGCCGATTGTAGGCCCTCGGCTGTCACGAGATACTTCACGAAGGTATAATCAATCAATCAATGACGCCTTATTTTGTATGGCGAGACTCAGGCCATCACACCTGCTCGATCGTCTGACCACGCAAATTTCGCTACGCTCCTTTCACCATCTAGCGGAGAAAGATGTCACTCAGACGACGAAATAGACGATTGTGAATTTAGATCAGAATCTTCTTTTAGGCTTGGTGATCTTTTACAAGGAGTAAATCTACAACATGGAACAGCCGGTTACTTCCCCTCCGATGGAAGGACTAGGAAGGATTTTTTCTCCATTAAAAGTCCACGGCTTCGATCGTGTATGAACCCACAAACTTGGATATATCAGCTCGATACGCTAACCTGTATATCACAGCAGCCGCTGTTACGACGGGTTGCGTATCCTCTCTTGCTGTGTAACAATCTCTCGAGCAGAAGTTCATACATTTAAATGCCAACATTTGCATGTGTCATACAAGTAATTTCTCTTATTAAATATTTGCCGTTTACATTTTTTCAACCGAGAAGGCTGAAATAATTATACTAACATTGTAGGAGTCGGCAATCTATATATTAATTTGTAAAGAGGGAAATTTGTATCCCTTTTTAAGCATGTTAGACTCAAGGAGAACTGTGGGAATTGGCATAGTTGGTTTATATGGAGAATGAGTGCAGAAAGCTAAAATGCATGCGTATGTGTCACAAATGAGTCTGCCAATTCCAAAACATCCCTTGTCCACTTTGTAAAACTTACGGCAAATCATGTTTTTCTTATTAAAGTTTATTTCATACCTTAGTCCATTCTGTAAGATATCTTTTGACAAAAGGTAAGAAGATATCTTCTTACCTTTTGTGAGAAGATATCTTACGGAATGGACTAAGGTGAGAAATAAACTTTAACAAGAAAAACGTGATTTGCCGTAAGTTTTACAAAGTGGACAAGAGACGTTTTGGAATTGGCAGACTCAAATATATTATGTTAAGTAATATAGCACACAGATACAGCTAGCAACTTTCAGTAAATTCCTACTACCGTACATCGTACCTAACTGGGAAAGTATAGGTTTTACAACCTTAAAACGTGACTTTCGTGTCCTTTAGGAGACACACCTGGGTTTTTTCTTTGCCTTAATCTACAAAATGAGAATTTTTAGAGGTGTTTTTCCAAGCTTAGCATAAAAGAGGAAAATACTTCACTCCGTATTTGCGTTTGTGTAGTGAAAATATAATAAATAGTGAATAATAGTAATAATATTTGTAAAAATAATTTTCGCACGTGAACGATATTATTTACAAAAGTTTGTAATGATGTTTTTTTTCACTTGACATAAAATTACATATAAACAAATAGTGTTGGAGACAGTACATTTGACTTCTCAAGGACTTTGCTTTGTTGGCGGTTGAGGCCACGAGACAAGTTGCCGTTGAATTTCTCAGCCGTGGGGGAGGGGCGAGAAAGCCCAGAGATACCCCTGTTTTTCATAAGTGGGTTTACATAGGCATTGCCAGCAACTAAGGCAAACAGCACCGCTAATTACTCGCACACCCTGGCAGATGAATAGAATAGAATTTTTTAACTCAATATCGTTAAAATTAAAAATTTAATGAATTCGATCGAATTTCGACCACTGAGCGAGCACTAGTATCAATAAATACATGAGATTGCCCTGCGTTTCTATATTACAACTGCGTTTCTATATCTACAATCGCGTATTTCTGCAATGAAATGTCTTTAAGTACCTCCAATCGTTTGATCTTTCATGCTTGATCGATCCTTGACCTTCACCTTTCATCATCCTCCAGTGGATGTGGTGGCCTTCATTTCTCCAAAGCTTCGTTGACTTTCCCAATGAGAACGGTTCGTTGTCGTACCTCTTGACTGCCTTGCGTTTCGGATGGCACGACTGCCTAGTTCAGACCTTAGCCGGACGTCCCCATTCTCGCAGTGCGAGCAGAATCTTTCGTAGGCAATGTACCTTATGGGGCTGGGGGATCAGCCCATCGCTGTCCCTACGGGCGAGGGGTGGAAAAATGAAGAAAAAAGGATCGCGCACGACCCGTGTGTCGTTTTCTAATATGCACTACTTTCGCCATGAACTAATCGCAGAATAACAACTTTATTTTGTTCTTCAAAACTTGCACTTTTTCGGCCACACTTGAGAAAATGGTTCGTTGCATATGTGATGGTGTCGATGTGATTTGAATGATCATGGAGAAATGGTGAAATTGAGAGAACCCAGAGAAAATTTGCTCCGAACCCTCTTTATCAATAGGAAATTCTACACGGATCGATCGGAAATTGAAGACGGATCTGGAAGGTAAGTGACCTAATCAGTCATCAAGGATCGCTACGGTCGAAAGGATCCAGGGAAATGACTTTCAGCGCAGCCAGTCTCCATTCTCATCCAGGCGGGATCTCGATCCAGCACTTCGAATCGAAAATCTGTTACTGTTGGGACGCCCTACGAAGCTCCAGTTCCAGACCCTAAGCAAGTAACAATTTCGCATGCGATCATATGCCTTGTTGGGAGAAGGTACTTCGCACGACTTGGGAGGTTTGAATAAGTCCCTGATCCCAGCTGCTTCTTCCGTGTTTCTTCTTCAGTAAATTTACTCAACTTATCATATTTTCCTTAACCATCCGAATTCAAGATTTCTTATATTTTAAAAAGACTGTAGCGTTCTGCAAATAAATGAATATAATGTATTACAAAGTATTCATATTATTACATAATTTATATTATATAAATAAAGAGAAAAGTTCGTTGTAAGAACTTGGTTTAACACAGTCGCTAGTTCGGCCATATCACTTCAAGTATGTATGAAAACGATCGCATAAGCTGTGTGGTGTCCAGTGTTTTATTATTATCTTCAAAAACACCGCTTTTACCTTCATTGTGAGACCTATAGTGATTTGGCAGAGTATTGCAGCACATCGCAGATATCTTTGAATGTAGAACGAGAAGCCGAAAATGTCTTGCCCTGTTCCGTTTGCAGAATAGAGCGAACAAATCGATCCCTTTAACTCAATCACACAATTCAATAAGAGAGCGCGTCCCAACCTGGGGTGGTATGAACACCACGCAACACTGCTGGCTTGGTGATGCCCTGGTGAAGCAAGGCGAATGAACGAAGCTTGGGTTGTTTCACAGCGAGAGGGAGGCCTACATCATTCACCTTAAGGTGTCGCGTCATGTGCGCTGTGTGAAGAGTTTTACGAAAATGAGGGGAGTGAAACTGCTTGCACGAGAGAATAGATGGAGGGGAAGGGAAGTCGCCGATTCTACCCCCATCGATAGTGGATTGTAAAATAACATCTTCGATAAGCTTTTCGATTTATTTACGTTTGTCACAAGAAGGTCAAAATTTGTATCAAAATTCAGCCTGTATCTGGCATTTATGAGGACGAAAAACAAAATGCAAGAAGTTAGGCGAGGGATTATTTCTGCATTTGCTCTACGAAGCAAGAGAAACTGGTTGAACATCCGATTGTGATGTAATGGACCCAGAAACTGGTTAAATACTTTAAAACTAATAAAACATTAAAAATTCAGTAAAATTAATTCAATTCGCGTTTCAATTAAAAGTTATGGTAACGAAACTAAAATGAAGAAAGTCGTTGTTTTAGTTAACGTATTGTCAGAAGTGAAATGAAGATCTTCTCTAATATCCAATACCAATCAATTACGCTGCGTAGAAATACTATTCCGCATTTTCTGTCTCAAATTTTTGGTATGTATGAAATGGTTTGTAGTTATCGATTTCTTCTAAACTTAATGATCATAAAAAGACATAATGTTGTACTACTTGTCAAGATTTGCAGCAGGATAATCATATTCCCATTTGAACTGGAACATTAATTTGCGCTTCCCTTTCATGATGTAGATATTTGTATGTTAGACCTATCTGTGAGTTTGAAGACTAAAGTGCATTATGACATTATCACAGGTGTTTTAGTAGATTATACGTCATTTGTTCATTGGGACTTTTTCCAACCTAAGCCAGTTACCTCCACTTCCTAATGGACTGAACCGTCAAACATTAGACCAGGACTCCCAGTAGGGTCGATGAAGGCCCGTCTGTGAGTCGATGAAATTTTTAAGTGGGTCTTTGATTGTCAAAGGGACGAACTGCTGGTGTATAGCCGAATATGAACAGGCGACTGATCATTTAATAATCAAGATCCCATATATTACAAAAAAGTTAATTAACTTGATAATTAATTGTGTTTGATATAAAGAAACCAAACGTATTATAATAAAGTACGAATTCACTCCCCGTCTTTCGCATCCATCGTCCATCCTTAGAGTCAAGGACGCAGCTCTGCTGGTACAACTTGTGCACCGAACTGAGGGACCCTTAAAAAGGACACCTACGGACGGATATCGATAAAGTGTAAAACAAATTGGACTTCACGCTTATTTTCTCCATTGCATCAGCCATATTCTTGTACCAATAGACCAATAGACTTAGATTTAAAACTTTACATTTTTTACTGTAAGGGACAGTTCAACTTCCTGAGCGGGGATCCGAAAACCTAGCTACGCAACCGCCTAGGATATTTAGAAAACCCTACAAATTATAACTAGAGACCGGATTTTTATGTAATTACATATTTTTTGTCTTTCTACTTACCGTTCTCGAAATATGTACTCTTGGCGAATCATCGCCCTCCTTACACAATATCCAATTTTTTCGTCACAAAGTTTTACATATTTAGTACTATATTACATATTTTACATATTGTGCTCTTTTTACAACACAATTTCTCATTCTATCAATCTTCTTCAATTTTAGAAGTATTTTCAAAAAAATTAGCATTTTCATTATTGGTGGAATTAGCACATTATTGGTGAAATCTAGGTGTCCAAAGTACAATTGACACCGCGTTTTGTGGCCTGTAACTTTAATTTCCGAAAAAAATTTGCAAAGTCCTGGATTACAATAGATGAAGCTTTTATTACTGACGAGAAAGTTGTATGATGCAAAGTATGCATCAACTCTATGCATGCTCTCCAAAATGTTATTAAAACGTTTGTATTAATTTTAAAATTTATTTAGGACATTGTTCTAATTGTAATTTCATTATATGTAAATGTGTCTTTAATTAGAGAATTGTAATATTACGTTATGTCGGATTTTACATATTTATTACATATTCTCACTGTTTTCATTACATATTTATGAACATATTATGACGTTTAATACTACATATTTTTTCGGACTTTAATTATAACGATGTATTTTCAACAATACACTGTAGCGGCAGAAAATACTCCCTACATTATGCACCGTAGAACTGGATGCGGCGAGTGCACAACAACTAAGATTAGAAAATCAGGTTTTCATAGGAGGAAGCGTTTTCGAATATTGAAAATCTAGATATGTATTAACTGTGTATGTAAATGTAAATATGTATGTTGATATGTATTATTGATGAACGAAATGGTTATCTTTAGGTCATTTATGTGCAATTCTTTGTGCTATCTATGGACGCTGTGTATGTTATAAAGAAAACGTAAGGGGGTCGATGGAGAAAAAAATAAAAAATAAAAAAACTTTGAAGGGTCGATGAAAGAAAGAAGTTGGGAATCCCTGCTTCCGATCTCCTCGGGCTGGGCACTTCCGGTCTCCTCGAATCCCTCCGCGACAACACTCATTAAAGACGAGCGAGGAACGTCTTACCATTTCTTAAAAAAATTGATATGTGGATAAATGAAAGGTTGAGGAAATTGATTCCTGTAAATGGAGGCTTATGACGCAGAAAATTGACATTGAGATACATTTTCGAACACAAGATTAATTTCATTGATAAGCAAAATTCAAAATCACAATTTAATGTAGATATATAAAGACCAGTGTAAAACCGAAATGAATTGAAGGCACTGGCCATGATAAAAAGGACTTAAATGTATAAATATTTTATAGTTTACACTGTTGTGGCAACTAAGCTTTTCTTTGAATAATTTGGAAATATATTTCTCTTATAAGCAATCACAAGATCTAATATAATTATAAAATAAAATAAACTTAAACATCAGAGTCGGTGTTGTCTTATATTCACTGAACTAATTGAAGTATCCCGCTTTGCCCGGATATTTATCATAATCATTTATTAGACAGGGAGAGGAATTCCATCTACTCTTGTCCCGCGGCGAAGCCTCCTTGTATCTACTCAATTGCATCTCCCCTCTGCCCTACCTCGCCCCTCTCTGCCTTGCTCCCACCTGGAAATACTCGATCTCCCACTTTCTCACTAAAAAATATGTATTTTTTTTCTTCCACCCCCAAACTTCACTTACTGTATGACTAAAAATATTAAACAAATCTCAACCAAAAAAAAGGTGAGAGAGATAAGCAGCTGCCAATTACTAAGTTACCATCAGATCTGCTCCGTGGTAGTCAAGAATTAGGCTATTCCAAAACTTGACTTCCGCAGGACAGATACAGTGTAGTGAGGGTGACTGCCGTCAAAAGCTACTTATCTAATGGATAAAAACATTGATGAAAATATCAATCTGTTATTTATACAATCCCAGTATACGAAATGAAAGGTGTCCTTTACTTCAACCTCAACGAAGAATCTGAGAAAAGACAATTACGGGCCATCGATGCAAGTAGGAGTGAGAGTAAAGTCATGGAGAATCCCAGAAGACAAGAATTCTGCTACTCAAAGACTTGACCTCCGTGAAGCAGATACGATGATGATGTCTATGGCAACGAAAGTTGCTTATCTAGTGGATAAAAACGCAGGTGATGACGACATTCTCCTCAGATATTTCTTCAAAGCCTGACCAGCATATAAAATAAAAGAGGCTTCCCTTTGTTTAGCCTCGACGGAGAGAGGCAGTTACGGCGGGCAGGTGGAAGCAAGACGAGGTCGAGAGGGGAAGGCGATCTGAAGGCACTTACCTGATGGATAAAAAGTTAATAAAGACGATATCAACTTCAGTTCGGAATCTTGGAGGTAAAGGGCACCTTGTCACATTGTCTCCAATTTCACAGGAGAACAAATTAAAGATGGTTTTGTCCTGCGAACAAAGGTGACTTGTTTGTTTTTTACTGCTTCTTACTGCTTTTGGACGTAGATCTCAATACCTCCATGAAGAGCAATGAAATAGGAACAAGTACATTAAAATTTGCAAAAACAAAATGCATAGTGACCTTTTCTTCTGAGGCCAGATACGTATGTACTGCCCAGTGTTGTTCGTTCAATCATGAGAGCGAATTCTTTGGCACTCATTGATGCCAAACGAAATTGGGAGGCATGGACTGTGATTAACACGCAGATGTTACTCCCTATCATTTTGTCATTCCGCCAACGATCATTGTATTTATGTTCAAAGAATGCAAGAAGAATACACTTTAAAAATTCCATTTGAAGAAATATTATTTTCGTGTATAATTCTTTGATTAAAATTTAATGTATTGCTAGATTTATTTGCATCGCGATGAAAGTAAACAACGCGGACTCTATATTCTGTATTTAAGGTCAGCTTGCTTACATCCGCTTGATAACTTAATTCACACGCCTGCATATTCTCGTCTTCTTTTCGTCATGATTGGCATCAATTTTTACAATGTTCTTTTTGGTGACGATGTTGGAATAACGTAAATTACTTGTAAAAACTACCCATAACCTCCAAACTCACGCATTGATTCGGCACTCCACCCATATCGCTGACAAAAGAATACATTCCGTAGGGCGATGCTCAACTGTTTCAGATTTTGTATACAGAATGTCCGGGAATGAAACGTCGAAACTTCGAAAATAAGCTCTTACGACAATTTTAAGCACATTTTGTCTAATAAACTATTACTCGTTCACTTTACATTTGCAGACGGAGCGCTGCGATCTGTTTACATGAAGTCACCGCCGACTGAATGAGAAACGCGCGACTGCAGTAGATACTGACCGTTTAATATGATATAGATGGCGGTGAGCAGCACACAGAACCCCGGCGGGGCAAGAACATAACCTTTAAGCAGTAGATAAGAGTGCAAAGAAAAAATAAAAATTTTGTACGGGAATGTTGTGAATAGCGAGTGGTGTGACCTATTTTATTGTATATTACCTCAATTATTTAAGGGCACGACTCCAGCTTACTGTCAGAAAGACATAATTCGTCAGCTGTGTCCGTAGCGCTAGTTCTGTCTTCGGAGACAGGTGATTGGTCAGATGCTGATTGACATCGAGACCATTCGTTTATTCTCGGTTGTGTGTTCGGGCCTTCACTTTCAAAACAACATTAGTTCCTAATTCTGCCGTCTGCAAATATAAAGTGAACGAGTAATACGTGGATATTCCGAATGGCTGAGCCGCTATGAGCATTCAAACGTTGGTTCGAAAAATTGATTTATAGGCAAAAATTTGCATTATAGAGGCATAGAAACACTCCAAAAACATGTAAATTGTTTCTTACTTACAAAATAAATGAATATATTTGTTCAGACAGAAAAATTAAGCGAAAAATAAAAAGGCACCCAATTTACACAATTTGACTGCTATTTTATTTCTTGGTTATTTTCCTTTCTGAACAAATATATTCATTTTTTTTGTAAATGATAAACAATTTTAAACATTTATGGAGTGTTTCTATGCTTATACAATGCACATTTTTGCCTCGAAAGCATATTTTGAAACCAACTTTTGAGTGCTTATTGCGGCTCATCCATTGGGAATAACCATGTAGTTTATGAGACAAAATATGCTTAAAATTGTCTTCGGAGCTTATTTTCTAAGTTTCGACGTTTCCTCCCCGACATACTGTATATCTCGCTCGTGGGCTGCATTAGTGGCACAACTCAAAGAATACGAATTTTGAGTTAATCACTCTTAATCAGAATTGCAGATTAGTCTACCTTCCAGCAGCAACACCAACATGTCTTCCAGTACAGTATTCCACCAACAAATGGCGAATTGTTTCCAAAAATGAAGCATTTCAATACAAGGTGAATCTTTCAGTCATTTATCTCAACACCTGATTTTTTTAGTTGGGTCACTATTGCAGCCTATAAACTATGTTTTTGAATTTGCAATTTGCTCAAACTGGTGAATATTAGGCAATTGTGGCAATAGTAGCTATGCTATTGACATGGGTGAAGCGATCATCCAGCCATGACTATTCGATGCGTTAAGTGCAAATGTGGGATCTTAAGGTATCAATGTTAAATCTAAGAGGATGGTGGCGTTGGAGACCTCTCACTTATTTGCTGTTGTCGAGTTGGTTCATTGCCAGGTTTTTGCTGTGGATGTTGAGCCTTTTCTGTTATTTTTTACTTAAGGAGGTGTGATTTACTTCTTGATTTTGTTGTTTATAGACCTCGGTGGCAGGTGGAATGGACGATAGTAAGGAGGGTCTTAGATTAGAATATGCAGAATTTCAATGTTGGAGGTGCACGTTGTGCCCCATTATTGCTTTCCTTCCAAATTAGTTTCAGTATTACCGTGTAGATTAGTCATTTATTTTCAAGGGATAGAGTTGATCTCCAGTTCTACAACCAGTAAATGTTTCTTATTTTTAGGTCTAATTAGGTTTATTTTTAGGTCTTGTTTTCTCCTTTTTAATATGATGTCTCCAGTTCAACGGCCTGAGTGAGTTAGTTCTATAGAACCTGTCAAAAGCGTCGTCTCTTGGCCTGATCGGACCATATATGGAAGGAAATAAAGGTAACTGATTGATTCGTGTTTCCGGGCGCGTCAACTACTTTGGTCATTAATGCCGTAAGTGTAGTGCGTGTTTTTTCTCGGGAGGTGGCGATGATCTTTTCCCCACTGGATGGCGAGATCTGGCGCCGACCTACCGTCGACTAGCGGGGTTTTCCCCTCAATCAGGTATTTCCCAACAGCGGGGCACCGCCCCAGCCGGGAGAAGCTGTAAGCTCCCGACAGGTCTCCCGGCATGTGTGGGAGTGTAGTGCATGTTAGTGTAAGTGTGTGTGTGTGAGAGGAGAGGATACAAGGAAGAGGAAGGAAACATCGCGCGCGGTCCGTGGCCCGTTTGTTAGGGTACTGCTCCGGCATTCGCCTGGTGTTGATCGGAGAAACCACGGAAGACTACCGATCAGAGCAGCCGGCCGCTAGACTTCTCCTCCAGACAGCGACTGAATTCGACCTAGCTGACAAGCTGGTGTCGAAAATTCTGCCACCGTCGAGACTCAAAACTAACGGTCAGAGGGACTGCAGTGACATCAGGTTGATGCACTGAGCCATCTCTCCCGGTAATAGAGGTAACCCTTTGTTCCCTCCGCGGAGGCGGAGAAACGGAGAAAAGGCAATTACGACGCGCGGGTGGAAGCTGGTGCTGGAGGAGCAGGAGGGGGGAGGCGGAAGGCGAAGGCCGCGTTGCGCCACGCAGCGCAATCAGAACGCATCGGCCCCCGCCCCCGCCCCCGCCCGCACGCGTGGGACACGGCGGCGGCGGCCGTGCGCCCCTGCGGCTCGGCTTGCGCCAGCGCACGCGCCGTTTAGGCCTCGCACCCCCACCCCTACCCGCAACTGATGTCACTGCGCTCCCTCGGACCGGGAGGTCCTAGGTTCCAATCCCGACGGCGGCAGGATTTTCGACACTCGCTTCTCAGTTATATAGGTCGGATTCAGTCGCTGTCTGGAGGACAATTCTAGCGGCCGGCTGCTCTGATCGGTAGTTTTCCGTGGTTTCTCCGATCAACACCAGGCGAATGCCGGAGCAGTACCCTAACAAACGGGCCACGGACCACGCGCGATCTTCCTGCCTCTTCCTCACCCCTTACACACGCACTTACACTAACATGCACCACATAACTACTCATGCACAATCAATCAATCACCCCTACCCGCACCCCCACCTCCCTCCCAGTAGGGATGCGACATCGATGGCGATGTTTTCGAAACATCGAAACACGCCAAACAACATTCTTTTCGTTTTCGATGTTTTGTTCTTGGGTGAAAAATATCCAGAATGACAGTTTTGTAAAAGTTGAAAAATGAACTAATATCTGTTGGTACCACTGTCCGCGCATTCGAACCATACGAACGCGGTTTGTTCTACCTTCAACGAAAAGACTACCACCCGTCGCCCGAGATGATCCAGATCCCCTGGTATTTCCTTCGTCTTTCGTTTAACGACATAGATGGTTTTGGTTCGATTTATTATTAACATCGATATTTTAATTTTGAACATCTGTTTTTCGCAACATCGATGTTTTGTTGTCGATATCGCAGCTGAGGATTCGGAGTACTGAGCTCACCCAACTGCATGATATTTGTAAATTTTGTTAGTAAGTTAGGTTCATTAAAACGGTTATATTATTATTATTATTATTATTATTATTATTGTTACTAATTATTGTTACCATTATTACTATTGTGTTAATTATTAAATGCATATATTTATAGTATTTGTATTGAAGTGTGGTGACGTGCAGTGATGTGAAGTGAAGTGAAGTGATGTGAAGTGAAGTGGAGTGTAGTATATAAAAAGTCGTATATTTGTTAGTCTAAACTACCTGTACATGACCGCCATAAATGTAGAATTAATACGGTTATTGTTATTAATGCCTTTATTGTGATCATTGTTATCTTATTCTTTTTTATTATTTTAATATTATTATTATTTTTTTAAAATAATTTTAAGTTACATTGTATTTAATTCCTAATTATAATATGTAAATTTTAATGTTCCGCCGCCAGGTTGCATAAACCTACCTGCGGAAATAATAAATATCTATCTATCTAACTGCACGCAGCCATTCGCGCTTCAGACGCGTGAGCGATTGGTTTAACACTTTTGTCTGTTTAACTGAGGGTGTGGTCGACAGTAACCTACAAATTATTTCATTTATTTCAGGAACGTTGGCTATCTTTTGCTGGGGCTGACATACTCCTTAGGATTTTGGCATGTCGCTAACCCAAGAATGTTCGCTTACAATCAATTTATGTTCCTAGAATTCAAGAAATATGCACTTCGAAACTTCTTTTTAGATAAATATTATATAAATTAAATATATTTCGATTAAAAGCTGGTCCACTGCGAGTTTAATTGAAAGCGTTAATTGAAAGCGATAAAAGTAAATTGTGCCGGCTCTTTCATATTTCGTTCGGATTGTTGGGTGTCCGTTTACCTTCGACGTGCATTACTTCACTTTTGATTTCTCTATTAAAAAAAACATTTTTAAATACACCCGTTTCGACATGATTTGTAATGTACATTAGTTGTAATTATATTATTTTGACGCTATTGGTCGTCGTTGACAATGTCGAAAAAACGAAAACACTCGTTGAAATAAACTTTAACCTCGAATTAAGCTAACAAACCCTTCCGAGCCCATCCGCTGGCGCGTGACGTTTCGATTTGTCTGACTACCGAAGAGAAGCATTTCACGGAGCTTTGTTGTCTTCGTTGTTATTCAGTTGCGTTAGGACCTGTCAAAATGATCTACGCTAGAACCGAGAATATTTCAGAAGAAAATAGATTCTGAATAAAGTAAAATCTTGAAACGTATTGTCTTACCGTCGGCCTTTGGACCGTTTCCTTGATGCGTCCCGATGATGATATGGACTGACGTCGGCGATTAAGAAACGCGGTCGAAAGAAATTAAACGAGAATTATTTTTATTGAGACAGAACTCTTAAATCGCACAATCCTTAAAATGTTTATTTTGTGTTTAATCTTCGGAGATACTTGAGATTTGCGAGATTGTGGGAGTTATATTTTTTCACCTCATTCAGTACTTTTTTTTTAAAAACATAGATTATTGTTAATAGTTATAGATTATTATTAATTATTTAAAAATGCCACTTCAATTTTTGAAAATTTTAAATTTTCGATATTTAAATGCATCCTAGTCATTTAAAGTTCACACTTTTGTAAATCGTCTTGTACCTGGCGAAAATGCTAATCGTGCCTCTCGTATCCTCGGTCTGCTCTTCATGAACTAATGCAGCGCAGGATAAATGACGCAAGTGCCGCGCCCGTTGAAGTTACTGAGAAAGCGTTTTGTCACTCCCGTCACTGATAAAAGATTAACAAATTACCGTTGACATTTTCAATGTCTGTTGTAAGTGCTAGGACATTCGATTTGGTTTTGTTGACTTCATTACTGTTGATTTTACACACCATTGGCGAACATTCGGTTACTCGCCTATGAGGAAAATAAAATGTCGGCTTTTTATTCGCTGCATCAGAGCGTGGCGGGAGCCGGATAACTGCTTCTCACTGCGAGATAGAAATTTTTCCTTATTGGTCTCTTGACCCGGGTGTGTAGTGCCCAGAGTAGCTGCGGGATATGCGAAGTGCGGATCTCGTTTTGGAAAAGTATCCGAATGGGAAAGCTTCTGGGACACGAACTGACGTGCATAAAACTGGTCAGTGGGCTGGTGTTCACCTGTTGAATGCCTGCCAAATCCAATTCCGCTTATTCTGTACAGACGTCGCTTGCTCTTAACCGGTGAGAGGGAAGTCGCAAAAAGTGGATCCTGTTAGGGACAAGTCTGCTCGATACAGTTTATTATAAGTACTGTTTGTGTCAACAAAATAGTAAACTTTAAACTATTTTCTAATTGATTTTGGATTGTGGGCATGAAATCCACTGAACTGAAAGGTGTGCCTTTTTTCATCTTGTAATTGTAGCATGGTAGGCAATTGCAAACCGCAATGAATTCCGAGAATCGTCGTTATTACTGTTTCATAATTGATCTGAAATGCCCCAGCCATGGTCGCCAAAAATTTGGAAGGATATGGTGCTATAGAGGTTTCTCGTAAAAGCCTTTAACACGTTCACTGCCGGTGACGCTTTAAAGCGTCAAGTTCAGACGTGCAGCAGTGCCGCTGACGCTTATAAGTGTTATACATTCATTTTGGTCCTACACTGTATTTCTCAGTTGGCACTGTGGAACATTTCAGTATCGAGTCAGCGGCAGTCAACGTGTTAAGTCGGAGCTTATCTCTGAGGTGTACGGTGAGCGACCCTTACTAACTTCTCTCCGCCTGACCTCTCGTCAGCGAGCTGCCAGTTGGTGAGGGCGAGAGGGCGTTCGTGCCCATGCAACGCCCCGCGGCTCCAGTGGCGCTCTCAGTGCGTGACACAACCATGCTCAAAGAGCTATACTGCGATTGTTCTAACTTGGCCCCTCGAGGCCCGTCTTCACGATGGAATATGTCACGGTATTTCGCGACGTTCTCAGTCGTGCCGCCAGATATCGCATGATCGCGACCGTATCAAGCAGTACTTGCGATCATGCGACTCCTAGCGGCACGACGGAGAAAGACGCGAAATGCCGTGTGATATTTCATCGTGGCCGTAGGGGCTCGAGGGGCAGAGTTAGAAAAATCGCACTATACGGAGTCGCTACGCCGATGCAGAGCGCGTAGCGACCCCACTTGAACAACGGAGGCCTGAACTTGCCAGGAAGACTCCCGATGGTTATGGAGGGGGCACAGTTGTCAACCAAAATTTTAGCTCGTGCACAGTGAGAAGCTTTTTTCTTCGCGGTGCAGTTTTAGACGTTTATTAGAAACGATCGTCTTGAAAAAGTTCTGCGTCGAAGCATCGACAGAATTCTAGAATTTGTACGTAGTTTACAAGCTCTGGCCGTATTGTTAGGCGCACTTTGAACTTGACGATCTTACTAGTTCTACGGACTCGCAATGTATACGATTCATATGACGTTGTTGCAAGTCAGAGCGTAATGTTGAATAACCATTTAACAGCATTTAGCAATACTAAGTTTTGAACTTCTTTCTTTCACATTTTCCGTAGTCTTGCACAAAAGCTGGCATACAGAAACACCTGTACATTTTATTCAATGCATACGTCATCTTCAAGATATTGTAATATTGATTTATCTGTATTTTGAAAACCTTTACCGTCGTTATTTCTGTGGTCACGGGGTTAAAGTTCTTAAGTCAATGTTTGGCGAAATTGGGTTAAGTACCGAAACTACAAGTTAAGAATCTATATTTTATTTTAGTAAAACCGAATTGAAATGTTGCTTCGTTAACGACAATAAAGCGTTGGGAAATAGCGTTGAGCGTAGGAAGAAGCGTTGTCTCAATAATATTTAACCCTTGTTTTCTCCAAACTAAGATTTTTTTACTATAACGCCGTGACCATAGATTTGTGGGAAGTGCTTGTGCGCTACGGAAGCGTTTAGGCCGCACGGTCGGGATCACGCGTGTCCTGCCGCTGCGAACGGCCCGCAGTAGCTCCAGCCGCACCCGCCCGCCGCGCCGCCTGCGTCAGGTGCGCGGGCGCACACACAGCCAGATCTGCCCCCTCTCCCCTCTCCGTGTCCTTCCCCCTCCCGCGCCGGCCCGGCCCGGCCCGGCCCGGATTCCGCGGTGGCTGCCTTTCGGAACTACTGCTCTTCCTTAGCCCGAGGAAAGCCGCCTGCGCGGCTTCCGGATTCGGATCAGCGACGGCGGTGACGAAACCGGGTCGCTCCGGACCCCCTCCCCCTCCCTCTCCCCCCCTCACCCTCCCCTCACCCCCTCACCCTCCCCTCACCCTACTCACTTGCGACCACATTACGTACTTGTTTTCTCGGAAGAAAGCGAGGGTTCAAGTAGAGATGGGAAGAGATATTGGACAATGGAGCCATATTACGTCTACCTATACTTCTTTTTTTCGGAGGCACATTTACTCTATAGAAAGCGAGTGCCCAGGTGGGAAGGGATGGTGGACAAAAGGACCTTGTTTGGTACATTCGCGAGTTTTCTTCTACACAGTAGATATATCATCAAGTAAAGTAGGGTCTAAGTATTAACGGAACGAGATATTGTATCGTGGGACTAGAGTGCGTGCATTCTGTAGTTTGTGGGTTTTTTTTAGTATATTGTGGGACTAGTGTTTCACAGGTTTAGGTTTCTTTGTTTAGTATTTTTTTTATTTAAGTAAGTGTACTCGAAAGAAAGGTGGCACCACCACGCCGGGAACTGTTTCTTCCATTCGGATGCAAGGGTCAGTGATTTTCGTCTTCTCATCTACGATTTGTGTTCTTTGTAAATATAATCTAACAACTATTGGAGGTGTTGAGAATTCGCAGGAAGTAGATGCATATGAGTAGAATGCAGCAGAACCAAGATCGCGTTCAGGAATGTAAAAGAAACATTAAATATTACCACAAAACTTCTAACGTACTTTAACTGTAGCAACAGATTTGAATAACAACAATAATATAGATTTGAAATTTAGCATGTCTGAAATCTCTTGATGGAAACTGGGAGGAAATTTAATTTCATTGCCGTGCGCTGATGATCTTCTCCCCCGAACATCACATACAGTATTTACTGTTTTTTTTTTGTTTTGTTTGTTTGTTTTTTTGGCTTAAACTAAAACTACCTTTCGTCCTTTTTTGCGACTTTTTCCACTCCAATGTGATTTCACCTACACAAGTTATGTGTAAACTTTTTATTTTCTCGCATGCTGCATACGTAGTATTGGGAATGATATGTAATGCTGGTGCGAAAAACGGAGACTTATCAGCAGGAAAATTCCAATTGTTATCTCTGGTACCTAAAAGCAGGATAATTCTAATTCTTATGCGTAATGTTTCACTTTCTCTGACGTAAATTTTCTTAAAGTAAATTTACGTGTAGATCTACGTTTCATAGAGCCTTGATGGTGAAAAATTGGTTTGCGGCAAAACGTCTCTCCATCTGGCTGTGAACAACGCTAACGGCTAAACCGTAAGCAGGATTTTCACCAAAAATGATATTCCCCGATCGATCTGGCAAATGGCCCGCGTTCTTGAATTTGAAACCCACGTTTTAATTTTGAGGTATACTTCATATGTCGCCTCAAGGACAGTTTCAAATTTTTCCTAAAAATGGTTCCGAATTTTTTTGCTGAACTTTGTCCTCGGATAGCGTAAAGGACGCTTAAAAACGACAGTTTCATTGAACTATCTGAATTTTCAAAAATTGCAAAAGTTCAGAATTATTTTCAGCGTCTTCCTACAACTACAGCATTGAAGGCAGAGATTTTTCCTCAGAATAAAATCTGTTCATCAAAATTATATCTTTAAATGAGGATATTTTCTCAAAAATTGTTCCAAATTGTTTTCTTTAAACTTTTTGTGTGGATAGTGTTACATGAACTGGATAACATAACATAAACGCCATTTTGATGAATTAAAATATTACACCAATGCAGTTTTCTTTATATACCACTGACGTTAATATTTACATTACGGGCGTTTTAGTACATGATCGTATTTCTGAGTAGAAATGCTTCAAATTATTTTTGGCGAGGATTCTCGAAAACTCAAAAATTTTCAGTGAAAATTAGCTCAAAATTGCGCATTTTCAGAAATGATCAAAAAGGATTTTCTTAAAAAAGGCGCCCAATTTTTTAATGAAGATTTGCCTACATAAATATGTTTTACTCTTCTTTAATGTTCTTAAAGACATATTTCAATTGTACTATTAGGGCACAGAAAATTGAGAAAATGTGAAAAAATGTTTTGGCGCCGATAGGTAGGAGCTGGAACGAGGGCGAGGCAAAGCTAACCTACGTTAGAGATGAGAAAACTAACGCCTAAAGTCATTTTTATGATAAAAACTTTGATACATATAATATCAACTTCAATTCTGTACTTCGGAGGTAAATTACGTCATATAAAATTTAAATACATACTGTATTTACAACAGAGCATTTTAAACATGTTTTGACGTCTGAATTGAAAGAGGACATTCTGAGATTTGGCCCAGTTCTATACTGCGATTTTTCTAAATTTGCCCCTCAAGGCCCGTCTTCACGACGGAATATGTCACGGTATTTCGTATCTTTCTCAGTCGTTCCGCAAGATTTCGCATGATCGCGACCATATCAAGCAGAGCTTGCGATCATGCGACTTCTAGTGGCAGGACTGAGAAAGACGCGAAATACCGTGACATATTCCAACGCAGCAACAGGGGCTTGAGAGGCAGAGTTAGAAATATCGCACTATATACTGCGATTTTCGTTACTTTGCCTCTGACAGGAATCAGCTGTTTCGCTGCCTTCCAATCAGGAGGTTATATTTCGCGACAGTGACGTCACTATGGTGACGTTCAAGCTCCCGATTGGGTGAAACCGTGAACAGCTGATTTCTGTCAGGGGCAAAGTTAGGAAAATGACAGTATAACTGGTCCGATGTTAATATCTTTGGGATGTAACGACCAGATATAGCCGTAGAATCGGATGAAGTGTGCTTTGGCCGATGGCCAGGGGCGAGGCGGATGGTCTCGTTCGCCCGGTGGGCGGACGAACGCGGCGCTGGAGCGGGCACGCGCGCCGCCCCGCCCCGCCCCCTTCCGTTCCGCGCGGCAGGCCGAGCGCGGGGGAAATCGCGGCGAGGCGAGCCATGGCGAGGCAAGGCGCGCGCGCGCTCGAGGGTCCGGCGGGCGCTCGGGGGCGGGGGCGGGGCCGCGCCGCGCCGCGCCGCGCCGCGCGACACACTTGCCGGCCCCGGGCCGCCTCTGCGCGGAATGCGCTCGCGCGACGCGGTGGGGCGCGTTCCGGGTCGCCGGCGCGGGGCGGCCTCCATCACGTGGCCAGCGGCTTTCTTCCTCCTGCGCTTCGTTCCTCCCCCCTCTCCTCGTGCTGTTCCTCCTTCCATCTCCTTCTCTCCCTTTTGTCCTTCTTCTTCTCCGCCTGCCCCTTATCTATCCCGCTCTCAGCGTTGTGGGTGCTTCTTCTTTCTCCTCTTCTTTCTTACCTTCTTTCCTCCCCCTCTTCTCATGCTGTTCCTCCTTCCCATCCTTCCATCTCCTTCTCCCCTTTGTCTTTCTTCTTCTCCGCCTTCTCTTTATCTACCCCGCTCTCAGCGTTATGGGTGCTTCTTCTTTCTCCTGTTCTTCATTCCCTTCTTTCCTCCTCATCAATCTCTCCCTCTTCTCATGCTGTTCCTCCTCGTCCTTCCATCTCGTTGTCACCTTTATCTTCCTTCTTCTCCGCCTTTCAGTTATCCAATTCCTGCGTCCCTTTTCTCCCTATTGTTATTTCTTTTTGTCTAGAGTAATTTCCTCACGGCAGGGGCGAATCAAGGTGGGGAGAGTCAGGGCGGTCATAATCTTCAAGTATTGTCGAGAAACAATCGATGTTATTTCGGAAGGAAAAAAGGAAATTATGCACGTGAGTTAGAATTAAGTTATTGCTTCCAGCATAATTCTTGATATTTCCGGTCCTTTTTTAATGTAAATTAGCATTAACTTAACTTCTCCGCTTAACAAAAACAAAGTATTGCTGTCTAAAAACATCTACTTAGTACTTTGTTGCCCACTACGTCCTTGCAAGAACACGAGACATTTTGCTTATAGTTTTAAGTATAGATTTTAGGTATCTTGATGATCTAACCTTGTAATCGCAAAAGGAAAGAATGAATTCAATGAATGATCTAAAATGGAAGGTATTACTTCCATATCTCGCTCCGGCTCGGCCCGCCACGCACCGCTGCGCTCTGCCTGTCTCTTCTTCATGATTCGCTTAGCTCCGCCCCCCGCCTTGACCCGCCACGTTTGACCGCGCCATGCCTTGACCAACCTCGCCCCAACACTGCTTTCCCCGCCCCGACCACGCCCTGGCCCGCCTACACCTATATGTCCCACGTCGCATTTCCCGTTCCGTCCCGCCCATCCTTTCATGTCGTCGCTACGACGAGCTGAAAACATTAAGGCGGCTCCACACATTCGGTATTCGGCGAGTAGCGAGCAACTGCTCGCCGAATCCCAAGTAGTGTGGAAGGGCTTGCCATTTCTTGAGGGACGAACATTCGGTGCTCGCCCTACCACCGCGTGTTGGTCTTTTGCGCACATGAAAGGAGTGGAAGCGCGAACATACGCCCAGCGCATCAGCTGCTCGCGATTGGGCGAGCAGTCGGCGAATGCCGAATTTGTGGAGCCGCCTTCAGATACAATAACCTCTTATTCATCAAACGTCCTGCAACAAACTTCCATAGCACCCGTTTAAAGAAGATAAATTTGAAAACTCATCTCTTAGTGGTTTCACATGTAATGCGAACCTGTATTCCAAATTTCACATTAGCTTTAGATGTTTTGGCTATGCGTTGATATGTTAGTCTGTTGGTTTCTTCTCTTAGAAGATTGGGCAAGAGGTGGCTTGCTCCTCGTCACAACATGAACGCATTCAAATCTTTAGTTGGATTAGAGGAAGCCTACTTCCCTGGCTCAGAGCAGTGGCCCCTGGGGGTGTCTGCACTATTTAGGTCGCCGCGGAGCACCAAACAAGTCTAGTGTACTTTGTTGGGTACCGACCGCCCCGACCCGATGCCCCTCTAATCAGCATGCGGTGTGAAGCGTGGCACAGCGCACCCGTATCGAAGGTGCGGCTGCCACTACCTGACTTGCATGAGGGTTACGTGTGGGAGAAAAGAGGGCAAAATGCAATTAATGAAGAACAGGAAAGTGAATCCGGGGCGCAGACTTTGCTAGCACTGTCGTCGAGAGACGCTGATCAGCTTCAGTAGTATTTCCTTGTTTTGATGAAAGAAAGTGCAGTTGAGAGTAATAGGTCTCGTAGAAATACAATGGAAGTTCGATTATTGGAAAGTCTCTAAACCTCAATTTTCTCCATTTCCCTTGATTTTGAAATGAGACAAACTGAATGTAGGAATGCAAACACCCTGTCACTGGAACCAACCATTCCAGATGCTTTGGTGGCCTTTGCAACCACTTCTTTAATTTGTGTATAATTAATTATTTAATTTACCTATAATTGCTTATTTTAATATTTTAGTAATTTATATATAATTACTTTTTTATATAATTTACTTATTTAATTTGTATATAATTGTGAGAAAGATTACTTATGTTCTACGAATATTATTCAACAATAGATTTTGCAAGCAAACTATTTTTACTTTCCCGTATACATTATTATATACGGAGTAATATACGTAGTATAGGGAATGTTGTGTAATGCTGCGCGAAAAAACTGCGAATTTTCGGCAGAAAAAATTCATTGCCGGGCCGTGAAAAGGAAAAAGTGGATAAATCCAGTTGCTAAATTAAGAAAAATTCCTCTAACGCGTGGTGTAGCCAGAAAACCTGTTTTGTGGGTTCTTGACACTGAAAAACCAATCGAATGCAAAACGTCCGTCCGTCCGTCCGTCCGTCTGTTCTGTGTCTGCGAACAATACTAGCGCCTAAACCATACGAACGATTTCTTCCAAAATGAATATTCCTCGGTCGAACTGCGTCCACTCGATGCGCCGTGGCTTTCAAAAACTTTCTTCAAAATTTTGGGATACTTTACATGAAGCCCTCCCAACATTTTCAAACTTTTCTCAAAAGCGGCTCTAAACTTTTTCTTTAGATTTCCTGTAACAATAGAGTAAAATACACTTTAAGGTGACATAGGTCCTAATTTCATGGTTAACTCTGAATTTTCGAAAATAGCAAAAGTTTGAATTTTCTTCGGCGTCTTCCTTCAGCTACAGATTTAAAGATAGAGATTTTCCCTTCAAATAAAATTTGTTCTCCATAGCGAGTTCTTTCATTAAGGTCAATATATGCAATTTATGCAATTTAAACAAAAATTACAAAAACAAGATTTTCTCAAAAACGACTTCAGATGTTTTTTTGAAACTTTTGGTAAGGATAGTGCCTAATGTACTCAGTGAGATGACATAAAGCCATATTGCTTTAATCTTTTATTTTTTACAAAAATTACTTTTTTTGAAAGATCTCATCACGCCTTTAATACATCACATTACCAGCCATTTGTAAACACTGTTGTATTTGTGACTTAAAGTGCTTCAAATGAAGTTTTTCGAAAACAAACATTTTCTGTCAAAAAGAGCTTCAAGTTTCGCATTTTTAGTAGCGCTTAAACACCATTTTCTTAAAACGGCTCAAAATTTTTCAAAGAAAATTGCTATTTATGACGAGGTGTTACTCTTCTTTAATATTCTTAAACTAATATTTCCGTTCTACTATTAAGCAACCGGCTTTAAAAAATTCTCAAAGAAATTAACTTTGGGCGGCGATAAATGGCAGCTGGCAAGAGTATGTGGCAAATCCAAGAAGCCTAACCGAGACCAAAGGAAATGGGAAACTAACACGGAAAATCTGTGCTTATTCGGCACTAGTTGAACTATTCGATACCAGGGTGCTAATTCTTGAACTTTATCTTTCCTCGCAATCTTGATCGCATTCTGTTGCGTGCGCATGTACTGCTGTGCCAATCAAAGTGACATCATATTAAGAACTGCAATACTTTACAGCTGTTTTACCTTGTGTAAATCAAATGTTTTAATCCTCAAATGAGTTGTGGGGAGGAGGGAGCTCATAGTAAAGCGAATGAATCGTAATTTACTGAATATACCATGTTCCTTGCTCTTTGATTTATCAGGGTTTGACTATTATGTTTAATTTTAGAGATAGCGAAAAAGATAGTTCATTCAACTCTGAAATTATATTTTTACATGTTCATATCAAACGGGTTGAATCTGATTCTCTCTTCGCGATAGTACTCTGCGATAGAACAAGATACTGGGAGAGGTGGCTCAGGGCTTCAACGGATGTCAATGCAGTGCCTATGACCGGGAAATCCTGGGGTTCGAGCCCCGACTGTGGCAGGATTTTCGACACTAGCTACATAGCTAGGTCGAATTCTGTCGCCGTCGGGAGGAGAATTCCAGCGGCCGGCTGCTGGGATAGGTTGATTTCCGTGGTTTCTGCTATCAACGCTTGGCGAATGCCGAAACAGTACCATAACAAACAGACCACGGACCGCTTGCGATCTTTTCTTCCCATTCTTTGACCTATCCCGTACACACACACACACACATGCACTACACTACCGCTCATGCCGGGAGGCCGGTCGGGAGCGTAGAGCTTGTCCCAGCTGGGGTGCTGCCGCGCTGGTGGGAGATACCTGTTTGGGGAAACGGTAGGTCGGCGCCTGAAATTGACTGAAGAACTTTTACCGCATGCGCACAGAATTGCAGGTAACGCTCACTGCTGTCGAATTGAAGTTTGGTTTTTAACTTTTAATTGTGCAGTATTATTTTAGTATTGTATTTACAAAAAGTAGTCAGCGATAGGTGGCTGGTGGAGAGCTCCTCCAAGCGAAGCAGTTTCGAAGCGGTGGCTGCGCAGGATTTGTAGATGCGGCTTAACGTGCGTGTCTGGCGTGAGGAATGAAGGAAATGAAGGGCGAGGAAGCGGGTGGTCGCAGGAATGTCCTTGCGTATCCGCTCTCTTTTTACTTTCTCGCCTTACGAATACTTGGTAAGAAGAGAAAGTTATGTAATCGTGCGGCGGAAAACGGGGAATTTTTTTTAAATTATAATTCTCCTTGATCGGCAGTTGTTGCCTTACAAATGTTTTTAACAATTTTTGCAATAATAGCTTATACATAACTTTTCGAGGGTCTTCCATGGTGGGACCTCTTGTTAACTGCTTGTTAATTTAACACTATGAATATAAACAACAGTAAATGTATACAACAATGAATATTTACAGCAAAGAGTTTCTGTTATGTCTTAATGTGAGAAGAAATGGTCTGTAGTAATAATTAGACTGTTATGCAAATTATGGAGGATGAAGGAGATCTTTTCTATGTTGAGTCTTAATTCTGGGAAAAGGATTTGAAGTTTTGCTAAGCTTATATATTGTTATAGAGGGGTAGGAGGGTAAGGATAAATAGAATCTTAAGGATAATTTGGAAATCCATTTCTTTAAGGGTTCAATAGCAAGTTCGTTTAGAATTTGATTGTTCCATGGAGCTTTTAGTGCACTGCGTAGAAATTTATTTTGTATAACTTCCTGTTTATGTAATGTGGATTTTGGTACACCTCCCCATATCTGGCAAGCGTATGTTAGAGAGGGTCTGATTATGTATTTAAAAAAGCATATTGCAGTTTCAATGCTGGTGTTTGATTTTTTTGTTGACAAATGGGTACAATTTCAAAGTCTTAATAAATGTTTGATTGGCTATTGAGTTTATATGATTTTTCCAGGCGAGTCTTTGATCTATTTGTAGTCCTAGATATGTCACAGGAGCAGAAGGGAGCAGCCATGGGATATGGGAATTGTTTAATCTTGGATCATTAATTTTTCGTAGTTTTCTTAGTGAAAAGATTTTAGCTTGACATTTGGATGCATTAATTTTTATTTTCCATTTGTTGAACCAGTGCTCCCCTTTTTACCCGTTTTATTCAGCGCGACCGACCAGATTTTAAATTACTTCTGCGCTGCAAGTGATAGACCGTGACCATGTCACTCACTAATTCTCCCCTATGCGTCGCATACTTTTGTTTTTGGACACTTAGTAGATAAATAAGTCAACCCATTTAATCCCGAGAAAGCAAACGTCACGGAATGAAAATTACTAAGTTTTGAAGTGCTGCTTGATGACTAAATCATGAATTCGTATACTTCTGGAAACTTAGTTTTGTTGTTGTAGTCTCATTGTCATTTTGCAATAGCAATATTTTATTATGCGTTTAAAATGACAACCTACGTAAGCAAAAGGGTGAGAAAAATTCGTGGGCATTGGACTTTTTCGTACAAGATTAACATCTTTTAAAGAAACATGACGGCAGGAGTCAGTACTACGACACGGAACTAGCATTTGCTGTGTACAACACGCTTTGTAAGCTTTAGTTATGAGTAAGCGCTTGTGCCTGAAGATCCGGCGCAACAATTCCGAGCCGACTTTCCCCTCATTTCAAAGTGTCGTTGCACCAGATTTGCTTTTGACCAAGCAACCCGCATTGCATTGCTCTTCCAGGGTGAAAGATTAAACTTCAGCACGTCTGTAGGAATATGAACATAAGTACTGAATGTGATTTGCTGGTTTGATTAGATGTTGCTTTTAGAGTAATATCGTCCAATTCGATGTAGCTCCTTCGTCAGTCATTTGCAATGCGCAAAATTACAATCGTAACTTCAAGGAATGTTCAAAGACTGTAGGAGTCTGAGAGTTCCGTTTACTAGTCTATTCTGCTTAATGCTTAATGGAAATTCTGTTTTTGTCTTGCTTTTGATAACATAAAAAATAATTATTTTGAAGAAGTGTCAAAACATGAAATAATTATCGGTAATACTCGTTTACTATGTGATTCAATTTGTAGACCAAGAAAAAGATATATTGGAGACGAAAGTCACATGTATACCATGATTTCATGTTTATTTCGTATTAAGAAGGCTATTCCCGACTCTCGCCCGTTTGTGAAGAAACTTACACATCTTGACAAGTTTTGATAGGTTTTCAGCCTGTTCTATTAAAAAACGTATTGACCAACTTGTGTTTGTATTCTTTTAGAGTACCTCCTGGCTTCCCAGACCACAGGACGTGCCTTCTGAATCAGAAGCTCCAGATGCTGAACTGTTGCATAGAAAGGAGATTGAATCGAGAAACGATGGCCCGAAAAACATCAGTGGAATTAGAAAAGCTCTCTTCAGGTTTGTAACTTTATTTCTCCGTATTTGACTATGGCCATAACCATGCACTTACCACTCTTCCTGGCTCATGGGTGACAAAACGCGCATAAATTTTACCATCGCAACTGAGATAAATCATTCGAGACTATTAGTTGCGTTTTAACATTGTCTCGGTTGATAGAGTTTAGCAGCAAATGTGTTCGGAACGGAAGAGAAGCTGTGCGTTTGGTTTCCTAAGGCACAACTCAGAACGAAATACGTAATTCTTAAAAGAGCAGTATTGTATTGTAGGGATATTGTAATTCTTAATTAGAAACCGACTTTTGCTCTCCTGAAATATGAACCGGTAAGATAGAAGAATTTTGTGTTATCGAATCTAGGTTGAATTAATTACTCGCATGCTGTAATTGCTGGGAATTTTCCGATTTGATTTTGTCGCTAGGACGTGCACAAGCATCTTCGTTACATTAATTGTTTAATACTGAATATTTATATTATATTAATATTATATTTATATTAATAATATAACATATTAATACTGAATGCAGGTATTGAGTCAAGACATTTAATATGTAAATTAATACAGTTTTAAAAAAATATATTAATACAGATATTGAAGTATGGTTTTGTAGAAATCTTACATGGCCAACTAAGGTGAACGATATTTCGGCTGCTTTCTTGACTTGTGGTTTGCCCTAAATTCTCAAGTTCGCTTACTTTAGACTTCTTTCCTTCAGTCAGTCCACTTTTTGCCTCTTTTCAGTTTTGTCTTTTCCTGGAAGCTCCGGTGTGTTATTAATTTAGCTTTGAATGACAACCTCTCAAAGGTCTTTTTGCGTGAATCCTTTTGCCCGCAGATGTTTTCCAGATCAGTATACCAAGCAAAAGTACGTATCATTGATATCAGTAGTTTTGTAATAAATACTGTTTTATTATTGAATTAAATAATTATTAAATTCTTAATCAATATTACTCGTATAAGTGACAGATAGTGTTTTAAGCTTGCTGTTATCTATGTAATTGTAAAAGCAGGAGCACCCTTTAACTTTGTCTCTTAACCACTTCTTCATTAATCATGACTTGGGAAGATTTGTATTAATTATGGTATTTATTGGCGGAACACTGAGCAACTCTATCAATAGTTCGATAAAACCGAATAAAGGGTTGTTTACATAGCTAGTACAGAAAGTGAGTCATTGGCGTACGATTGAAATGTTGACGGACGAGTCGGCGGAAAAGAGTCGAGATATACAGTTCGAAATGAAACGCCAAAGACACTTTATTAGCCATTATGATTGGTTTATTTTGCAGTATCCATTTGTTTTAAAGTACATGACATTTTCCGGTTCGCCTACAATAGTCGCGTCCAAACTCCGGTTCGCGTACGAACGCGCACCGCAGTTCGTTATCAATAAACAGTGAAAGTAATTAGTAGTTTCCGGTGTACGAGTGCTGAAAAAGTAAACGTGCGTCGACAGAAAGATCAGCGGCGAATCCCAGGCGAAACGGAGGCAATTCCGAGTGCGCTTCCAGATTCGGACGACGAGGACGAGTTCATTCGACTGCTCCGCGGAGCCGACGGCGGCCGGCGTGCGGCGGCGAGGGCGGCGGCGGCGGCGACGGCGGCGAGGAGGCTGGCGGCGGGGGCGGGGCCGGCCCCAGCCGCCCCGGGGGCGGGGCGCGGCGGAAGCACAAGCACTCGCTGTGGAACCAGCCCGTGGGCCGCCTCTACAAGTACGGCAACCTGCGCCTCCTCAAGACCGGCGAGCATCTCTACGTGCCGTCACGCAGGTACCAAATTTTCTACACGTAATCTACACGTAGTCTACATGACTATTTACGCGTAGACTACGTTGACAATGTAATGTATGTAGACTATTTATTTTTTTCACATCAAATGACTCAAAAAAGTTTAAGGCAGGAGAAGAAGGCAAATCCAGTCACGATTCTTATCCGCCCCATACATATTTTTGGAGGAAAACAATGTAAACTTGAAATTTTAAATACGTTTGTTCATAATGGCAGTACTCCTTTGGGTATGATCCAATCAGTATGTAGTATTTGTTTTGAATAAATTGAGTGTAATTATAAATAAATGGCTTTCGGGGTCGGAGCTTGGCCCTCGTAGTTTCGCCCCTGCCCCAGAAAAAAAGATAATTACCGTTGTCTACATAGATTACCTTTGTCTACGCAGGGTACGTTGTCTACGCGTTGTTTACGCGTAGACGTAGACTATGGTTCTTTACATGTAGACGCACATCACTGGGTACCACTGGCGCCGCCTCAGCGGCGAGCTCCACCGGGAATCCGCTCGGGGAATCGGTTGCGAAGGACGCGGGGAGGAACGGAACTTTTACTTCAGGGATGTCGTTGGGAGACACGCTAAAAATTCCCGGATCTACGAGGTTTGCCGTTATTTATTTATTTATTTACGTCAAAACAGCTATAAAACTGTGTGTGACGACCTATGGGGAGAAGTGAAATTTGTGCACGTTTTCATAATCCTGGGATCTCTGTCCTAAACCATATTCTAGTCGAATTTTGAATACAGAAAAAAGAGCGTTTTTTTTTCAAGTTTTGTTGACAAAGTATTCGCTCCTATATTATAAAATACATTTTCAAAGGTAAATTAGCTATAAATTTGTGCCGTTAACCCTCATCATGTTCTTCATGAAAGAATAATACTTTTTGCCGGGAGGTGATGGGGGTATGCAGATCTCTTCTTCCCACCCCCACCCCACCCCCACCCCCCCGCTTTTATCTCGAAAACGTTTCGTCGTAGCGAAAAAGTTATTCTATCTGAAATGTAAGCTTACAAAATTCTCTACTGATCCTATTAACTTTTTTCCACTTCTAATTGTTTGTGAGAAACCCGCTATCAAAAATGGCATTATATTGAAAAGGGCTTGGTTTCCCTCTCGCTTTTCGACCAACTATGCCTTCTAGCAAACAATCTCTGAAACTCTTCTGCCTCGCCACCAGAACATCTATGGCCCCCTGAAAAATTGGGCGATATGGAATTACTAGCTGATGTTCCTGTCATTGATGAGGATCAGATTGGTTTGAATAAAATAGCCGGTTAATCTCTTTTAAAAAATTCTGAAGAATTTTTACTCCTGTCTAATAGTATTGCCTAAACACCAGGTGAAGAATAGACATTTGTTTTTAATGCTACCAAATACAGTAATCCTTCAACATTCGGGAGAGTTAGGTTACCGAAAAGTATCGTGAATGTCAAATCCGCGAATGTTGAGTCTACCTTTTAATGAGAAAATGCGGGTTAGGGTCCTGGATATCGAAAAACTTTTTTAAAAAACAAAAAAATGACAAACAGTTCCAGTAGAACTGAGAGTAAGCACTACTACAAACAGAATTCTCAATTAACATCCCAAAGATAAGGAATAAAACAATATTTGATACTTATTTCAAAGTTGAAAGTTATTGGATATAGGATTTGGTAATTTTTTTGTTTCATCACCCTTCTCATTCCAATATCCAAATGTGGCTGATTATTTCCCAAAGTTACCCTTCAATTAAATCATTACAGTGAGAGATTCACAGATCCTGAATGGCTTTTCTGTTCGTGTGGCCAAAGCTCTTACCTCCAACTTTACGCTACTGAATTGAATTATTTTGTTTCTCCATTAATGTGTATTGAGAAATTTGACATTTTTGCGGAACGTGATACTTCGAGCTCCAGTGTCTGTCAAGTTCGGTTCCCAGATGACGCTGATACAGAAAATGAAGTGTGCTCGCCTTAAAAAAATGTACGACTAAGACTCATTCGCCAATGTTGAAATCGCTAAATGTTCGGAACTCGCGAATAGCGAATTCGCGGATGTCGAGGGATTACTGTGCAGCAAAACTCATTCACTACAGAATCGCAAGGGACTAATATTTTTTCCTTACCTATTAGAAAAGATTGTTTAATGTAACACTGTAGAATTTATGCTTAGCAGTACTATTACTTTTGTTCGCATTAGACAGATTTCTGCGTTATACACATTCCACATTGAGCAAGTGTTACTGTTTTATCAAATTCTGCCATATGTATGTTTTGCTCTATGCAATGTTGTTTATTGTGTCAAATTAAACTCCTAATTCTTGCTGTGAAGAGTTCAAATTTATTTTGTTGAAACATTAGCAAAAAAATATTCCATCTGAATGCAGAGTGTTTTACACTTTGATCCATTGGGTGGTTTTCATCCTGCTTTCAAAGTATATATGTGACTTTGATTTTTATTTACGACTTGATATAATGTGATATTGATCTTTTTGTTTTGCAATATTATCTTCGTGACAGACTCTATACCTTACTTGTGAACAACGAAACAGACATTATTGAGAAATATGGAAAAGATTGAACGGAGAAATTTGAGGAATGCCTCAAGCTTAGTTACATCCAAAACAAAATCTAAAATTATAGCTTTCTACAAATATCATGGGAAGATTAGGATACTATATACCCAATTGAAGATTGTGAATTAGGTATAATTAAGTAAACCTTGTGTAAAATCTTTAGTGTGGTATTAAATGTTTTTGGAATTGTTAACTATTTAATATCAATTGAAAATTAAATTGAACTTTAATTTTAATTTTATCATCAGAAAGTACGATATGAACTAATTGATTTTAAATAAAATGGATTATAAATTAGATTATTGAAATGTTCATGGAAAAAAGACATCTTATAAGGAAATTAACTTTCTTTATCAATAACTGCATCCTATAGAAACACTCGAAACCATTACCTAACAACAATTTTGTCCAATCTCCCACAGCTTCAATATTTAAACAGCCAGTAGGTTTTTTATGGCTGTAAAATCCAATTGACAAACAGTTTTAAATAGTGATTGATGAAGTTTTCTAAAATATTTATTGTTGGCAAATCAAGTAAGAATATATACCCAGCATGACATGAGGCGAGATCAAGGAGGACAGGACATATGGGTGACACAGAGAGAGAGAGAAAGAAAGACAGAAAGAGTGAGTGAGAGAGAGAGAGTGAGTGAGAGAGAGAGAGTGAGTGAGAGAGAGAGTGAGTGAGAGAGAGAGGGTGAGCGAGAGAGTGTGTGAGAGAGAGAGAGAGACACACACACACACACACACACACACACACACACACATTGTCTGATGGGTTCTTCTTGTATAATATAAATTACCCTATTTAAAAAGATTTTCTCAAAATCATTGAAATCTTGTCAAATTTCAACTCTTTTAGATTGGTATAACATGTTACATATTAGAAGTTACAATTTAATAAAAATCTTATAGTATAATTACTAAAGTATATTTACAATGGTTACAAGCTATAAAGTTAGCTATAAATTAAAAAAATCAAAATATTAAGATATAGCATACGTTTTTACAGATCTGCTCTTTTAATGTTTATAACTCTGTTACAATGTGTAGGACCCATCTCCCAAAACTGAAGATCAAATTCTGGAGGACGTTGATGTAATGGTTCATTTAGGAACTGATGCACATGCAGCAGAACTGCGTGCTCGTATCATGAGTGCTTCTCTCCTTTCGGACATGGAATCATTCAAGGTGTGTTTTCATTTCAATAGTATGTGTTGTTTGAATGTTAAAAATAAAGGCATGCTCTTTCTTAAAGCTCAATATTCTTTCTTAATGTACAGGCAGCAAATCCTGGAGCTATCCTGGAAGATTTCATTCGTTGGTATTCTCCGCGAGATTGGATAGAAGAAGAAGGCATTGATGAATATGGCCAAAAAAAAGGTACTTCAGAAATGAATAGTCTTGACACAGTCTTCATGTTTTCATGTTATTATAAAAGTAACTAAGAAGTCAACAGTGTCAATTGAACAATTTCACTTGTTGTAAGTTGCTTGTTGTTAGATATTTTATTAGAGGAAAGAATAGAAATCCTTAGAGTTAAAGTCGTGGTTGTCGTCGTCATCATCTTCGTCTTCTCCTTCTCCTTCTCTTCTCCTTCTGCTTCTCCTCCTCCGTCTCCTTCTCCTCCTCCTCCTCCTCTTTCTCCTTCTCCTTCTTCTCCTTCTTCTTCTATTTTACATTTGAAAAAATAGGATATTGACTTTAACCTTGAAATCTATCAAGTCTCACCATTTGCAACAAAACTGTCTGATTTTGTATATAGTCAAATTCCAATGAAGTGGTATTCTTTTCTTTTTGTGTAAGAGCAGACACCCACTACTGCCATTGGTGTGATATATATTGGCCTTATAAATCTTTTTTTCCTCTTACTCCATTATCGGTTTTGTCAACGTGTCAACAATTTTCAAATGCTCCGAGCATTTTCAGTTAAGTTTCACAACAGTGCTTCAAAAACATAGAAAACATTTCTGGATAAAAGCTTAACTGATAGCCGATGTCATCAGCCAAATGGCTTAACTATGCTCTGTAAAGTCATGGAAGTTAAGCAATTCAAGACAGCATGGACTTCTAGGCAGAAGAGCATCTGGGAGCTTGGGAACTCTGGTTAATAACAGTGCCGAGTCCTTAGCCAAAAGGATAAAAGGCACTGAATGTGACAAAATGCAACTTGACAAAAAAATAGTGGAGGATTACTCCTCACCAAGCATTCAATACTCAAGAAGGGTTCAGAGATGTGTTGCATTGACAAAGATGCATCAATAAAAAAAATAATTTTTTTTTTTTTCAAAATCAACTACAATGTCCTATGTCTCCAATGTTCCTTATGCATCTTATCATTTTAAAGAAAACAACTCGGCCTTACATGCATATCAGCGATGTGCAGTGAAGTGTCACAACTAAAAAATCATCATTTAATAGTGAAGAAATATATTTAGAAAATTGTCAATTTTTACCCATAAAAGTTTCATTAAGAAAGTTGAGATAAAGAGTGAAACATTTTGCTTTGAGCTGTAAAATCAACAGTTCTACTAAGAATAAAACGATTCTCTCACAAATTGACTATGTTTTTAGATATGCCATTCTTCTTGTGCACTGGTGAAACATAAACCTGGTGAAATAACAGTGATTTTGTGGTTTTTCTTAATTTTAGATTTTTTCCCATAATTGTTGGTTTGCTAACTTACTTTGTTTTCATTGTAATACTATATAAAATTGGATAGGAAATAGTCTCACAATATATAATCAATAACAAAGATCTGACAGTAGTAATGAAATAGCAATGCATTGTAGAAATAATTGAAAAGAAGTTCAAATTATGGATTGTGGAATTTCTGTATAGTATTACTATTGAGCAAAACTATTCTGTCAAGCTGAGAACAAATTATCAAAGAGGACTTGTCTGTATCCATGTGAAGAGAAAAAGAAAATGGAATCAAATTTGCTTTGCATATTCACAACAATGCAATATCACCATGCAAAGAATCTGTAAGAAACAACATTTAATATGTTTACGCAAATTTTACTTTCAAGAGCATATATTAACATATTTAAATACATTTGTTTGTTTAATATGTTGTTTTTTTGTTTGTTTGTTGTTGTTTTTCTGAAAAATGGAAACTACAAGATTGCTTTTGACTTTGTGTCTTTTGTGTTTGAAGTACTTGGTACATTTCATCAGATTGTCAGTGTCTCAGCGTGACTGTTCTTTAGTCTAGTGAACTTAGATTTCATCTGCAAAAAAATTCCCATTGAGCTGACATTTTGCATATTCTTGATTCTGACAGTTACAATGTGGTTTTTGGTAATCAATTAGATGTAAAAATCAGAGATATTTTTGTTTCACAGGTTCATTGAGTCCTCGTATGCAAATCCGTGGAAACGTATGGGTTGATGTTTGGGAAGCTGCAAAGCCTGTTCCAGCCCGACGGCAGAAGCGTCTCTTTGATGATACTCGAGAGGCAGAGAAGGTTTTACATTACCTGAAAACTCAGAGCCCAGCACAGATGGCACAGCTACTGCTTCCTACACTTCTTCATGCATGTCTCGTGCCGGCTGATGGAAGAAGAACGAGCAGAACTTCCAGATGTTATGCCTACCATTCAACATCTTGTGAAACAAGCTGTGCGTCTTGCACAACAAGCAAATACTGCTCAGGATCTTCCACGCTATGAGGTAAGCCTTAAGAATGCATTCATGAGCCACATTTATTGACTAAAGACTGGTTCCATCCTCAGTTAATTTTCAAATAATATTAATATTTTGGTGAAAGTGAATGAATTTTCTAGATGATTAGATGTTCATCAATTTACAAAGGAGCGGTCTTTCTATGCTGTTTACAATCTGTCTGATTATAAGCCTTCAAATTGATTTTAAGTTTTTTGTAAGTGAATAGTTCAAGTTTATAATATGTTATTCTAATTAATAAAGCCAACTTCCAGCTTTGTTTTATTGGATTTATGTAATTGAAAATATTCCAAATAATTTTTTTCTACCTTTTATTTGGAGTAAGTACCCCTTCATTCTGCACATTTGAAATATGGAGTTCAGAATTGATGATCATCCTTCATCTTATTAATGTAACATAGAATCTAACTGTTTTCGGTAAATTTTATTTTTATCTTTATGTACTCTGGTACTACCATGTCATCATCACTATGGTCATGCCATTGTGTCCCAGCCTGATGCCCATGAGCTCAGGATACCTGTGGTAAGCAGGTCACAATTCCTTATGCCATTTCATGTGTCATTCTTTACCTACAAGAAGCTTTCACATTACAAAGCTGCTACATGACATTAAAAAGTGACAGCTTAATTTTTGTGTCCATCCAAGAATCAAACCTGAGATTGCAGCATGGAAGACTTGATCATTATCGACCAGCCACCATGGGGCTTTATATCTTTATGTTATTTATAGAAGTAGCTGAATAAATATCCAGATATTAAAAATGTATTACAATTTATTTTTAATATATTATTACAATTGAATAATATTACATTACATTTGAATTGAATTATTTATTTGATTACATTTGAATTATTATTTATGAATGTATTTTAATCATTTAAGAGAATACCTAGAGGCTAATACATAGCCTATGATTTCTCCCTTATGAAAACATCAAGTGCTTGGGTTTATAAAACAATCTAATTCTAAGACATGTTCTTAAATAGGAATTTGTCATTGAGTTTCTCTTCCTAGATTTGATTCCTTGTATCTAAGAAATATCTGGTGATCATTTCACGAAACTTCAAAGTTGGAATATTTGCCTTACTATCTCAAATCGCAGTCCTTTATTCCAACCATCCAGCTATTCTGGATGGTTTGGGTCAAGAAGATACATCCAGAGAGGGTACACAAGAGTTATAGTTGGTCTAATTTCCAAAAGAAAAATATACACTGCTGGATGAAAAATGAATACCATCTACTTCCAACAAAACATTAATGTAAAAAATAAATTATCATGGAGCAAAACTGTTCATTTTTCTCTTGGCATAAGAGCCCAGTTTAGTTAACAATTATTGTAAATTTTGATGACTGTGTATGATATGAGCTATTTGCATTTCTAGGATCTGAGCAAAGAAATGACATCTGTGGAAGAAGTAATAGCTCAGTTTAAATCTCTGGAACACAAATTCTCACCATCAGGTGGTGAACAGTCTCCTGAGCTTCAAGCATTTTTAAGCCATTTAATGCAAAACACTCAAGTGGATGTTCCAGAAGGACCAAGAGGACCCATTGGAATGAAGATTCGTTGTATGTTTTCTGAAGCTCAAAAGGTAACAGATTATTAACAGTTATTATATTTTGACACTGGAAGTGAGCCACTAAAAGAATCAAATATAGGCATGCAGAGAGGGACTCAAAAACATTGAAAGTAAGCTCTAAATTAGCCATTAAAATCAAAAATATTATTGATGATTTCTTGCTGTATACACAATCATTAAACAGCAGCCCTGACCCACCAAAGACACAATAATTATGAATATTTATTTATATAAAGCTAAATCCAGTGGGGTTAAAAAAGAAATATTAATTATTGATGGTGCCAACATAGTTGCAACAGATGTAAGTGTATATAAAGAATCACTAAAAAACATCCAAATCATAAAATAATATACATATGAAGTTATTAGTTACTCTCACATTTTTATATAATAATGAGTAGTGAAGTACAGTATTAGATGTATGTGGCATATAAAAATATATCTCACAGCACACAAACACAAATGCATTTGAATTCAAGGTATTTAGTAAATCTGCATTGACAAGATTCAGGCTTAGATGTTACTTCTCAAAGTGAGGAGGCCAGATCCAAGTGTGTCGCACTGCTGGAAGGAAGTCATAAATACAGGATTTATGTTTGATGCAACTTCACAGAAACTTCACAGAAATTTGTAAACTTCACAAAAATTTGAAAAAGTTAATTCTCATAATGTGTAACACCAATCTATACACTACATCAAGACAAACTATAGAAATTAAATAAATTTAAAATGAGCTGAATTTTAGGATCCTCATTCATAGAGCTTCCAAAACAAAAATCGGGTAAATGAAAATCACCAACAATCTATACTTATGATCCCAATAGTTCTCTACATCGTGTTAATTGAGAAATAAGTGATCTAATTGAGTCAAAACTGGAATTGGATGGATTATAAACAGAAATGATAATTAGATGTGAGTTACCAAATTTAATATCAATACCTACAAGATCAATAGGTTCAATCAAATGTTCAAAGTCAGAATAATTCAATGTAGAATAATTATAATTTCTGATTATCACTATCAGCATTCTCTCACGTCTTTTCTCCCATCTGTCTGCCCAGCATCAAAAATATTAGTATCAATAATATCAATTTATTTCACAAAAAGAATGCTACAAAATTATAGAAATCTATAAATCGTACTTAATTTATTGAGAACATTGCATTAAAACATACATTTGACCTAAATGTTTTTTTTTTTTATTTATTCTTTATGTAACAGGTCAAATTAAAAATGAAACAATACTATAAACCAGAGGTGCTCAGAAGGGGAGGCAATGTGGCAGTACATTTAAAAAAATGCATTTTATTCTAATTCAAATTAAGCTAAAAGTTATTTCTGAATGAGAACTGAATACTGTTAATGTTTTGGGTTCAAATTTTTCAGTTTCTAAGTTCTGTCCTCTGACAGCAGATTTTTTTTAAACTGAAAAATATCTTTACATAATAATACTTTACAAATAATAAATATCTTTACAAATAATATCAATTTACATGTAAAGTGATATTATTTGAACTTGTTTAAATAGTCTCAAATATTTGGATCAGTATTAATTCAAATATTGTGTCAACCCCTACAAATCATCCCCATAGTTTTATAACTGCTCAAAGTCTAGATTATCAACAATTACCCACTTGCATTTTTCGCTTACAATTTAGCCTGGTACATTCTGGGTAAGTGACCTTTCTTAACATTGATTTTTCATTCAACAGTGATTTTTATTAACCCAATGAATTTTTATTGACACTAAGAAAAGTATCATGAAAGCCGTAATTGGAAGGGATACCAGTGAGGCATCCTTATGTACATAGATACACTTAACAAATCATGACCTTTTTGCACTACACTGCTATTCCTTCAGATATCAGTCTCTATGAGTATTTTATGGGTGATGTTGATGGTCAGAATTAATTGATACCTAATCATAATATGAAAATTACTTCTTTTGATATTCACAACTCTTATTTCTTTATATGAACTTCCATTAAATAATTTTTATGATATCCCTCACAACAAAAGTAGTAAAGTAAAAAGTTTATTGTAAAGTAGTTTTGCCTGAAGGATGTAGTCCATCTCTAGTTATTCTCTCCTATGTGTAATATTTAATTAAGTAATAAAATCTATCTTAATCTTGTGGCAAATTTTGAATTGTTGTGCAGGTTACATATTTCAAGACAGATTTTATGAGAAATTTGTCATATTTGACTAGAAATATTATATAAAAATATGTTTCATAGGATATCTGTAAATTGTTCATGTCATAATAAATCATGACTAGAATAAATAACATTAGCTTTCTTTTCAGGTTGCTCAAATGTTGTCTGAATATGATTTAGCAGATTCTTCTGAAGAAACTTGGAATTCTCCATTTGCAACAAATTTTCCACAACCACACAAAAGGCACTTTATTATGAGAACTCATGCCAAGAGACCTTCAACGTACTCAATTGCATGTCCTCAGAGATTGTCAGCAATTTTGCAGAAAGATAGTTTTAGACTGGCAGGTTGCTTTACACAAGACATAACATTCCAATAAACATGATTTGATCATATATAAAGTAATGTGTGTATACATCCTTTAAATTCTTATAACAGTACATAGAATATTTTTTTTATTATTTTATAAAAGTTTTCAATATTTTAATATTTGCAGGTGGTTTGCAAGGTATAAATTATGTAAAATGTATGCCCAATTTCCAAATTTAATTTTCTTCTAAGAGGTTTCTTATATTTGTGAAAAATGTAAAAAATTGATGTTACATGGTTGTTGCAATATGTGTTGCTGTTAAAATATTTTGTGTATTAAAATAAAATTTTGTTTGTGATAATTAATAAATATGATTTATTATTGAATCTGAACCTTACAGAATTGGAAATAATATTTTTAATGAGAATTTCACTGATTCAATTATGACTGTAAATTTTTCAAGAAAATTTAGAACATTAATGAAAGAAATTTGAAAGCTTAAAAATTGGAAGATAAAATTACAAATTCACAAACAATTGTTCAAGCAAACTGCTTTCTAACCATTCTTTAGATTCTGAGCCTATTTATCACAATTAGAAAGATTGAAATTGAAAAGTCCTTGGGGGAAATACCAGAGGATTATTTGGGTAATTACAGATGTATGAATGTAAACGTGATGTGAATGTGTAAATTATTAATTGTTTGACTGGGAGTTTGAAGGCAGTGAACAATTAATTATGTTTTTCCAAACACTTTAACACATATTAGGCTAATTGTATGCCAATAGTTCAAGCAGTGACAAAACATGATTATGAATGTGGATTAGAGGTGAAATGAAGCAGATGGCAGAATAAGGGTCAAGGCAAATTCAGTTAAAAGTTTGGTTTGAATTCTGTTCGCAGTTCACAGGATTCTAACTTCAAAATACTCAGAAGTATAAGAAGAGTGGATTGTATGACTGTTGTATCAAAAGTGATCACCAAAATATCTTTTTTTTACCCAAATTCAATTTAGAACAGTTTCAGTAGCACTTCAACAATCATCCGAAGTTTCAAAATCATTGTTCACCGCCTTTGAAATGTTAATGAACTGGAACATTCTGTTTCAGAAATAAGTTTCATATTTATGTACTTTTTGCAGAATAAGTAACACCAAGTTAAGAGGAGCATTAATTAAGAGCAATTTGAAAAGTGATTATGTTACAACATCACACATGTTCTTTCATTATTAGTAACATTTGCAATTTTCTAAAATGCAGAGAGTTAAATGAAAATTGGACCTGTGTCATTTTTGTGATTGTACTTTGCACTATCCAAGTAAAAAAGAAATTTAAAATTTAGAGATGTTTTTGAGAAAATTTTGTTTTAAAAATGGCCTTTATTTCTTGCAAAATTACGAATAACCTATGCATATTTTGGAAAAAAAAATTGTACCAGACTTCATTTAAAAATAATTAATTTAATTAATTCATTTAAGAAATAATTAATTTAAAAGTTAGACCTGAGGGTGTTTTTAAGTTTATTTAAAGTCGCATCAACAACAAGATTATTAGCGAATGCAAATATTCATGTTATACTATAATTAATACAAGAGTGAGAACAGTGAAAATACAATTTAAACAAGTGAAACAGTAATTGACAAATGACAGACTTATACATCGTCATACTCTTTCAATAATTTCCATAACATTAATATTTTTTCTTGAAAATCACTGGAGTATAAAATATTTTCAAGATTATCAGTCTGTAGGATTGATTGGCATTCACTGATATATTTTGTACATGACTGAAGGATACGGACAGTTGACAGTTGTTCATTGCATGATTCACATTTTAAGGGAGCTGTGGAATTTAAGAGATGTGAGTGAGTTAGCTTGGTGCATCACTTGATCTTTGCAATTGAGTTTTTTGTTGGTTCTTAGTTTATGGAAATCATGAATCATTTTATGTATACTACTTATTGTGCACTCTTTCCAAGTCATATTCCATTGTTTTTTATGATCCTGTTATGGAACGCCAAGTATCCTTGATAGAGTAGAGAGAGAGACCTGAGTTATTTTTACAAAATTTGAACTTTTGCAATTTTTGAAAATTCAGAGCGTTTAAAAAAAAATTGCACTTGAGTTACTTTTCCCTGTCTGAAATAACAAACAACAGGAGGAACAAATTTGGAGCTATTTTTTGAGAAGAATTTGAATATGTTCTTGAGGTCATGTATCAAATTCAAAATATCTGTTTGAAATCAAAAGGGCCACAACATCAGTCAGATTGATTGAGGAATATCAATTTTTAGTGAAAATTCTACAGCATTACTGACCGTTCTCTAAACTAGTATGTGAGAAAGTAAAAGGTAATCAAGATTTCATGCAGTAAGAGAAGAACATTTTCTATTCTACTTTTGCTAATCCTATCAATTAACATTTATAAAATTTGTGTACTCATCAAATGGATTGGTTCATATAGAATCAGAATGATTGTCATTGTTTGAACCCATTGCTTAAACGTACAGGAACTTGCTTTGGGACATGTACTGAGGTACTGAAGGTACTGAAGGTGCTGAGGTACTAAAGGTACTGAAGGAAGGAAATGTGAAAATAATGAGCTCAACAAATTTAGTCTAAGGAGAAACACAATCAGGAATCCCTCTATGAAAACCAGACACAAGTTTATTTTGTCCTCCACAAATATCCTCTTTTTTTGGGAGGCGGGAGAGTCAGTCAGTCCAAGCAATGAAAGAAAATAACACTGGCTACTGCACTGTTCACTACTAGTGTATACGATATCATACAAAGGTATTTAACTCACCGAATGTCAGTGATTGGTGCAATAGGGCATGTTTCCCCGTACTTTTGAGGTGAAACCTCTGAATATGCTCAAATATCAACTTAATTTATATTTATGTGATTTTACTAGCTCTAACACATGTCCATGTGTTTTTTTTTTTAAATTTCCCTTGACCCAAGAAAGCTGGGAGACATTAAAAGTTGCTTTTATCTCTCATAAATTATACTTTTTTCTTTACTGCTTTTTACAATACAAATAAAAATATGACTTCTCACTAGCCAGGTTTTTAAATTTCTTAATTAGTTGTTTTGTTACTGGAACACAATACATGGTTTTTACAAGATTCCTCGCGGCTGAATTGACATCAGAATGGTTAAAGAAGCCGCTAGTAGATCACGGCTTCTGATACAGCCGTAAACAACTGAAAATTGTGTGAAGCCCAGCAGTGGCATAAACGTGCGAACGTAACAGTTCCCACGCCCCCGTCCCGTGCTGTCCCCGTCCCCGGCAGTGAAGTGGTTGCTCGGCGGAGGCGGGCGCTGCCCCTCGGCGACAAACGTCGGCAATTGGACGCGACGCGACCGACGCGACGTCACTTGCTGCCTCGCCTCGCATCCCTCTCGCCGCGCCTCTCTCCTCGCCTCCGCCACGCCTCTCTCCTCGCCTCGCGCCTAGCCCTCGCCTCGCCTAGGCCAGCCCGCATGGGCGGGCCTTTCGAGTCCGAACGTTCCTCCACTGCGGACTTTCCACTAGAACATTTATTTTACTATTTTTTTCCGAACTATCATTTACATTTTACCTCTTCAAGATATTTCTTGAACGAGGAAAACTATAGCATGTAGTGTACAACCGATTTGCACGTCTCGGGATATTAATCCATGTGTAAGACAACTTTTACGTTGATAACGGAAGATACAATTCTGTTCGAAAATAAGATATTGTTCATATAATTCCAGCAAGCAAAACAGTAATTTATGATAACAGATAAAAAGAAATAAGACAAAACCCTAATAGCCCGTTGTCCCCCATCCAACCCCCAGTACCCCCAATCTTCCTCAAGCTTGTATTGTCTCGCATGCACCAGCTATGGACGGACTCGCGAAAGTCCACGATTTCATCCCATTCCAAAAATATTTACCTTTTGCTTAATCGGGCACTTAAAACTACATTCGTCCTCAAAAATTGTGACCGGGAGAGATGGCTCAGTGCATCAACTGATGTTACTGCAGTCCCTCTGACCGGGTCTAGGTTCGAGTCCCGACGGCGGCAGGATTTTCGACACTAGCTTTTCAGCTAGGTCGAATTTAGTCACTGTCTGGAGGAGAATTCTTGAGCGCCGGACTGCTCTCATCGGTAGTTTTCGGTGGTTTCTCCGATCAACACCAGACGAATGCCGGGGCAATACCTTAACAAACGGGCCACGGACCGCGCGCGATCTTTCCTTTCTCTTCTTTGTCCTATCTCCGCCTTACACACACACACACACTAGCATGCACTATACTACCATACATGCCAGGAGACCGGTCGGGAAGCTTAGAGCTTGTCCCGGCTGGGGTGGTGCCTCCCTGGTGGGAGATACCTGGTTGAGGGGAAAACCCCGCTAATCGACGGTAGGTCGGCGCCGGATCTCGCCAACCAGCGGGAAAATATCATCGCCACCTCTCCAACGAAAACGCTCTACACTTACGGGACTAATGACCTAAGTAGTGGACGCGCCCAGAATCACAAACAATCGATCAATTATCAATCAAAAATTGTGATGGTGGTATGCAAAAATTAAACGAGCCAATTTTCTTCAACTTTTCGCAATGTTGGTTTTTTGGGGAGGGCGCCGCCCTAGAGCACTTGAGGAGCAGCTGCCACTGCTTGCCAACCATGTCCAAACAGGACATACGGTATACACTGCGATTTTCGTAACTTTGCCCCTGACAGGAATCAGCTGTTTCGCTGTCATCCCATCGGGAGCTTATATTTCACGAAAGTGACGTCACTATGGTGACGTTCAAGCTCCCGATTGGATATCGTCAACAGCTGATTCCTGTCAGGGGCAAAGTTACGAAAATCGCAGTAAAACAATCCCATACTGACGAGAAAGTCTTTCTTCTATTAAATTTTTTCAGAGTGTAGCGTAAAACGTAATTAACAATCACGAGACCAGTAACGTGTGTGCGAGATGTCAAAAAATTACATTTGTCTTTTTTTTTATAGAAAACGTACCAAAAGTTTAAAGAAGAAATTTAGAGCCGTTTTTGAGTTCTTTTTCTTGATATTGTTTTATATTGCACCTATTTCACTCCAAGTCGAGCGAAAACTACTAACATTTTCAAAAAAAATGTGCACGAAAATGAAAGAACTAATTGTAGAGCACGAGACGCCGAAAAAATTCGAACTTTTGCGATTTTGAAAATTTCAGAGTTAGTAGTGAAAATCGGACCAATGCCACATTTACAAGTACATTTTACTCTAATCTTATAAGAAGTTTAAAGAAAAAAATTGGCATCTTTTTCAGAAAATTTTGAAAATGACACAGGATCTTCATGTAAAGTACCCTCAAAGCTTAAAGAATATTTTTGAAACTCGCAGAGCTTGGATTCGAGAAAAATCGACCGAGGAGTATTCATTTTTAAAAAAAAATTCCATTAATAGTTTAGGCGCTGGTGTTATTCACAGACGGAAAGATGGACGGACTGACAAAAAAAAACAACACCACACACACACACACACACACACACACACACACACACACACACACACACAGACACACACACACAGACACACACACACACACACACACACACACACACACACACCACTTTTTCGGTTTCAGGGGATCACAAAGCACGTATTTCCGTTGAAATTTCGAAATCGATTTTCTGCAGCATTTCTTAATTTCTTCTATACTAAGCTACATGTATTACTTTTTGTATATGTACATATACGAGAAATTAATTAGCGTTGCAAAAAATGGCACAGACTTCCTCGTACTAGTTAGTTTTCTAATTCCATTGGTCTGGGCTAGTTTTCCGGTTTCACCTCACTTTCTGCTCAGCTGCCATTTATCGCCTTTCAAAGAAGGCTACATTTTCTCGACATTTTGGTCCCCTAATGATACAACTAAGATATGACTCTAAGAATATTACAGAAGAGTAATATCTCGCTTTATGTTGCAATTTTTGTTAAAAATTTGGTTTTGAGAAAATATCATTTGAGCAATTTTGTAAATGCGTTTGAAGCTATTTTTCACAGAAAACGTTTGAGTTTTCGAGAAGCTGCATTAAAAATCATTTGAAGCACCTCTACTCAAAAATGCAATAATGTAAACAAAAAGCTAGTAATATAAATATTAACGGCGTGAGAGATGTATATCAAGAAAATTACGCTTGTCTAATTTTTTAAAAAACAAAAGAATACATTAAAGTGGAATTAAGTTTTGTTATTTAGTTAATTTAGCACTAATTGCAGTTGAGAAGGCGAAAAAATCATATTTTGTAGTTTTCTTTTGTAATTAAAATTGGTCTAGCCGTTCTTTATTTATTTATTTATTTATTTATTTAGTCAAAAAACAGTAAAAACTGTATATGACGTTGAGTTATAAATGGTGTAACTAACTAGAAAGAGAGAGAGAGCGATATAAGGCTGAGTAGGGACAAACGTCTTTGTTATTGGGAACTTATTTTAGACAGAAAAATCTGAAAGATAGCTATGAGCTTGAGTAATTATTTGTGTTCAATGATGGGTGGAATGAAACGCGAGATACGGAAGCCGGAACAGATCGGTATCTTTTCTTTCACTACTGATCATAATAAGCAATGAGTTGTGGATGTGAAATTGAAGTTAAGTGATGTTTCTTAAGAACGTTGAATTTTTCCTCATTCAAAATCCGCGCTTTCTTAAGCACACTGGATCTACCAATATCGTACACCCAAATTTCTCTTCCGATTAAACCATTTACCTTTAAAACGTGTGGTAGAGTCCCTGGATTGGCCTGATTATTTTCATCTCTACAGCTGTTGAAGCATGACAAATGTCAATCAACTCCCTTTTGCGCATGTTTACAAACTTCAGGCTACTGAAGTTCGATTCATTCTGGTCGGTGACATTGCATTTAAACTTACGATATCTTTCCTGACTAAAATTAGTTTTTGACCCAATGACTAAATTTGTGGATATCTTTCAATAGCTCCCTAACCTTACCTGAATTATGGAACAGTCCATTTTCTGGCTAGATTGGATATGCTCATTACAGTCATTGACTGTTGGTGATTATTGCATCAATATTCGCAATCCGTTTTGGGCTGCTGTCTGCGTGTGTATATAGAGAGGGTTTACGCATGCACGTCTCTCAAACGTCAGACTGAGTAGTTAGGTGTTGTCTCGTAAGTGTTCGTAAGTACATCCCGTACGAAAGCATCGGATGGTGTGACGGAATATAATTCGCTGATAAGCTGGGCGGTAACGTGCTTTGTACAGCGTGACGGTAGTCATGTTTTGAGTATTATATGATCACGTATTCGTGTTCATGAATGTTCTACGGAATGACTGTTTTCTACGATAGCCTTCCGACTATTTGAAATAACAGCATAAAGTAAGTACTGCTTAGTAATGTGATGGAATGAATAGAAACTACAATGTCATAATATTTTCCCGTTATATATCACTTTTGTGGCACATTAGGAATACCTTAGTTGCATGTTTGTTGGAACATTTCTTTTGAGTATGTAAATGTACAGATTTTTTTGGTATCGATTATTCATAGTATTAGTGTATTATTCGTGTGTATGCAATAGTCATTGAAAATATTGAAACTGGTGCGCGAAAAAAAAATATTGAAAATATATTGGTATTGTATAATTAAGAAACTGCCGTATTATGGATGTAAGGTTAAGCGTTAGTAACTCGCGATTGAGCGATAGTAGCTTTGCATTAATACATTATGTACACTTGAGGAAGGAAATTAAAGGAAAAATGTATTAATGATAAAATTGATTCTGGAAAACTAACGCCAACAAAAATAATATTTGAAATTTTTTTATTGAGGTAACTTGAATTTTAGTAAGATGCAACTAGAAATTGTAAATTTGTCATAGAACATGATATGAAACAAATAATAATAATAATAATAACAACAATGTACTTCTCTTGCAGAATATGCCAGTATTTCTATGAAATACGTCATATGCCCCTACTGCATGTATAATACTATGTTCTAATGTTATATTTTTCAAGGAATTTTGAAGTTGTTTTCATCAATGTTAAGATACGTATTGTAAATGTCGATCAGTTTTAATTTAACTTTTTTGGTTTATTTGTTCATGATCCAAAAATTAATTGCATTTTTGATAATGGAATGGATAATTTAAATATATATATATATATATTACATTTTTTAGTTGCAAGGTTGTGTTGAGGTAGAAGGATTTCAGTTAGTTTCAAATGTCAGATTTTTTTTCCCCCTCTCGGTTGAACTGTGCCTGTTGTTCTGTACTTGTGTGATGATGCTTACTTGATATCATTCTTTCTTTAAATTCTTTTGTATGTGAATCTTCATTTCATGCCTTCTTTTATGAATTAACGTTATTGAAAGGAATTTTAGGCCAGGAGGGCATTATTCTCAGAGTATACAAGGTAGAATTTTCTGTCAATATATTTTTGTATACACACTTCAAATAATTTCACAGATTAAATAAGAACTGCGATGTTCGTAAATGTGCAATAATTTGCATTTCAAAAATAAGAATAAGTTGATTTTTGAAGAAATGTTTTTTACAAAAGTGAAATAAATATGACATATTTACATTCTTCTATAAATACTGACAAAAATATACAAACAGATTTATTCTTCATTTTAAGAACAGCTTTTCTTAATTGAATACAGTTATGTACACTTATCTTAAGTAACTGAATGAATAAAATTGTGATTGAATTTTTCTGTGTTTCTTAATTAGTTTCAGAAGCTGAAATAAACTGGACATGCAATCTTAAATTCTTCATTCTTTAATACACACACTTCCATGTGGTGGGAAAAGTATCATTCTTCATAACCAATTATTCTTGCACTTAAAAAATGAAAAATTTTTAATGTGTGAATATTAATAAAGTAATAGATATAAAGTTATGAGAAAAACATAATATATTTATATGTCATCTTTTATAATGGCATCTACTAAAAAAAACAAGGTGTTAGAAGCAAATTTTGAAGTATCATAATATGCATTGAACTGTATCAGAATTTTGTAGCAAAGGAAAGGGCAAAACAAGTTTAACAAGTTTAAATTTCATTTCTAGTGTTGTTTTGGCCAGAACTTTTGAAAAGGATAAATTTAAATCTTGTTTGGACAAAAAGAAAAAAAAGGGGGAAATAAATGTCAAAAAGGTTTGAAAGGAATAAAAAGCATGGACTTAAAGGAAATTCACAGTATTTTAAGGCATAAACAAGTTAATTTTGTTTTCCTCTTAATGAGGAAAAGGTTGTCCTTTTAAACTTAAGCTTCCTATATATATATATATTTGTTAAATTAATTGTCGTCACTGAAGCGTATTGAGACCGAGAGTCTGGGTACTAACTTTTTTCCCCCCCCTGGAGAATCCATTGACACTGTCCCTCTCTGCCTTTTGCTTAATTTGAAGATTTGGTCCCACTTCGTACAATGCAACCAATTGTAACGCTGTTGTTTTCCTATTGTCTGTGTTTGTTCTGCAATAATTGAATAATAATGCACATTTTTTTCAAGTAATATTAATTTTGAAAACGAAAACAAAACAAAGAAGTTAATGTAGTTGGAAAAAGGAAGCATCTATTGCCCAATCTAGTGAGTAGAACATATGTAAGAAATGCTAATTATTCTTTTTTTTTAAGTAATTAAATGAAAAAAATAATTTTTCTAATTATCTGCTGTCTAATGAAGATAAACTTTCCAGACTAACTCGGAAACATTTCTGAAACTTTCTGTAAAACTCTTAATAAAAGCAAACTGTTTTGTGGGTCAGATTTTTAGATATAGTAAATCACAGTTCCCAAGGAATAGGACAGTGTTACAACTGTATTACTCTTACTATTTTTAATTGACATTTCACTCCTGTTAGTACCAATATCTCATCTTTACCTCCTTTGCATTTCAAATTCTCTTATGGTGCTCTTCCCAGGCCCTATCATTTTATTCCCATTAGTAATTGTTTAAAAGCGGAAACCAAAAATATGACCTAGACAAATTCTATATGTTCATGATGTTGAAGTCTGTTATGTAACTGACTTCTGTGACCATTTTCACTAGTTAATGAAAAAAAGTAAAAAATTAAAATACAAGTGTCTTATCCATACCTCAAAATGGCTTTTATTTCATTAAATTTGTTGTTGAAATTCTTCCATTAAATAAAATTTCACATATTTTGCTCACAAAAATTACTATACTTTCTCCTGTCTTAGTTCTACACCAATATTTTAGGAGAGGAATTCATGTCATTTAATTATAATCTGCATTATCTAATCTTTGGATATAGTTGTTTTTCATTGCCTGTCGTATGTTACATATTCCTAACATGTCAGAAGGAACTTGCAGTTACAAGAAATGTAGAAATTACATGACACAAAAATTGCATATTGACAGCATAAACAAATATTATCAATTTTCAGAACAGTTGAAAACCTCCCTAAGTGTTATACACTTATTTTTATCAGCTTCTAATATTTATATGTCCTGAAAAGATTTTTCAAATTTACAGTTCAAGCTAATTTAAATGATACAAAAATTAACTGGAACTGTCTATTGTATATTTGTAATATTACATGTTGTGTTCTTAAGAAAAACAATTGCTCAGTGAACAGAAATTATTTGCAATTGCTATCCTTTTACATTAAAATAAAATTAAAAATTCTGTTCACTCCTCTGTTATAAATTGGAAATGTTTTCAAAACCCAAACATTGTCATTATTAGTAATAATGATGTGTTATTCATCAAAGTATAATAACTATGGAGGAAAAAATATAATGTGTGATGGAAAAATCTCCAAAAATTAATTCATAAATTAAATAAAGTTTTTTGAAAAAATACTTGAAAATGAAAAAGCGTTTAGTGATGAAGTAATGAAAGGGATTAAAGAATAAATAATAATTTAGTTTGTTATATAGATTAGTGTTTGTTATCAGGATTTGTACCCAAGTTTGCAGTAGTAACTAAAATGCATCATTTAAAGGATCCTTTATTGTACTGTATAAAAACTGGTGGTCAGTGTTTTTTTTTTTTTTTTAAGTGTATCACTAAAGTCTAGCTATGCAGTTTTATTATACTATATTTTGTAAATTTCTGAACTGAAAGGGTTATTAACTGCTTTCTAATTTAAATTAATTTACAAGCTTCAACATTAAGCAATAAATTTTGCCATTTTTTCATGTTGATGACTAGAAGTTTATTTTAATAGTTTGTTTTGGAATACAATTCTGTTTTTTAATTTTTAAAAGTGTTCTCTTTCTTTGGGATCTAATCTTGTGTGGGTTTGTGATGGTGATTGGATTTATATAATGCCAGTTTTTAAACTTTAATGCATTCTTGTTTCTTCAAGTAAATCTTGTTCACAGCCATGATGTCATGAGCAGAAATTAGAAAATTAATTCAATCTACATATATTTGTTTTGTAATGTATAATGACATCTCTCAAAAATCACAAAAATAAATTTAACGATTTAAGATATGTTGACATTGGTTTTTTAGACAAATACGTTTTACAGACATATACTTGGATTTTTATTTCTTGGCGCGTGAGGATCTGTCTTCCTGATGGAATATCTCATGGCATTTCGCGTCTTTCTCCGCTGTGCCGCTATAACCAATTGATGTAAATACAATTTATATGAAAAGCTATTTTTATGACAGTTTATACTGCCTACCGAAGAAAGAATTCAATCTACTGTCACCTTTTTAAGAGCCTTTTTAGGCATGTTCAATAACAGATTTCAGAGCCTAAATATCCAGTATTTAATATTATCATTTGATCTTTCTAAACAAGTTGAATTGTTTGAAGATTTATAATTAGGTCTAGTTTTGACCATTGATTTAAATTTCCTTAGAATAAGTTTTTAGGAATTTGAGCTGAGGTTTACATATAGTTGCAGTGAATGGAATTGTGAAGGGTTTGCCGAATTCAGTTATTAAAATAAGCATTTTTCTGTTCACACACGTCATCACTTCCTGTTGTTTTTAAAATTACAAGAATAAACGATATCTTGCATCTTTACGATACATTATGGTCGGCTTTGTTGTTATATTTTAATGTACTCTCATCATGAAATTTTAAAAGAAAAAAGATCATGTAAAATGTTGAAATTCAATCAGAAATTGCCTGCAATTGAGGGAAATTATTGTGTGAAAGGTATAAAAGAAGATTAGCCAAAATGTATTTTACAAAACAATTGTTAACTGATGATTTGTAGTGTAATTCCAATACTATGCCGGTGCATTTGAATAGTAATTCAATAAAAAGGAAAAATAATCAAAAATGTTTGTAATGTTAGGCATTGGGTTAGCTATTTTCTCTGTGATTTCTCTCAAATCTTTGTAGATTTATGAGTTTTGGAATTAGTTGCATCAGATTGGATGCAACAGGGTCTGTTTGTAAATATTAATTTAGAGCAATAAATATTTTTCAAAGAAACTACTTGATTTGTTTTAAGAATAATGATGTTTTTTTTGTACACTTACTTCATCCCTGCTGATTTTTAGAAAAGAAATTGGTTAACTTGCAATAGTTAGAAGTAAATTGTAATGGCAAGCTGAAACACTGTTAAACTCTAACTGAAGTGACACTAACATTAAAATTATAATTTGCTTGAATTCTAACAGTTACAAACTTGGAATTGGATTAAGCTACATGAGAACAGATTTTTGTTCTTGGAGATATTATTGCAGAACACTGAAGAAATGGACTTGATATTCACTTGTGCATTTGGCATTCAAACAGGGTCTTAAAATAAGACCCATTTTTAAAAAATTCTTTCATTTTATTTTAGTCCAGAGTGGGCACCTTTTGAATAAATGGGAAAAGCCAGGAAATTTCACTGGTCTGGAAAATATCCGGGGGGAAATCAGATCTTTTTAGAAGATTTGTTGGAAGGTGGAGACATTTGTGAGCGAGTTAGAAAACCTTAATAGTCTTCAAATATTGAGATATTATTATTATTATGATTATTATTATTATTATTATTATTATTTTACAATTTTTATTTGTTTTTCATAGTGAAATCAGGCAGTTAAAAATAGATGATAAGTAGAGACCGGAAAAATATGTAGTATGAAACGTCAAAATATGTACATAAATATGTAATGAAAACAGTAAGAATATGTAATAAGGATGTAAAATCCATTATAATATGTAATATTAAAATTCTCTAATTAAAAACCATTTACTTAGTAAGAAATTACATTTAGAAAAAATTCTCACTGTACATCATATAACTTTCTTGTCCGTAGTAAAAACTTCATCTATTGTAATCCTGGAATGTAGTTTAGCAGCTGGAGTGATTGCAATAGAAGCCATCGCACAAACTGCTGAGATCTGCGACCAGCAAACATACACTGTATCATCTTCATCGAAGTGTTACACGTTGACGATCGCAAATTTTTCTCGGAAATTAAGGTTACAGATCACAAAACGCGGTTTCACTGATATTTTGGACAGCTAGATTTCCCCAATAATGTAGGGAAAATGCTGATTTCAAAAAAATACATCTTTTCACCAAAAATACAGAATTAAATTGAAGAAAATTAATTAAATAAGAAAATATATTGTGAAAACGGCAAAATATGTAATATAGTACTAAATATGTAAAAATATGTAAGAAAAAATTTCAATATTGTGTTAGGAGGGCTATGATTTGCCAAGATTACAATTTTGAGAACGATAAGTAGAAAGACAAAAAATGTGTAATTACATAAAAATCCAGTCTCTAATGATAAGTATTAAATGTTTTGACCCATGGTATGTCTCTGTTTCATAGTGTATTAATGTAAATATTTCTGATGTACAATGTACAAAAGAGCTCAGCGAGATAAAGCATTTAAATATGGAATCAAGCATTGCTTTTATTTAACATTTTCTTGCAATACTGTGAAATATTCAACAAATTTTGTCTGAAAACAACAACAACAACAACAACAGAAATGTTCCGAAAAAGTTGGGGAAACTTTTCCCTGGAAAAGTGGTCACCCTCTTGCCCTCTTTACTATCATCTCATTTTCTCAAGAGTTGTTAATTTTTATTGTTTTCTATCATCTGTGAATCCCTCACTGTAAATTTCAGTGTGATAATTTGGATTGTATCTGAATACATGTTAAATACAAAGCATGTCATGAAGCCTAAAACTGCACAGATAATTTATTATTACACACATTACAATAAAATGACAATATAAAATTAGAGTTGTAAAATACATTCACGTATTGAAATTTGAATTCCATCAAGTAATAAGTACTTTAATAATTCAATAGCACTAAATTAATTGTTTCTCATTTCTGGATTGAATATGAGTTTATAATATGTAAGGATTTTGATACGTTGAGGAAGAGCATTTACCACTCTTGCTTTACTGGTTCCAACACCACTATCTTTGCCACAAACTATAAGTCTGACTTCTACCTGACCATCGAAATTTACTTTGCCACATTAAATAAAAAAGGGAAAGGAATAAATTTACTTTCACTTTTGGGCATGCAATCAAGGGAGCATTCCATTCGGGCGGATCCAGAGAGTGTGTATATGGGGGTGTCTATTGAGCACCGCCATTGAATGTTTTGGAAGTATTATTTTTTAATACTTAGCTTGAAATATAAAAATGTATGAGTGTATTTATATTGGGAATATTGCTTTGGATGTAATGAGATGTATATATGATAATTATTTTCAATCAACTGAGTAAAATTACAAAAAATTTGGCTTGAGGGGGGGGTAGAAGAAATGTACACAACTTATAAATAGGCTTCCAAAAAAAATTTTTTATAGCACTCATTAAATTGAATCTTGAATATTTTGTTGGGATTTTTTTGGAATTGTAAATTTTCAATATACTATTTCTTCAAAATAGTATGGTTTTATAATTTTGTACGTCACAGATACAAATCATTGTTCAGAAAATATTTGTTAACACTGAAAAGTCTGTAAAGAAATGTTTTGAAATTGTGAAATGTTTACTTGTAAAATTAATACAAATCATTTTCAAGAAGTTATGTATTACCGGTATATCAATTTTAAAACACATTATAGGAATTAGAAAACTAGTGCTGCTAAACAGCATGTACTTTCTTGCCCTTAATAATGGTTATTTAATATTATTTATACCACAAACTCTCACCAAATCAACACATCTCAGTCATCATTTTTTGTAAAACTCGTTATAAATTGAAGAACATTTGGTGCAAAAACTTAATATTTTCAACCAAATATCACCATAAATTTGACAATTATAACAGTTAATACAGCTTTTCAAGCAAATATCACCATAAATTTGACAATTATAACAATTAATACAGCTTAATAATGTCACAACAAAAAATAATTCACAGAGATTAGCCTTTCCGTATAATATACAATGCTTCTGAAAATGTAATAATCACGAAAAAAAAAAAAGGAAATATCTTGCAAACTTGCTGTATCAAATAGTATCAACTACTGTACCAGTCGTTCACGGCTGCTGAGGGCCTCAGGCCAAGCAAGAATAAATTTAAAACTAGTGGTGCTACAGAATGGCACAGACTTTCCCGTATTAGTTTTCTATTTTCCTGGATCTTCACTAGCTATTCGGAATTGCCACATACTCTTTCTTGCCAGCTACCATCTATCATCGCCAAAAGTACATTTTTTTGTCATTTTCTTAATTTTTTCGGTTTCCTATTGGTAGAACAGAAACATTAATTTTAGAATATTAAAGAACACAAAAACCTAGCCGTAAATGGCAATTTTCTTTTAAAAATTATGTGCCGTTTAAGAGAAAATGGCGTTTTAGCACTACTAAAAATGCGAAATTTGAAGCTCATTTTCACAGAAAATTTTTGAGTTTTCAAAATACTTTATTTGAAGTTATTTGAGGCACTTACACTCACAAATATAATCATCTTTACAAATTGCGGATAATGTGCATATTAAAGATGTGAGAGATCTTTCAAAATATTTACATTTATATAATTTTTGAAAAAAAACAAAAAAAAACTCAAAATAAACTTCACGCTATACTAATGAGTGTAATTAGCACTATCCGTTACAAAAGTTTCAAGAAAAAAATTGCAGCCATATACGAGAAAATGACGTTTGAGCATTTCTGAAAATGCCGAATTTTGAGCTACTTTTCACAGAAAACGGTAGTGTTTTCGAGAAACTTTACTTGACATTATTTAAAGCATATATACTCGTAAATATAATAATGTAAAAAAATCGCCGATAATGTAAATATTAACGACGTGAGAGACAAGTAAAAAAATTTACATTTTTGTAATTTTTGAAAAAACCAACCGATAGACCAAAATGGCTTTTATGGCTAATATTGCACGAAAACTACCAAAATTGTGAAAAACATTTACATGAACTTTATTAAAGAACTCAATATGCAGAACAAATTTTATTTGAAGAAAAAATCTCTATCTTCAATTTTGTAGTTGGAGAAAGACGCCGAAAAAAATTCAAACTTTCACAATTTTCGAAAATTCAGAGCTGTACGTGAAATCGGACCTATGCCATGTTAAAAAGTGTATTTTCCTCTATTCATACAAGAAAATTAAAGAAAAAATTTGGAGCCGTTTTTGAGAAAATGTTGAAAATCCCCGGGGGTCGTCATATAAAGTACCCCCAAATTTTAAAGAATCTTTTTCAAAATCACAAAGCTTCGACTAGAATCAGATCGACTGGGGAATATCAATTTTGAAGAAAATCGACCGAACGGTTTAGGCGCTAGCGTTGACCACAGCCGGGCAGACGGACGGAATGCCGTCAATCGATTTTTAAGTATAAAGAAGCAACAATTCATGGATTTTGACCACACCACGAGATAGAGGATTTTTTTTCTTAATTTAGCAACTGGTTTTATCCACTTATTCGTTTTCACGGCCCGGCAATTAATTTTTTTCCGCCGAAAATTGGCCATTTTTTTCGCGCAGCATTACATAACTTTCCCTATACTACGTATATCACTCCGTGTATACGTACGTATACGGGAAAGTAAAAATCGCGAGGCGGAATGTCATTGTTGCATTCCAATCTGATATACCCTGAAGACTAGCAATTTTTATTATATATGTTTCAAATACGTTTTAAATAATTACTAAAAGATTAATTTGTAAACGTATAAGAAAAGCTCGAATGTAAAAAAAACGACAAAAAATATGAAATAATATACACATTCTACTTTAGAGGTGTTTTGAGCAAGTTGGAACCGGACGGACGTTTTGCTTTCAATCGATTTTTCGGTATCAAGGACTCGCAAAACACGAATTCTGGCTACATCACGTGTTAGAGGATTTTTTCACGTGTTAGAGGAGCAAAAAAGAAACACACAGAACGATTTCAAAAGTTTGAAGTTGATTTCGCAACAACAAATTAATAGTTAACGAAGGAAAAACGTTTCAGAGCATTTTTATATTTCAAACGGGCAATTGCATGCTCTACTAAAACTGAACCATATGCAGTTAGCTGATGTAAAGGTCAGTGGCGTAGCGTCAGGGGACGCTGAGATGCTGAGCATCCCCGTATATAAGAACCTTAAATACTGTATTGATAATCTTACAAGTGGTCTGTTGAGCGAAACACGTTTTGTATTAATTTTAAATTGATTTCCTATGATTGAATTCGGCGGGCTGTTGAAGCTGGCCTCTGATTGCTTGGAAGCTAAAATACTTCAGCGTCTGCCGCCAGATTGCGACGAGCAATGACGCATGCGCAGATGGCGAGGTTCCCCTCTCCCCTCTTCACCCCTGGCCCAGAGAAACCCGACTGCTTTACGCTAGCGTCTACTGCGGAAAGAAGCTCGTTTGTGCACGAGAGCGCAGCACACTTCAGGCGTTCAGTAAATTATCTTTCTCTCACTCGGGAGTCCCCACTTGGTCATGGGTACAAACTGTAGAAATAGTGCCTGACTACTATTTCTTAATTAATATCCAAGAAATTGTATTATCTCTTAAATAGATTACATATTATTTAAGTCTGCAATGTACAAATTAACACATGGTCTTATTGCCATTCGCGTATAAGAATTAAAGCTGAGCCATTGTATAATTTGCTTTCAAGACATCGGCAGCCCTGACTGCTGTGAGGATTTTGTGGGAAGCGCCTACACCGTCGTAAGCAATCGAGATCGTGGAAAGTAGTCCCAGTGTATCTGCCTTGTGTTGCGTTCGCCTGTTAGATGAAGTAGTTGATAGTGACATTTTGTGTGTTATTGTTGAGCATCCCCAAACGTGTGAGTCACGCTACGCCACTGGTAAAGGTAACAAAATTTCTGGGTCTCTCAATTCAGTCAAACCTCAAATGGAATATTCATATGACAGAATTAAACACTAAATAAAGTTCATTATGTTATACATTCAGAGTTGTTTCAAATTCTGTCAGCTTTCATGGAGCTAGTTGGGTGAATTTTGCAAAAGTGTATTCTCACCTAAGATATGACATTCTATTTTAGGAAAGCTCATTCCACGGGACCCACACTTGGAAAAAAATTATTCGAATAATAAGAAAATGCCATCGACGTAATTCCTGCAAGCCACTGTTCATTGAGCTTGGAATTTTAGTCAATGCCTTGCCTGTTTATTTATGAAAGTGTAATTTTTGTCAAAACCGATTTACGTAACTGCATGAACTTTATTTTTATGCAATACTGTCCTGTCCTTTGGCTTGACAGTCCACTGCAGGCCTTGGCCGACCCAGCCTCTCGGCCATGGGATGAGGGATTCGCGTGGTTACCATGAACGTCCCTTCAACGCATATACTGATTTCTTAACCGTTGGGTGGATTTTCCCATCGTCACACAGCAATTGATACGGAGATATTTGTAAGGAAAGCGCACAGTTATAATTTACCTTGGCCGGGAATCGAGCCTGGGGTTTGCGCCTCAGAATCATGCAATACTGGTATTTCTAATTACAACACACGTTGTAGAAATTGCATTAATCAGGTGTCAGTATCAACAGCTCATTACAAGATATCCACATAATACATGCACGTTACATTACGATACATTGCCAAATAGCATAAAGCAATTCAAATCTGTACACAAAGGATACCCTCGGATAAGATGGTAATAGTTATCCTAAACCAAATGACTTTGAGCAGTTCCACTATAACATAAAAAAAAATATCTTTTAGAGGGTTTCATAGCCCCTCCCCCATACCCCTGTAGCACCAAACACGTGCTTTTTAATTTTATTTTTTCGGCCCTAACACTTTTCTTTTTTAGGGCTTTTATACAGCCGGTTAACCCATACATCCCGATGGGTCGCGTATTGGACCATACACTGGATGCCAACTCGCCTGCCACCTCCTCTGATCCGAGGTCAGCAGAACGCGAGGTCCTCCGCCACAGCACATGCACGAGAGACAAGCGACGAACAACCATGCCCAAGGTGGGACTCGAACCCGCGACCCTCCGGACCGAGGCGGGACACGCTCTTGGCCACCTCGGCCATCTAGGTCGGCACTATTTTTTCTGATTGAAAAATAAGAATTTATACTATCAAAAAAACGTTTTATTATTTTGTCTCGGCGCAAATTCAAACGCAAATTATACTGCGATTTTTCTAACTTAGCCCCTCAAGGCCCGTTTTCACGATGGAATACGTCACTGTATTTCGCGACATTCTCAGTCGTGCCGCCAGACATTGCATGATCGCGACGGTATCAAACAGGGCGTGCGATCATGCGACATCTAGCGGCACGACCGAGAAAGACGCAAAATGCCTTGTGATATATTGCATCGTGGCCATAGGGGCTTGAGGGGAAGAGTTAGAAAAATCGCACTATAGTGGTGCTACAGCATGGCACAGACTTTCCCGTATTAGTTTTCTGTTTCCTTGGGTCTGGGCTAGCTTTTCGGAATTGTCACATACTCTTGCCAGCTACCGTCTACCGCCGCCCAAAGTACATTTTTTTGACATTTGCTTACAATTTTTTGGTTTCCTAATGGTAGAACGGAAATATTAAATTTGGAATATTAAAGAATACTCATCCTAAATGGCAATTTTCTTTGAAAAATTTGGAGCCGTTTTTAAGAAAATGGCGTTTAAGCGCTACTTAAAATGCGTTAAATTCGAATTTTCACAGAAAATATTTGAGTTTTCGAAAAACTTTTGAAGTCATTTGAAGCACTTACACTCACAGTTACAATCGTGTTTACAAATTGCTGGTAATGTTCATATTAAAGGTGTGAGAGATCTTTTAAAAAAATACATTTGTGTATTTTTTTAATACAAAACAAAATGAACTTTACGTCATATTAAAGAGTGCAATTAGCACTATCCGTTCGAAAAGTTTGAAGAAAAAAATTTGGAGCCATTTATGAGAAAATGCAATTTGAGCATTTCTGAAAAGGCTGAATTTTGAGCTAGTTTTTACAGAAAACGGTTGAATTCTAGAGAAACTTTGTACGACATTGAAGCATATACACTCATAAATATAATAATGTGAAAAAATCACGTCGTTAATATTTACATTAGCGTAATGTAATGTGAATATGTAAATACTAGCGTACCCGTGCGAGAACTCTCGCATGTTAAATCCCACCCTTTCCCTATCCATTTGTCTATCCTTTCCATAAAGGAGAGAAACTATCTCGATCAGGTTTTTGTCCAGTTTCCCTGATCCATTGAGCAAATGCTGAGAAGGCCCCTTGTTTTGCTTCTGGACGTAAATGTAGCTTCACTGTGCGCACGTTTTGTTGAGCACTCCTTTTGCTTGTAGTTCATTTACAGTTGAAATTGATTTTCTATAACTCGGGAAAAAACATTTTTCAAATATTTTTATTTTTCTAAAATAATTATTTTCTAATTTTTTTAAATTCTGGCCCTCAAGAAAATGTGCGCAGATACATTTCTTTCCCCACACGTCATATACAGTTTTTACTGTTTTTTGACAAATAAATAAACTACTAATGTACTTACAGAATATCAAAAAAAATAACAATGCAACTGATGTTTGAAACAAATTTTCAATTAATGTTTATTCAACATTATAGAGATATGTTCTTGGAACAATTCATACTTCTTTAAAAACAACATTTGAAGAAATTTTTCAATCTGCCTTGAGAGTCAGCTTTTCACTTTCCTTGAAAGTCAAATAATAGAAAAGGTTTTTACTCTTGAGAAAGCCAAGTAAAGTAGTGCGAAAATACCGGATCGGGCAAGAACACACCTACTCATTGCAATATTATTTAACTTTCCTTGATTTGTTATGAAGAACCGAGTGGGTTTGGAGAGTCAGGGTGCCAGCGTGCTGGGGTGAGAAAATTGAAAAATTATTTGTATACTAAAAAGTATTGAATTATTTTCTGCGTCCTTACGGACCTCAAGAAAAGCAATTCCGAGCCAAAAAATAATCAAACTAATGTTTTCACCTTTGAGTACTAAATACCATTTGTTACCATTAGAAACAATTTAGTAGGCAATGGTAAGCCCACTTCGGTACATGGGAATGTTGCTCAAACGATGTTTGCATTTTTAATATCTTAACGAACCGACACCTTGAGTTTAATATTAAATGGTGTTTTATTTACAATATGAGTTTGCAGTTGGGCGTTGGTGTACATACCTACAGATACCGCCAACATTTAAATCGTGCGTTTGAACTGCGATCGTTGGCAGTTGTCGTGTGACTTGCACTATTCTTTCTATAATTTTAAATTTAGTTTTTTAATTTATTCACGTAGTATTGTGGGCTAGCACGTTTTGATTTTTGTTTTCCATTTATTTCAAGCTATTTTACTTTAGTTACTTTAAAAAGTTTGTTCTTTGTGTTGAGCCATAGCACAAGTTTTCCCCCACTACTTCTGCGTACCCGTGCGAGAACTCTCGCATGTTATACCCCACACTTATCCCTATCCTTCTATTTTCATTTCAAGAGGGAAAGTCGTTAACGAAACGTGTTTATTTGTTTAAAATCTATAAAGGTAACTTGCAATGTACTAACACAATTACAAATAAAATAAAAAACAATGCAATTAATGTGTAAAAGAAATTTTCAATAAATATTTATTTAATATCATGGAGAATTTGCTTGGAACAATTCCCAACACTTACTTAAAGACATTTGAAGTAATTATTCAATATTCTTTGTCAGCTAGGTTTCAGTTTTTCGTGATAGTCACAAAAATATTAGCTTTTTACTTTTGAGAAAGCTACGTTTCTGAACCCGTTGACTTGAAAATTTCATTGAATGATAACGAAAATATTGGTACAGGTAAAACACAAACACAGTCTTCACTCTTCACTGAACACCCACATACCTCCACAATTAAGTACACAGCACCTGTAGACCATGAAAATACGTTAATTGAATAGTTTCACTACACGCATTTCTTATGCATAAGAAACAATCTTCATATGTATAGGTATCAAGCAACTATAATAGTACTTCTAGTTGTTGCTGGAGAGGAAATCTTGAATTAATGATTATGCAAATAAACCTCGTCACACTGCACAAACTACGGTGTTAACAGAAAGCGTAAATATTGTCGAATCTAAGCCTTCTAAGCGTGCCGCCAAAAAAATTGCTACCAGCAGGAAGGGCTGAAATATTGAGATGGCCTTGATAGTGTTAAAGCGTGGAACCAAAAATGAATTGAATGGACCGGAGAATATCTCGTCTTGTAGATCAGGGAACGAAAAGGTATTGAATACCGGTAAAAATACCGGTAGAATAACGGTATTTTTTCATAACGGTATAAAATACCTTTATTCTTTTATACCGGTAAAATACTTTTATTGGACGTCTATACCGGTATGGACGTCCATAAAGGTTATACCGGTATTTTCGAAGGAAATAGTGTCGCGTTCGCGGCCCCACACGCGCGTTCGCTCTCCAAACGCGGTTCGCTCCCCCAAAGGCGCATTCGCGTCCCCACACGCGCGTTCACTCCCCCACACGCGCCTTTGCGTCCCCACATGCGCGTTCGCGGCCCCACACGCGCGTTCGCTCGCCAAACGCACTTTCGCTCCCCCAAACGCGTGTTCGCGTCCCCACACGCGCGTTTCCGGCCGCACACGCGCGTTCGCTCCCCACACGCGCTTCGCTCCCCAAACGCGCGTTCCCGGCCCCAAACGCGCGATCGCTCCACCAAACGCGCGTTCGCTCCCCAAACACGTCTTCGCGTCCCCAGACTATTATAATAATTCTTTCTCAACCAACAACAGAACTCGACCTAGGTTGAATGTCTGGTGACGAAAATACGCCAACGTCGAGACTCGAACCCTAGGACCCCCCGGTCAGAAACTCTGCGGAGTCCACAATTGTTTCTCTGAGCCATCTCAGCGTAAAAAATCAGAATGTTTCCCCTCCGAAACCTGTATGATTATACTGAAATACCGGTATTTTCTCATGAAAATACCGGTATTTTCTCATGAAAATACCGGTATTTTCATGAGAAAATACCGGTAAAATACCTCTAAATAGAGGTATTTTACCGGTATAGACGTCGAATATAGGTAAAATACCTCTAAAAATACCGGTATTTGACGTCTTATACCGGTATTTTTAAGGTATTTCGAATAAAGGTATAATAGAGGTAAAGGTATTTCTATACCGGTATAAATACCTTTACTGCTATTATTTCGGTATTCAGTCCCTGTTGTAGATTATGGTGTGAAAAACGTTTCTTTGAGGCCTTTGGCCTCAAAATTTTACTTTTAAGGCTCTAAAACGCTTTGTTTACCGGAGTTATTTGCCGTTATAGGTTGACATGTGATGCGGGTTGCATTTTACATTAATATTTCAATGCGTTTTTTTTTTAAAGAAATCATCCATATTTTTAAAGTCAAAGTGGAATTCTTCAAGTCCCCGTGAAATTCTCTTTCTTTAGAGCCCTCATTTATAAAGATTGGTTGCGTGTGAGAGCCGGAACTCAAAGGTATACTACTGAAATAATAGGAGACGATTAACGACGTGAGAGAAAAGGAAAAACAATATTTAAAAAACAAAAGAATAGAGCAATATGGCGTCTATGTCTTCTCATAAAGAACATTTGGTACTCTCCTTAAAAAAATTAAAGAAAAAAATGGAGCCGTCCTTGAGAAAATCTTGTTTTTCTTATTTTTTAAAATTGCACATATTGCGCGAAAACTACTAAAATGTTCGAAAAAATGTACATTACCTTAATGAAAGAAGTCACTGTGGAGAACAAAATTAATTTGGAGGGAAAATCTCTATCTTCAATTCGATAGTTGTAGGAAGACGCCGAAAAATTATTCAAACTTTTGCAATTTCGAAAATTCAGTGTTAACCGTGAAAATCGGACATATGCCACCTTAATAAGTATATTTCACTGTATTCTTAAAATATGGACCCGTTTCTGAGAAAATAATTGTTTAAAATTTTAAAATTGCGTATGTTTGACGCAAAATACGGAAAAAACTCATATTTTCGAAAAATTGAAGAAGGCCGGACTTGAAAACCTGTTTCTGATTAACACATTTCATTAAAAAAAATATTTTCATAATTGTAGTTATAGGAAGATCCCGAAAAAATTTTGATTTTTACAATTTTTGAAAAATCAGGGATTTTAACTAAAAACTCTGGCAAGCACTATTCTCTTAAGCCTCATTTACGCTCTCCGAGGTCAAAATTTAATTAAAACAATTTGTGTCACTTTTTTAAAATGTCTCATTGTTTATGTAAAGTACCCTCAAAATTAAAATATCGGTTTCAAATTCAAGGAGCCTCGAAATCAGCCTGATCTCTCTTCCCTCTTTCTCTCCCCTCTCTCTTTTCCCTCCTTTCTTTCCCCCTCTTTCTCTTTTCCCGCTTTCTTTCACCCTCTCTCTTTCTCCCCTCTCTTTTCCCTCTACCCCTCTTTCTCATTCGCTCTCTCCCTCGCTTTCCCTCATTCTCTTCCCCTTTCTCTCTCCCTCTCTTCCCCTTTCTCTCTCCCTCTCTTCTCTTCTCTTTCTCCCTCTCTTCTCTTTCTCCCTCTCTTCTCTTTCTCCCTCTCTTCTCTTTCTCCCTCTCTTCTTTCCTCTTTCTCTCTCCCTCTCTTCTTTCCTCTTTCTCTCTCCCTCTCTTCTTTCCTCTTTCACTCTCCCTCTCTTCTTTCCTCTTTCATTCTCCCTCTCTTCTTTCCTCTTTCATTCTCCCTCTCTTCTTTCCTCTTTCATTCTCCCTCTCTTCTTTCCTCTTTCACTCTCCCTCTCTTCTTTCCTCTTTCACTCTCCCTCTCTTCTTTCCTCTTTCACTCTCCCTCTCTTCTTTCCTCTTTCACTCTCCCTCTCTTCTTTCCTCTTTCACTCTCCCTCTCTTCTTTCCTCTTTCACTCTCCCTCTCTTCTTTCCTCTTTCACTCTCCCTCTCTTCTTTCCTCTTTCACTCTCCCTCTCTTCTTTCCTCTTTCACTCTCCCTCTCTTCTTTCCTCTTTCACTCTCCCTCTCTTCTTTCCTCTGTCACTCTCCCTCTCTTCTTTCCTCTGTCACTCTCCCTCTCTTCTTTCCTCTGTCACTCTCCCTCTCTTCTTTCCTCTGTCACTCTCCCTCTCTCTTCCCTCTTTCTCCCTCCGTCTCTATTCCCCTCTCTTTTACTCCGCCCCCTCCTTCCCCCTTCGCCCTTCCACCTTTCTATTTTCTCTTTCTCCGTCTTTTCCAATCTCCCCTTTCCCTTTCTTATATCTTTCCCCATCTTCCTATCACTTTTTCTCTTTCATTCTCTTTTTCCATATATTTTTTTCCATTTATTTTCACTATTTTCATGTTTCCCCACTCTTTTCCCCCCTTGTACCCTAGCTCTTTCTATTCCTATGTACTTTTTCCCGTGGTTTTTTCCTCTTTTTGCCCCCTATCTTTATGTCCCTCTCTATCGTTTCCCCACCTCCTTTTGTCCGCTCTTTTCCCGTCTCTCTGTGCCCTCCCTTTTTGTCCCCCTCTTTCTTATCCTACACCTATCTTTTGTCTCGCATCCCTTTTTGTTCCACATCTCTCTTTTTGACTTACCTCCCTATTTTTGTCCCGTGTCTCTTTTAGTCCAACGTCTCTATTTTGGTGCAACGTCCTCTATTTTGGTGCAACGTCTCTATTTTGGTGCAACGTCTCTATTTTGGTGCAACGTCTCTATTTTGGTGCAACGTCTCTATTTTGGTGCAACGTCTCTATTTTGGTGCAACGTCTCTATTTTGGTGCAACGTCTCTATTTTGGTGCAACGTCTCTATTTTGGTGCAACGTCTCTATTTTGGTGCAACGTCTCTATTTTGGTGCAACGTCTCTATTTTGGTGCAACGTCTCTATTTTGGTGCAACGTCTCTATTTTGGTGCAACGTCTCTATTTTGGTGCAACGTCTCTATTTTGGTGCAACGTCTCTATTTTGGTGCAACGTCTCTATTTTGGTGCAACGTCTCTATTTTGGTGCAACGTCTCTATTTTGGTGCAACGTCTCTATTTTGGTGCAACGTCTCTATTTTGGTGCAACGTCTCTATTTTGGTGCAACGTCTCTATTTTGGTGCAACGTCTCTATTTTGGTGCAACGTCTCTATTTGGTGCAACGTCTCTATTTTGGTGCAACGTCTCTATTTTGGTGCAACGTCTCTATTTTGGTGCAACGTCTCTATTTTGGTGCAACGTCTCTATTTTGGTGCAACGTCTCTATTTTGGTGCAACGTCTCTATTTTGGTGCAACGTCTCTATTTTGGTCCAACGTCTCTGTATTTGTCACACCTTTCTATTCGTGTCACACCTCTCTTTTTGTCCCACTTCTCTTTTTGTCACCCCTCTCGTTTTGTCCCACTTCTCTTTTTGTCTCGCCTCTCTTTTTGTCCTCCATGTCCCGACCCTCTTTGTCCCTCTCTGTCCCATATCTTCTCTCCTCTTTTTTCCTCTCCCTTTTCTCTCTCCCTTTCCTCTGTCTCTCCCTTTCCTCCCCCTCTCTCTCCCTTTCCTCCCCTCTCTTCCCTTTCCTCCCCTCTCTCCTTTCCTCCCCTCTCTCCCTTTCCTCCCCTCTCTCCCTTTCCTCCCCTCTCTCCCTTTCCTCCTCTCTCCCTTCCTCCTCCCTCTTCCTCCCCTCTCTCCCTTTCCTCCCCTCTCGTCCCTTTCCTCCCCTCTCTCCCTTTCCTCCCCTCTCTCCCTTTCCTCCCCTCTCTCCCTTTCCTCCCCTCTCTCCCTTTCCTCCCCTCTCTCCCTTTCCTCCCCTCTCTCCCTTTCCTCCCCTCTCTCTCCCTTTCCTCCCTCTCTCCCTTTCCTCCCCTCTCTCCCTTCTCCCTCTCTCTCCTCCCTCTCTCTCCTCCCTCTCTCCTCCCTCTCTCTCCTCCCTCTCTCTTCCTCCCTCTCTCTTCCTCCCTCTCTCTCCTGTTTTTCCTCCCTGTCCTCTGTCTCCCTTACCCCTCTCTCCTCTATCTTTTCTCTCTTTCCTCTATCTTTTCTCTCTCTCCTCTCTCTCTTTCCTTTCTCCTCTCTCTCTTTCCTTTCCTCTCTCTCTTTCCTTTCTCCTCTCTCTCTTTCCTTTCCTCCTCTTTTTTTCCTTTCTTCTCCTCTTTTTCTTCCTTCTCCTCTTTTTCTTTCCTTTCTCCTCTTTTTCTTTCCTTCTCCTCTCTCTTTCCTTTCTCCTCTCTCTCTTTCCTTTCTCCTCTCTCTCTTTCCTCTCTCTCCTCTCTCTCTTTCCTCTCTCTCCTCTCTCTCTTTCCTCTCTTTCCTCTCTCTCCTCTCTCTCTTTCCTCTCTCTCTCCTCTCTCTCTTTCCTCTCTCTCTCTCCTCTCTCTCTTTCCTCTTCTCTCTCTCCTCTCTCTCTTTCCTCTCTCTCTCCTCTCTCTCTTTCCTCTCTCTCTCTCCTCTCTCTCTTTCCTCTCTCCTCCTCTCTCTTTCCTCTCTCTCTCCTCTCTCTCTTTCCTCTCTCTCCTCTCTCTCTTTCCTCTCTCCTTTCTCTCTCTTTTCCTCTCTCCTTTCTCTCTCTTTCCTCTCTCCTTTCTCTCTCTTTCCTCTCTCCTTTCTCTCTCTTTCCTCTCTCCTCTTCTCTCTCTTTCCTCTCTCCTCTCTCTCTCTTTCCTCTCTCTCTCTCCTCTCTCTTTCCTCTCTTGTCTTTCTTTTTTTCCTCTCTCTCTTTGTCCCCATCTCTTTTTGTCATTTTCCTCCTCTGTCTCGTTTCTCTCTCTCCATCCCGCGCTGCGCTCTCCTCCTGCCCCCCCCCCCGGCTTCGCCCCGCGTCGCACAGAAACGCACAACAACATTGAAGGTGGATTGGGAATTGCATTGAACTGAAGCGCATTTAATTAAATGAATTGGGAATTGCATTTAACTGATACTGCTCGTTGTGTATATTTTGCGAATGTTCATTTCCCCCTGAGATATGGCACATTCTGGGGAAACACATAGCTCCCAGACTTTCAGATTACAAAAAAGAATCGTACGAATAATAAGCAAATCCCACCCACGTGATTCTTGTAAGTCTCTCTTTATTAATCTTGGAATTTTACCATTACCTTGTCTCCTGATTTACGAATTAGTAGTTTTTGTCAAAAATGACTTAAGGGCGGGAATATATTTTCTGCAAACGCCGATGACATAAGTATAACACGACGGAGTAATCATATTCATCAGGTGACAATATCAACAGTTCACTACAAAAAATTCACATACGATTCATGTACGTTATTTACAACACTTTGTCAGATGACATTAAACAATTCAATTCGATAGAAAAGTTTAAGTCCCAAGTAAAATATTTTCTGCTGCATACCTGTTTCTATACAATTCGAGAGCTATACCTAGCATCAAAAGGAAAGTAACATTAATTTTAACAATGTAATTATTTATCATTTGGACTGTATAATTCTAAAGAACCTGTTACAAGTTATGTACCACATGCTTCTGGTCGATGACCCCCATCTCGATCAGGTTTTTCGTCCAGTTTCCCTGATCCTTGAGCAAATGTTGAAATGGCCTCTTGTTTTGCTTCTGGACATAAATGTAACTTCATTATTTGTGCGCGTCTTCTAAATTTCAGTGAGAAATATAGTTGTTCAAATTATCGCCCTTCATATTGTCGCGGCAAAAAATATGCTTTCATGAAGAACATGATGAGGGTGCAAAAGCACAAATTTATAATTAATTTACCTTTGAAAATATATTTATTTTATAGGAGCGAATATTTTGTCAAAAGTTACTTAAAAAACCCTCTTTTTTCTGTATTCAAAATTCGACTAGAATATGGCTTAGGATAGAGATCACATGAATTATGAAAACGTGCACAAATTCACTTCTCCCCATAGCTCGTCACACACAGTTTTAACTGTTTTTGATGAAAATAAATAGAAGCGCCATCTAGTGAAGTTACAACAAAATTACCAGCATAAAAACCTTCTTCGCGACAAAAACGCGATGCGCTAACTTTCATGGAAATTGGTCACAGGGTGTCGCAGTTTACCGCTCGGGTACATTCCAAAATCCATTTTTATTTATACAGAAAACTAAGGAAAGTCGATTATAAAAAGAATCAGCATGCCGAAATTTTTTGGATATTGTTGAAACGTTTATATAAAATGCTAATTGTTATTTTCTTAAGTACATAATGTATTATACCTGAATTTAGTTAAAATGGACTAGTGGTGCTACAGAATGGCACAGACTTCCCCGTATTAGTTTTCTACTTCCTTTGGTCTGGGCTAGCTATTCGGACTTACAACGTACCTGCCATCTATCGTCGCCCAAAGTACGTTTCTTTGACATTTTCTTAATTTCTCAGTTTCCTAATGGTAGAACGTAAATATTATTTTAAGAATATTAAACAGTCAAATCTCGTCCTAAATGACAATTTTCTTTGAAAAAATTGTAGCCGTTTGTAAGAAAATGCTGTTTTCGAAATTTGATGCTTTGTCACAGAAAATGTTTGAGTTATCGAAAAACTTCATTAAAAGTCATTGAACCACTTTATCTCACAAATTTAATAGTGTTTACATATTGGATTCTCATGGATTTTCCCCTTTAAATTTAGCAACTGGATTTATCTATTTTTTCGTTACCAGGACCCTGTAATATAATAATTAAGAAATGCGCACAAGTGTGCATGGAGTTTATTAGTTCAGTATTCGGAGCTGAGCTCCGTAATTGTTTTTACTTTCTCGCCTTACGAATACTTCGTAAGAAGAGAAAGTTATGTAATCGTGCGCCGGAAAACGGCTAATTCTGTTTTCCTTGCATGAAAGCACATGATACTTGGTACACTTTTCGTTACACAGTTTGCACACGCATAGATCACTAGTGGTGTGATATGTGGTTGTCTTGCAGAGTTTATGGGGGAATCCATGCACCGCTTATCTGTTTACTACATTTCTCGTTTCTGGTTTGGTTTTGTCCAACTCCTGTCAATCATGGCGCTCATGCAGTAGAAAAGTTCTTTCACCTCTTCTCTCTTCTGTTGTCTTTCCGCTTGCAGTTTGTTATATGCTGTGGTAGATGGTAGTAATAGATTATATCTGAGGTCCTCAATTAGGAAGGGTTCTCTGGTATACATCTCCAGATATATACATATCTGGATGGTATGTATTTTGATACGCCTAGTACTTTCTTCAGGTACTTCATTCAGGACCCTGTAATAAGAGTCCGAAAATTCGCAGTTTCTTTTGCGCATCATTACATAACTCTCTCTCTACTCCGTAGGGAAAAAGTAAAAATTGCAAAACACTGGAAAAAAGCAATAATGTTTTCAAATCCCTAATATGTAAATATTGACGGCGTAAAAGATATTTAAAAAAATACATTTGTATAATTTTTGAAAAAGCAAAAGAATACATCAAAGTGGAACTTGACATGTTATTCAAACTATTTAGTACAATCGGTTTTTAAAAAAATTTAAGAAAAAATAGAACCGCTTTTGATAAATTCTTATTTTGGGGGCACGTTCTAGCGTTGGAGACATTGCAGTTTTGGGGACGTTGTGGCGTTGGGACATTTTTGCGTTGCGCTCGTTGTAGCGTTGGGGGACATTGTTTTTGTCATTTTAAATATTGCCCATATTTCACTCAAAATTGCGCGAAAACTTCTAAAATTAAAAACCAAATTGCATATCATTAATGAAAGAATAAATAATGGGGAACAAGTTTAATTTGAAGGATAAACCCTCTATCTTCAATACTGTAGTTGTACAAAAACACCGAAAGAATGTGAACATTTGCAATTTTCGAAAAATCAGGGATTTTAACAGAAATGAGACCTGCACCATTCTCTTAAGCGACCTTAACGCTATCAGAGAACATAGCTTAATGAGAAAATCTCGAGTCATTTTTGTGAGAATTTTGGAAACGTTGAAGCTTTATATAAAATCCCTCCAAAAATCAAAATATTGGTTCCAAACTGGCAAAGCATCGAGGTCGTTCAGTTTGATCGAGGAATATCAGATTTGGAATATCAGGTTAGGCGTTTGCGATGATCACAGACGAACAGATAACGCGTTTTGCCGTAAAATCGATTTTTCGATATCAAGGTTCCAGAAAACATGGATTCTGACTACACATCGTGTTAGAGAAAGTAATGTACTAAATAGTATACAGTAACATGATTTATCCACTATTTCGTTACCAGAACTCGGCAATAAGAGTTTTCTGTCAAAAATTCGTCGTTTTCTGGCACATGATTACAATAACTTCTTACGAAGTAAGTGCGAGAAAGGAAAAATACAGTCGACTCCGGTTACAATTTTCTGTGAAAAAGCTTATAATTTCGCATTTACACTAACGCTTAAACGCTATTTTCTTAAAAAACTGCTCCAAATTTTTATTAGGAAACCGAAAAATTAAGGAAAATGTACTTTGGGCGACGAAGATGGCAGCTGGCAAGAATATGTGTCGAGTCCGAATAGCTAGTCCAGACCCAAAGGAAATAGAAAACTAATACGAGAAAGTCTGTGCCATTCTGTAGCACCACTATTTTACTTAAGGCAATTAACAAAGAGTTTAAATTCACAGGTTAGCGCCATTTAATAATAACCGTGAACGGTATTCTCAATATTGGGATGTTCTTGTGGAGAAGGTTGGAAAAATAACAAACAACACACACAACAAAATCTAAAAAGAAAATTGGAAAAGGCGTTAAAAATGTGAACTAGGTAATTTAATTCGTGTACGTATTTATTTCATTATTAAAAATAAAATTTATCGAATGAGGTTTAAGCATGAATTAATATTCATGCATGGTTTAAGATGACAATAACTTTACTCACTGACTTTACTCTTGGTTGGTTTTCCACGGAATATCTATTCGTGCTGTATTTTCAGTATCGCAGAAAGTATCATACGGGCAGTGGTAGACGGTGCAATATGGCTGCGGACAATGGATGTAATGATGATACTTGTGTGGCATTTTGGCCGTGAATTTCGTGAATATTGGTGTACTTGATCATTTTGATCTTAACGTTCCTTTTTTGCTTAAGAGGTAAGAGTAATCAATGTAGTTTAATTAGTAATTTTGACCAATAATTGACAAGAGTCATGGTTAATAATTCTTTATTGAACACTTCCGTTCTCATGGGAAATTACGAGTTGAAGGGGAGAGAGCAGAGTAGCGGTGGTAGTGTTGATTACGATAGGAATTTTAAGTTAAATTCGCTTCTTGATCATAGTTAAATAACGGACGTGTAATTTTTTCCCCAAAAAATTCCTTGTGGTAGTTTTGGGTAAGGTGTTTTAAGGGTTTTGTTGTTGTTAATGTATACTAGTTTTGAGTGATTTTTAACGTTTAACTTTATTATTCAAGTCTATTATTCTCTTGAGTTCATGTGAAGTAAATAGTGAATGTGAAGAGGTATGTAAAGTTTAGTTCATAGAATGTTCTAGTGTTTTGGTAGTACAGAGTGACTAAAATGCACAGCCATGGTGCAGAATTCTTTAGATTGATCTTTCAGATCAATTTTCCTTCCTGTAGCTACAGTACTTTTGAAAGTAAAGGTGGCTGAACTATGACCTGATTTGGAACTTGGTTGTTACGTTTCATGGCATGAAATATTTTGTTTTTAATTTGTATTTCATTTCTTCATGTTGTTATTAATTTTACTTCAAAACCTTGAAATGTGTCACAAGATTTCCTTGAATGATAAGTGTAATCATTTTTTGTGTTTCTTATTGATTCTATTGTACTTTCCTCTACAGGTTGTGCAGAAAGTTGAGGTTTACGCATCAGCAGTTTCAGTTGTACATTCTGTTATGTTGATTTCAGGAAAGAAAACAGTATCTGCCAATATGATGGCAACAGCTATTCAGGAAAATGGAATCAATTCACTTTCCAATGGAAACCTCAGTCATAAAGTGGATGAACAAAATAGTTCATCTCCAAGTGAACAATGTGAATCAGTTGTCAAATCAGAAGAGACTACTGCTGATAATAGTGAAACTCCAGAAATTGACATTGTTATTAACAATGTGGTATGCAGCTTTAGTGTGAGGTGTCATTTGAATCTCCGGCAAATTGCCTTACATGGCTCAAATGTGGAATATAGACGTGAAAATGGGGTGGGTATTGATCTGTGACTATTTGTGTAGTTTGTGTATTGGAGTGAAGTTTGAAATGCCATGAAATTGTTTTCAAATTTCTAATAAAGCTTGTGGGAAAACACTATAATTCTCATTTTTATAGCTGATGCTTTATAATCTAAACATTGCAATTGTGTTCCTTGCATGTGTATATTGATTTCTTTCTTAGGTGCTCATTTGTTTCAAGTTAGGGATGAGTGTACTTGCATTAACAGTTGAAGACTTGCATTGCTCTTTGTACAAAATGTGAGAAAGGGGGAAAAATGTGGAAGGAGTGATGTTTTTGAAAGAAGTGGAATAACAGAGGGAAAACTACCTAAATTTCATTTTATCTTTACTAACCAGTTCTCTCTCTGCAGTTGTCAGAGCGTTGTGTAATCTTTTAATATTTCTTACAGTCATGTAAGGAAAAGAAAAAATTTAGGATGAATCATGAGTTACCAAAGTCTTTAAGAGCCAATTGTAGGTGCCAGTGAAGGATTAATTGAGGGTTCTTTATTGAAATTTGTGGTTCACTTTTGTTTAGAACTCCTCATATTCCTACAGCAGATATCAACTTGTCCAAAGGTTTTCATAATTGTAGAAATGAGTGTTGTTAATGAATATTGTGAGTAATGAGGAAAATGGAACAAATTTTCTACTCTTTCTTGTAATATTATTACTCAATTATTTGACTGTATAAATATACACAAATTGTAACTTACAAGAAGCAAGTTCATTTCACTTTGCATCATTGATTTATAATTTGTAACTAGTTAATAGTATAAAACTGTAAAAACAATTACAATATAATTTGGCTGTGTTCTCCAGGATATCGTGTGTGTCAAAAAACACTTTTTCTTTTTGAATTTAAGTGTGAGAAAATTCAAAGGTATTATTCAAAATATCAACAGATTACTAACCCATTAGAATTAGTGTACTCTTTACTTTTGAAGTAGAAGATTTTTCTAAAGAGTTGAAAATACAATGAAACTTCTATAAAACGTTCCTTCATATAATGTTTTCCTCTGTTATGTCACTTTTTTCCGGTCCTAACCAAAAGACCATATTTACATCTTCCTTTTTACAGCGTTTTCCTCTATACAGTATTCAGAATTCATGGTCCCTTAAAAAATGTTATATAGAGGTTTCACTGTATTGTCATAGAACATTGTTTCGTGAAATATTCAATGGTTTAGGTTTTGGTGTTGTAGTTATCAGTTGTATATTATAATTTTGCGTTCATATTGTTGTCAATGGTCCTGAAACTTTCTTTTTGTATTGAGTCTTGATGCCTCAAGATTTCTGGGGAAAATCTAGGTTTCTCTGAGAACAATAAAAGTTAAACCTTCATTAAATCATTCTTATACTGTGGACACCATCTCAGGCTTTGAAATACCTCTTATAGTAATGCATTTTGCTTGTTTGGAATGCATAATGCTTATATATATTTTTCTGCTTCTAAAAAGAATTAGCTGTTTCTAATTTGTATTTGCTTCACTTTATATAAAATAAAACAAAGATTATTGTATTGTTTTTCAATTGTCCTATTAGTTTGGATTTAGCAAAGCAATTTTCAAAACTGAGATAAGACATTTTTATTCCTTTGCCCCTTCCATGGGTTCATAATTTTTTAAAATACTTTCAATCAATTAATTGGAAACTAGTTGCATTCAAACATCAAAAGGGGAATTCAGACATTCAGAATTATTTTTCAGAAGTTGATTAGTGAATTTCTGACCTTCAAATAAGTTCCTTTGACCTTCAGATAATTTACAAAATTTTGTTAATTTGTCTTGCCAGTGAGGAAATTTATATTAAGATGTAGGAGTACTCTGATGAAATTGGTAGAGTTGTTAACTTATGAATGCTGAGGTACCTTGAGGAAAATTTCCAAGGATCAGAGTATTTTCTAATAATCAATGCCATTCGAGAATTTACATTCATATATTAAATTGGTTAAAGTGAAAACTTCACAATGACAATGTTTTGTGTTCTCAGCACTCTCAATATTGGGGTTCAGAAGAGCAGCTTGACCTATTTGAAGATGAGAAAGAGACTAAGAAAATTAATCTTCAAAAATCTCATTGAATAGGGATAAGTTTTGTTTTTCTCGTTAGCAAGTCTAGGAAAATGGGTTAAGCAAATGCAGTTCAATTGTAACAATCTTGTGGAATTTTTTGCTGGGTAATACATTATGAAGGATCACATTGCAGGATGATGTTAAAGTGTGTAGTATTCTTGTTGCGTTGAATGTATATTAAATATTCAGAATTAAATATTAAAACATTATCAAAAGTAACACCATATTCAGTTTTTAAAAATTATTTATTATATTAGTTTATTATCTTATAATTTCAAAGGAATGGGTGGAGTTCAGAAAATATTGTTGATAACTGCCAAGAGGCATAATCCAATTAATCTGGTTGTGATGATTGCTTGTATACAGTTAAAGGAATCATTATTTTTAATGTAGTTCCATACTTGGGTAATTTTGGTTTCAAATACTTGATATAAAGTTCATAATTTTGAAGAAGAGAATTAATTATTATGTGGGAATTGGCCAAATACTGTGAATCATAATTTGAGTATGTGTGTTTAGAATAACGGACCATTTTCCTTTCTTTTATGGTCAAAGTTTTCTTTAATATGGCCACAGTCTTAAACATTTAACTTTAATTCACAAACTTAATCGTATCGTAGCTTAGTGGTGAATATATTTTAAAATTTCTGTTGGAGATTTGATAGTTGATTTAAAGGGAAATGATTAGCATCTTCAAATAATTTTTCTCTTCAGATATGAAGTAGTAAAATTGTTTTAATGGAAGAAAAGAAATGGATTTTTTATTTTTTGTAACTTTTCAAACTAGAGAATTAATGAAAGAAATGCTGTTAAGATTTTTGTAATTGTGAAGTATTAAGGAGCCCTTTTATCTGCACAAAATGTGAAGTATTTAAAAAAAAAGTAAAGGAAGATTAATTTGAGGCCAATTGAATATAAATTTTTTTATCTTAAAGAAAGGCCACTTCTCCACGAGAGGTAGTGGGAATGAAATTCCCAGACTACTCCAAAGAAAGTGTTTTCCTAATTACGGTACTCAGAAAAATTTATATTCTTATTGGCAGAACTTGTTTTAAATATCTGTATTGTCAACAAATGTAAACTCTGATAAATGTGTTAAGCAATATGAAAAAAAGAAACCATTTTTGAAAACTGTTTTACTCTTTTCTTTCCCTTGTATTTTTTCGTTTTGGAAAGATAGTTGCTATTGTGTAGGTACTTTCATCAAATTCATCGTAAAACAGGAAGGTGACCATATAATTTGTTCAATTCTTTGAATTTAGGTTAGTCTCTTGAATCACTCATTGCAGTTTGAGTGTGTTTGACTGATCTTTCTTTTAAATTGTCATACTTTTCTAAGGTATTTGTACATTCTGTATTGTTGTGAAGTGCAATAGGTATCATTTGTGTGAAAACTTTGTTAAAAAATTTTGAGACTAATAACTTAATGTACAAAGAAATTTATAAAGACCTTAGGAAAGTTGCCTTAAAAAATATTTTTTAAACTACTAACATTACAGAAAATGTCAATGTACTGAATAGTGGGTTTCTGGCATGTCTTTTTATTTATTTTATTATTATTATTATTATGGTTATATATTTCAAATTAATAACTTTGTTTGCATTAAATTAAAATTGGTGCACCATTAGGGATGCGGCATTGATGTGAGAAGTTTTCCAAATCAATGTTTTATAAGAATATCAATGATTTAATAGTGATATATTTAGAGTGATGTTTTTTAACATTGATGCTTCTGGAGAAGGTTTTACACTTCCTATTTTTTTTGTTTGTGAATGAATTCTCAAAGTAATTTTGTAAAAGTTAAAATCTGAAATAATAAGTCACTTTGTGTTCAAATCAAAGGAATGCTGTTTATACCACCTTCATTGCGCAGACTATATCTCGCCTGAGATGCCCCCAATGCCTTCTTGGTATTTCCTTTGGCTTCCCTTGCATTTCACATGTGGAAAGGTGGTCAGTATTTAGGCGTAGGGCCTCCCCTTTTTCTTATGTTGGTCAACTGAGAGATGACACTGGATACTTAGGCTTTCAAGCTCAGTTTTATTCATATTTTCTATAACTTTGGTTTGAGTTAATTATAATCTTAATTTTAAATTAACAAATAAGAATACTAAAAAATTAAATTATGTTTTCCCACAAATTTAATGTTATAAGTTACTGAACAAACTCTGAAACAGATGGTTTTTGGTTGATATATTAACACTGATGTTTTAATTTTGATCATTGATGTTGCATCTCCAATTACCATTCAAATAATCACCCTTGATTGAGAAATTTATTTTTTGGAATTAAAGATAAAGGTTCCACAGTTCTATTCAAAAAGAAATTCATTTCTATTGGGGTAGGTAATTACTATTTAAAAAATGGAAAGTTATTTGATACTTTCCATATCCTTTCTGGAATTCTTAATTTCTCACTTTCATTCACTTTCTGAAGACCAAATGCTTTTTTAAAAGTTTAATAGTACTTCTATTTTTATTTATTTTTTTTAATTTTTTGAAAAGCAATGTTAATAAAACTAGATCGTTTGAAATCATTCTGGCCATTAGACAAAATTCAGAGGAAAAGGTAATGGTGTCATGGTAACGTATCAAGTGAGAAATTCCTAATAATGTGCTTTTTAGAAATGACTGATTCTCACTTGAGTTGTAGGTTTGCAAGAGATTTGCCAAGTAACTCTTTTTAAGTGTCATCAACTGGGAGTTTTTTGGCTATACTTAAGAAAACTTTCCGAAAAATTTGCACATATAGTATTCATAATGTACAAGCCTAATTTCTTTATTATAATTTATCGGTTGTTCATGGAGACCTGTTACTTTCCTCCAGATAGCAAGTTTTTGGTAATTTCTGAAAGTGGTAATGCTGTTTAGAAATGGGTCAGCAGAAGTGTTTAGATTCAGTTTTTTTAAATAAGAAGACACGAAACAGAGAGAGAATGAGTTGATTTTTAATACAAGTTTTTGTGTAACTTTTTATTCTGTTATGTAATGTGAAGTGGGCTGCACATTTTTTAATTATATGCAATTAATGTAATTCTCTTATTGTGTGATGAGTGTTTATAGATTTTTATTGTCTTTTTTCGTAGATGATCACAATGAAGTTAAGAAAACCGTACACAACAGCTTCAATGTGGTCTTCAGGAAAAATAACTTGTACAGGAGCTACAAGTGAACCCCAAGCAAAAGTCGCAGCAAGGCGATATGCTCGATGTTTGCAAAAACTTGGTTTCAAAACTAAATTCAACAATTTCCGTGTAGTGAATGTTCTTGGCACATGTTCAATGCCATTTGCCATTAAAATCACTGCATTTTCAGAGAGATTTAAGGAGCATGCTGAGTAAGTTACCTTGAATACAGTTATGTCTACATTATGTTGCATTTAATACGGTTATGTCTAATTCATTAATTAAAGAAATATCTTATTTGATGAAACATAAATTTGGTGCTCATTCTATTAAAAATAATGAACTTTAGATATAACATTTTTATGTAAATTCTCAGGTAGCCTCTTCGGTGCCTAGAGTTCTCAGTTCAATTCTCTGATTTCTCTATTTTAAATGAGTTGCCTTGAGAAGGCAAATACTGTTTAAATTTCTGAGATTTAGTTTCAAATGTGAGGAGGTAATATGTGTACCTTTTAAGCCTTTATTACTATCCATTAATGTTCTATCATCAATAAACTTAATTAGAAATATATTTTACAAGTGCCTTTCTTGTCACAGTGAAACAGATTTTGCTTTGCCTAATGGAATAGACCTAGAACAGCTTGTGCATGATATAATTAAAACTAAAAGAAATATAGAAACACTACCTCTAAACATGTATTTAATAATCCTAACTATTATGACTGAATTTAGTGTCACTGTTTGCTTGTCACCATTTTACTGAAACGTTCTATTTGTAAACCTTTTCAAAATGTTTGAAGTTGTGTGTGCCTTTATTTATATTTTTTGTTGGAAGATGTCACTAGTGTTATTTCCATAGGTATGAGCCAGAGTTGCACCCAGGTGTCACTTACAAACTATACCATCCCAAAGCTACTCTAAAGATATTCTCTACTGGCAGCATAACTGTCACTGGTAAGTTACACTTGTTTTTATAGTGAACTGTTGTAAATATTTAAGGAGGAAGAAAGAAGGATGTGCAAATTAGAAAAATGTGCATATCATGAAATAGAATCTTTTTACTTCTTATATGGCATGGTCCAGCCTTAGTGAACTAAGTACCACTTCAGAGAATTTTTAATTTACCATGCCTAAAGGGATGTAATATTTACTTCCATTTGTTTCTGATAATGAGTAATCTTGCACTAACTTGTTACATGCAGTTGGTGAAAGATTACCTATCATCACAAACAAATGGAAGTATAAAGTCTTTCCCCTTTGGCGTGGTAAATTAAAAATATTCTGAAGTGGCACTTTGTTCATTATGGCTGTACATGTATGGTATAAACTTAATACTAAAATTGTTATAAATTTACCTTATATAACCTTCATAAATATAAATAATATGAATTGTAATTTCGTTAATGAAGGTACTTGTTATAGAATCTACACTTAATAACTTCATTCTCAGCATAAAGGATGCACTTGAAAAATCTATGAAAACCATTTGAAGGAAATGTAGAAACAAACCTAAAAAGAGCTGGATAACAGAGGGTTTAATCAGGTCATGTGAAATTAAAAATTACTTATTTAAGAAAATGAAAGCTAATCCATTAAATCGTGAAATAAGAGGTAAATACAAAACTTAATAACAACATTTTGGGACTTATTTTAAAAATAGCTAAAGAAAAGTAGTATTACAGTTTTTATTGACATGCAGTGGGAATGTTAAATCTCTATGAGAAATTGAAATATTTGTTTGGGGGAAAATAGAACTGAAACAAAATCTATTAAAAGATTATTTTATGAACAAAATAAAGCGTATTAACGATAGAACTGAAATTACTAATTATTTGAATAATCATTTTGTAGATATAGGACAAAAATTGGCAGGTCAAATTAAGGTTAATGCTCTTAGTTCAGTATGAATATCATGTAATAGTAGATTATTTATTTCCATTTTCTTCTAATGAACATGAAATTGAAAAGATTATGGACATTTTAAATACTTAGAAATCAGCTGGTATAGATGATATTCCTAAGTATTTCCTTTTTTCAAAATATATATCTAAACCACTAACCTTTATACTTAATTTAATTATGGGAACAATAAATTTTCCTAATCATTTTAAAAAAGTCAAAGGGTTTTATCTGTGCATGAATGTAGGATTCAGGAAAATGCTATGAATTACAGACCAATCACATTACAGCCAAATCTCACAGTCTAGTTAGCATCTAGTTAATAGGTAAATTTGAATCAATAAGTTGGGTAAAATATCAAGCCAAAGGCTCTTGGGCATTTTGTCATCACTTGGTCATTAGAACCCTTACAAAGCCCTTGGTGCATAAATAACAATTATAATATTTTGCCCAAATGGGTGAATCCTGGGAGGAAGTTAGTCAATTTTCTGAGCTAAAATATAGGAAAGACTGCATTTATAACATTTGGTAATTATCTGGACAGTATACCAAGGAAATGTGATGTTAAGCGTCACAAATAAAGCTGTGAAAATTCAAATTGTGATCGTCCTCCTATTATATTGAGTTTCGAAGTTTTTAAATATTTAGGAGTCTCTATTGACGAGAATTTGAAATGGATATACCATGTGCTGCTACTGACACAGAAGAGTGGATATCTTATGTGTTTTCAGTAAATAGATCAATTCTTGAACTAAACAACTATTGATTATAAACTATGCTTTACTCTCGACAGTTGTAACTTATGGTTTATTAGCTTGGGGTGGAGTTTATGATTTGGCATTAGAATCACACAAAAAATGATTATCAAAATTATTCATAAAAAGTGGGTATTACACCCAACAAGGTCTTGTTATATAGAAAATAATGTGTTAGATATAAAACATGGTTTTATTGAAAAATTGTTGTTTTATAATTACGTGCTGCTTCAAGATCAATACATGAGGAACACCGAAAGAATACCTAAGGTCTTACTCCCCAGAGTGAACAAGGAATTAAGTTGGAGGATGTAGTGGGAATTAAAGCATTTGGTGTATTATCCCATGTATTTCAAACATAAACATAAAAACGTTAAATAATAACAGATTACCAAGAAAGTGTTTGATAAATTTGGATAAATATAGTGTGGATTAATTTTTGCTGTATCTTTTATCACTAATGTTTTTTTATTTCAATTTTTAATTTTCTTTTTTGTATTTTGTTTTGTTTGTTTACAAGGAGAATGAAAAGTCTTATTGAATTGAAATTATTGAATAAGTTATGTAAAGAAGGGTCGTTCAAGTCGATGGACAGGCATTACCTCCTGTAGAATTTTGTGTTTGTATTAAAAATTTTATTATTACTGAAAAAAAAATTGAAATTGAAACCCTTAAAATTCAGTTTTGATCCTGTCTATTCCACACAGTCTTGATAATTTGAAGTAAACAAAATAAATAATTTTTTGTTTTCTTTTTTATAACAAATGGACACTTTACCTTTAGTTGAGTTCATGTTTTAAAGATAAGTTTGAAAACCAGAATTACTGTTACAGAACCAGAATTATTGATTCCCGCTATCCCAATTCTCTCCGTATTTTAACACTAGAACACCCAGAGGCATCATTTCGACTCCCAGAGCTCATTATGTCCTTATAACTTCTTTGTTTTTGAAAATAGAATTTTGTGATTTGATGACTTAATCAATTTCAGTTATCTACAGTATGTTAAAAACTGAATTGTGTAATAAACATGTTTCATGAAAAATTATCAATTTTACCTAGAACACCCGCGAGGCGTCATTTCGACCTCTTCAATACTGACCAAATCTTGTAGGTTCTATTTCATATATTTCAATGCTGAAAAATGTTTAACGTGTCTCTTAGTATTTTAGATACCTTTTTCCCTTCCTTCCCATTTGCATTGTTATCAGGACTTCTGGTTCAATACAAATAAAATCTTGAGTCATGAGTTGTTTTGTCATGGTACAGCAAAATTCTCATTGTTTTAAAAATCAAATTGTCACTTGAAAGAAAAGGATTGTTATTATATGAAGCTTCAATTACAAAATATTTCTTTTTATTGTTTATATAAAGGGAAATGTTCTAAGTTCAAAAGAGATTTTTAGTGTATAGGAGAGCAATTTGAACTCCAGGTGATGATGTGGTCATATATACTTCTTCTTTTATTCACTCTTATTTCATGAATCATGATTTTCGAATTAATAAGAGAGGTTTGAGAAAAAATAAAGACTAATTATTTTATCTGAAAAATAATTTTCCTTTAGTATGAAGTAATACATTTACAAACTAGGATTATAATGTCAGATGAACAAAGTTGATACGCTGGCATGTTCCTTTCATACTTGATGTATTTACACAGTTTATGGTATACAAATCTAATAAAATAAGTGAACAATAATGACTTGTGGAGGATGATCACTAAAAATGTGTGTCAATTTGTTTTTCATTCACTGGAAATATTGGGGAAGTATTGAAAACCGAGGGGAAACTCTTGAAAAATGTAGCAGTGAAGTGAATAACATTTTTGTTATTGTTGCAGAAATATTATTATTAAATAAAAGTTAATTTTTCAACATGTAATTTTGTCCGTTTACTTTCCCATTCCGTCCAAGATGTTTCTTTAACTTCCATTCTGTGCAATAGAATTTGCAAGAATTGTTTAAAATATATCTAAGTTGTGTAAAAATTCCATTACATACTAAATAATTATCTTTAATATTGTTATACTATCGTAGATAAATATTTTTGCAATATTTCCTTTTAAAAAGTATCGTTGAAGGCTTGGAGTCGAAACGACTCCGCTTTTGGGGGTACACAAAAGCCGGACGTTCTAGTGTTAAATTAGGCCTAGATACATGTCAATTTCAGCTATTGTTGTGGTGAATAAATTCTTACATGGATTGTGATGTTGAGTTTTATACATTTTGCATAACTTACTGTTTCTTTTATTCAAATTTTATCCAACGGCATTGAAAGAAAACTTATGTTGATCTAAGCATTTTCTTCTTTTGGAATATGATTTATTGAAGATTTGTATCACAAAATATTCAACACTAACTAATGAATTTTAACAAATATTCTGTGTAGCCTCAATTTTGTGAAATATTTCGTATATTCAAACATTTCTGGACTTTGTCATTAAAACATTAATGTTTCTATTAGTTGTGCATGTCTTAGGGAATGAAAAATCTTAGAATTAGTTCTGTTTGAGACACTTTCATTCTAGTGACAATTGAGCAGGGTGATAGCTTTGCTGTACATGTTTGTTATTTTATCCAGAGAAGTTTTGTGTCACTAGCATTACTTTGAATATATTGCACAACCTCAAAAAGCTTGATTATCAGTGAACTCCTTATATTATGTACCAGATTCTTGCCAACTGTTTTGTTAAATTATAGCTTTGAAAATACACTTTCTTCACATAGCAGACTTTTCCTTTTGATAAATGGGTAGTTTTCCCGTGAGATAATTAACTTAATTTTTCAAACTTGAGAATGACCAATAATAATAAAATTTGGGACAAAGCAAATACTCATTCTGTTCAGTGTATGATAAAGACTATAAGTGATACAAGCTCTCAGTACATGCCATCCAGCTACTAAAAGAAAATAAGAGTTAGACCAACAATCAAATTCAGGAATTTGGGAAAGGTTTAAAAGACAAGAAATGAACATTGAAGAAAAGAAAATTCATAAGTGTAAGGGGAAGAAATGGCATAAGATAAGCATTTTTTAATCATAATGAAGAAACATAATTAAGAATCTTTCAAATGTGAAAAATATAAAATATTGAGAAATACGTACTGAATTCTGGAAGTAGCCTTTCAATTCTTGTTGCCAAGGAAAAAACTAAAGGTGTGCAGCAAAACAGAAGTAAAAATATTCAAGAAAAAGGAAAGAACATGTACAGATAATAACATAGGTGAGGTTTTCAAAATTACTATGCAGCTCTAGAGAGTGGCACATTGGCATGAGATGAAAGAAGGCCATTAATAAGATGGTGTCAGGAGCCCTTCTTGAATCCCTTGTTACTGTTTTAATGAGAGGATGGGAAATTCCCAACTATGGGAATGCTCAGGTGTAGTAAATGTAGACTTAATTTTTAGGCTGACTGCCTTTCCTTTTTGAAGTTCCCGTTATAATATAACGCATAAATCTTCCTTCTTAGTTCAAATTTGTAACTATTATAAAATTATGGAATTAAGTTTCAGATTAATTGGATATCTTCTTTTGCATGGAACACAGTATTAAGGCTTTAATTATATTTTATTCTTTCTCAATAGCTCCAAGTGTTGCTGATGTCCAAGCAGCCATTGAACACATTTTCCCTCTAGTCTACGAATTTAGAAAAGAACGTACAAAAGAAGATATATTGGCTCTGCAACTAAAACAGAGAGGTGTGAAGCGGAAACGATCTTTCACGCACATTGACATTGAGGAACAAGACTATGAGGAACATTTTGGTGATACTTCTGACGAAGAGAACTATGGTAGTGATGAGAGCTGGGACTGACAAAGAGCTGATTCACTTCGTGGTGCGAAACGTGTGTATATGTAGAATGTTATGTATGCTATTAGATAAATTTGTAAGTATGGTGTGACTGATATTTGTGTGCCTCAATTGTGGTTACCGAGTTAAGACTGCCTTGTAGAAGATGAATCAGTTCACTTGTATGATATGTATTTTTCATGAACATATCATGCAACTAGGCTTGTAAGGTGATTAACACATTTTGTAATGATTTTGTTTCATTTGCACATTGTTAGAATGCCTTAAAGTGTCAAGACACAATACTCATTGTCACTATGTTGGCGATTCACTTTTCTTACCATTTTCATTATGCATATTATTTATTTATATTGTAAAAGTATGAGCAAGTGTATTTCAGATGTTTGTATGTGTCGTGGATATTGTTAAATAAGCTGAATTGTAGCATCGTTTGTAGGACTATTTAATTGAACAATTAACTGAACAAATACGAGAGTATAGTCTACTGAATGGTATGTTGGTTTAAGATTACAAAGATAATGGAAACACAACCCTGGGAACAAACAAAGCTCGCACTTTTGCAAAACAGTATTTATAAATTTATACAAGCATGTAAACATTGTAAAGTATCTGTAGCATTGATATAATGATTTGTGATATAATTTTTTATGAAAGCAAGGCAATATTAAGGTTTTCCATTCTAACAGGTTTTTTTCTAATGGGTTTAGAAATTGAACACTGAACATTTTGACATTTGAAACTGACAAAATTGCTCCTGTGGTGTTGAGATGCAAATATGACTTTATTGAAGGAATATATTTCCTACATTTGTTTTGGGTATTGGTAAATTTCTTTCAGGTGTTTAAACTTATGCCTTGGACTAAGTTGGTAACTAGGACAGTCATATTTTTTATGGATAAATATTCCTAAGAAATGGCTGAAGATAATGTTTGTACATATGCTTAATAAATGTAGATTTTGTTCCATCATATGTATCAGAGGTAGTATTTTTGTGTTTTATGGACTGTAAAATTGTGAAGTTCAAATATTTCAATAACTTGCATTATTGTTAGCTATTGTTAGTAATGCTGATTGAGAACTGTTTTGTATGCCTTTTGTTAAATATGTTCATTGCATATTAAAGTAGCATTTTCATCTGAATGTAAGCACCATCTTCCTGTAATTAATTTATCAGAATGCGAAATGCAGAATGTATTGTTCTTGAAAAGACAGACCATTGATTGTGTAGCAACATATATTTTGACTATTGGGAATGTTTTTGCAATTTTTTCAATAATTTTATTGAAGCTACTAATATGTTTTGCAACTTGTTGCAGGTGAGATTATAAATAACAATTGTAGTGCTGAGACTAATTATTAAAACTCAATTGTATGTTAGGCCCTACAATACTGTTGCAAAAATTTGCTTTCCAAATTGAACAGTAATAAAATATTTCATAAGTTTATAATTTCTGAAGAACAGATACATTTCTGCGACATGTTAGTGTTCAATGCATCTTTCTCCGAGTGACCAAAATAATGAGACAATTCACTAGCATTATTTTTTATTTTATTTTTCAAAACACCAAATTGTATCCATATAAACAGGAAGTGTATTTCATATTAACCAGTTCTGAATGTTGGGTGATTATACCAGCTTAATTTATTTAGACATTGCTGCTAGTGAAATGACAGAATTATTTCATGGCATTCATTTACTGTTAAATGGAATTCAGCTGTTGAATGTGTGTCTTGAATTTATAAATTTGAAGAGTTTCATATGTGTTTTTAGTTCCTTAAATTAAGATAAATGAATAAAAAGTTAAAATATCATGCAGCAAAACTGCGTAATTCCATTACATGAACATCTGATATATTCGCAAATGGCCTTAATTCAAAATAGTATCCAGAATGCGCAAGACTTCACTGATGTATGAAATTTTGAATGTTCGAGCGGGTTGTGATTAACAAGAATACGGCAAGTGTCTAATGATCATTAGATCATTTACTACATAGATTGAAGAAATATAAAAATAACAGAAAATAGAGAAAAAATATTTATGAACTTTTTAAAAGCCAAGAGGAGTAACATTTCTTAATGCAAAAAAAGGTATTTTTAAGAGGTCAATTGGGTATAAAATGAGAGCTAAATGTTCCCAAGATGGATTTTCATTATGAACTGACCAAAATGATTTTTCTATCAAATCAAATCTTAAGGTGTACTTTGGTGCATCAAAGCCTGAAGACTCAATAGCTGTGGTAAGGAATAAAACTTGCCTGGAGATCAAATAATCAATAAAATTTAAGGATTGTACTGGAAAATTCACGAAAATTTGGAATTTTTAATAAAATTTCAATGTAATCGAACTTTCTATTTATTCTTCCTAGATTAATTCTGTAACCAAATCTGCTATAGTTTCCAATTAATTTAATTTTTATTACTGAATTGGCTGAAGTACTCTGCTTTGCTGGGTATTTGTTTACCACAAACCTGAATTAGACCTGAAAAGGAAAAACAATTCTGTCTGCAGTGGTTGGCTACCTACCTTGCCCTGTCTCGCTCTATCCCATCCCATTGTACTCCACCTTATCCTGCCCCACCCCACTCCATTGCATCCTAGTCCACCCCAGCCCCACTTATTCAATCCCCTCCTGCCTAGCTCCACCTCGACCCTCCTCACATAGCCCTGCTTTACGTGCAATGTTGTGAACGTGGCTTGTATGAGCCGGTGTTGCATACTCCCGGGAAATGTCTAGTAAAAATTTTGAATTACAATTCCTCAAAGCCTAATAGCGCTATTGGAATGAATCAAAATGTAGTAAGTAGAAATTTTGAAAGGCTTTCAGAAATTTTCAATACATTTTAGTAGATTCCCTTACCGTTTTTGAGAAATTTACAGAAATCTGAGACAGCATACTTAAATATTTCAGTGGTATTTTTCTTAGGTGCCAACTGATTAATAACATCCAATATTCATGGTTTGCATTCCATCCAGTTCCATCTGTCAATGAAAGATCATCCATATCTAAATTGGTGACCCTGTTTTGTAGTTTTCTAGTGAAGTCTTCATAATCTAATAATTTTTTCTCCTTTCATGTTGAATCACTTCATGATGATTTTATTTTATAAATTGTAGAGTAATTATCAATGGTGTATGATCTTTTCCGATGACTACAAGGTATTTTAAGTAACAGACTTTTTGTCGTTTGCACCTAGGCCAAAAATGATAAGAGTTCGATTGTCTAAATCGTGTAGGTTAGTTGTATGAAATCTTGTGTAGAAGTAACTTTTCTCTTGTTTTAAAAGTAACTTCACAAAATTTCAGTAAAATCTCAATACAACTAATTTGTAGAAAAATAGTCTTCTTTATATAATGGAAAATAAGATATGAAAAAAAATAGCCAAAATTATACCCAACCAAATTCACAAACTTTACAGTGAAAATCTCATTAAAGTACTTTGGCCGTTTTAGCCCAGAGTCAAAAATTGTAAAAATATTGAATGAGTCATGTAATTTAATCAAATGATGTTATAAAAAAGTTATTTTAAAATAACAGATAAGTTTTATTTATATAGATATTTGCCCTTATTAAATTAAATTTTTTTGCAAGTCTTAGGAGCTGTCAATATGATCTAGTGCTGAGTCTGAAATGCTTTGAATATGTTCAAATATATTTAAAAAATTTAAAATTTCAAAGGCTTTTCAGGCAGAGAGAAAGGTTTTTCAGGGTTTAAGAGTTGCAGTCACAGTATGACCACATTGTGGTAGTCCATATAAAAACAAAAAGAATTCTTCATTATATTTGCATAAATAAGCATTAATTTTCAGTTTTCTTCATATTGCTCACATTTAGTAAATTAAAGATGATAAAAATTACATACATTATTCAAAATTGCTACGGTAATTAGTACTCTACAATAAAATATGCTGCTTTATCTTTCAGTATTAAGTTTATTTTTACTACTTAAAGCATAATCAAGGAGGGGGTCGTGGGGCTTACCTGACCCTACCCTAGCCCACCCCACCCCCTCACAACTGATCACATATTCAGATTTGAATATACAGTGCAGTCAATAAGTTATTTTACGTTGCAAAAAGTGAGGTAAAAGATTTAATTTCTTTTTAATTTGATTATATTGGTTTTAGTAAGAAAACACTAAGTTTCCCACCTCAATATTTCTGAGAAAGTTTGGGTAGCAAACAGAAAAAGAAATTTTGAGGAATTTTTTGGTTTTTGCATGTTTGGGAAAATAGTTATATGTAATTGTAAAGCTCAAAATTCTCTATAAATTAGTTTTCTTAATCAAATTGTAAGATCTCGAAGTTTTAAAGTTTCACTACATTTCCCTTTTATTGAGAAGTTGCTTCAAATTGTACATTGTATCTAATATATTTTTAGTGTACTTAATTATAAAAAGCTAAATACCACTCCACTGTCTCGCACTTCATAAGATGAGACAGTATTTTAATCGTGCGCCGGAAAACTCTTCTTGCCGGGACCTGGTAATTCTTGTTCTGTTTTTATGTGCAGTAGATTACGTTCCCTAAAGGCGCGTCCACACGATGCGTCTTTTCGTTCAATTTTGCGCATGCGTCTAGCGCACGTAGCGCATGCGTTTGGGGCATGCGTCCTTTCGTCAAAACGATGGACGCATGCAATAGCGCAAGCTTCCCAGAGCTGACAGGAATCTCGTTCGTCTTTCTCGTGCGCTTCCTTCAAAGAAAGTGTATTTCGTAGCGAAGTCATCCGGAATACCGAGCCGGAAGAGTTCTTTGGTAGTCTTCTGAGTTATTTTGTCCCGTCCGTCTGTGTTTTATTGCGAATTTGTTGCAGATTATTCTTTTATTATATATTTACGATAATGTCAATTTTCAATACACACATGTATTAAGATAAATAATGGACACTAGTAAAAATGAACGTGTGATTATTTCCATTTGTATTCGGTGTGTTGCAGTGACAATAGACGAATATTTAGTTCTCCCTAATTCTTATTTTATTTTTATGGTAATGCCAATTTTCGAAATTTACGTAATAAGTTATATGACTGAAACAATTAAATGCAATAGCTTTCATTTAAGGTTATGTATGTTCAGAATGTCTCTTGAAAACAATGGACTCACTCTTCAGTTCATTCAAGATTATAGAGAAAAGGAAGTTTTTCTCTTCTCTTCTTTCAACTGATTATAATATAAGCTGCCGAAATTGCCGTGCAAATTGCTGGATCCATTATACAGAATAGAACAAGCACGGCACAGTGTTGCACCGCTGTGACGCACTGAAAAGACGCATCGTGTGGACGCGCCTTGACGCTTTGTATAACCAGAATCCCTTTTGTGAAGGAAACGGTGACGAACACAAGCGGAGAAATGATGAGAGGCGGAGCTGTTGGAGTCTCTCTCTCTCTCTCTCTCTCTCTCTCTCTCTCTCTCTATATATATATATATATATATATATATATATATATATATATATTGTAACAGCACATGTAGGTGGTCGCGGCCACAGTGCAATGCTCTCAGAGGGGGAGAGGAAGAATTCCGTTACATTTACGAAGCGACTTGACGCGTGTGGCACGGCTCGCACTGCGCAGGGTGGCCGGGGCCAGAAAAGGAATTTTGACGATAATAGACAGTCGAAGGGTTGGAGAGTGACAATAAACGTCTTGTCAATAGAAAACTTGTCAATGAGGAGGATCGCGCTCCGCTACCAGCGAGGGAGGGAGAAGGGTTCTTGTTGGTGTTTGTTCTACATCGAGGCCTCGCACTCCTGGTGGCAAGGCTTGCGCGAAATGTCCGTGGGACGGTCAAGGAAGAGCTATAAAAAGAAGTTATATTCAATGGAAGGCAGGGCAGCCCCTAAGTTACACAAAGCTAGTGCGAGAGGGGAAGGAATTCTTTAGAACTGAAAACATGTGTAGAAAACAGATCTTTCACTTCCTCGGGAAAGCGGAATGACCTTGTGAGCTCAATAGCCTCTAGACTTTCTTTGTCAGGCGAAGGGACACTTCGTACCCAAACATCCCGAAAGCGTGGGTGGTTTATGGCATCATCACTGACTAATCAGCGAGTCGACACGCGCCAGGAACCTGGCGGAAGGGGACTGTCTTCGGGCACTCCGAGGAGAGATTGGACGCTGGGGGTCACGTAGGTGCCCTCGAATATTTGGTGGGGACAGACCGCGAGACCTTAAATAAGCGGAACGCCAGAACGTAAAAGGGGAGATTCGACCTAACAGAGAGAGCTTGTCTTTGATTATGTTTTCTAACATTCAGAAACGAAGATTGTGATAGAGCAAACTTTACTTGCCGTGGGTTCTGAGATTCTTCAGAACTTGTCTTGAGGACGAGAGTCTCGCGCTATTGCGATGAGCATTTGCTGCATTTTGGGCATCGACGGGTCGTTGGGGTGCTGCGGTTGAAACGGCGCTCCGCCTACGTTCCGGTGAACGGGGCAAATTTGGACCTCGGTTGCTGCCAGAAACGCTCGCAGGAAGCCAACGCTGGACTCCGCGCCTCCACTGGTGCGCCCGTGCATGGTCGGGCCAGACTGTGCGACATCAATAAGGACGCCATCGCGTCAGCGCAAAACGCAAGAGATTGGTGAGAAGGCCGGATGGCGTAATTATTAATAGACTGTCGTCGCTGGGTAATCATTATGGCGATATTGATGCCATAATTATATAATAATTCTATGTAATGAATAACTTGGCCTAAATAATATTTAAATATTATGTAAATCCAGCAACTCTTTTACTGGTCGACAGGCCAAAAGTTCCGTCATGCATGCGTCCTGTTGGCTCATCTGAATTTCAGGGGTGAAAAGCAACGACCCATCTCCGAGAGCAGCCGGACAGCCGCAAATCGGAGGTAAGAGATGGTAGTCGCCTGCAAGCACATGACAATATATAGGGTGAGTCACGTAACTTTAGCACCTCCTGTAACTTTTGAACGGTTGAAGATATTGCAATGCAGTTTCACGGAAGTGCATAAGGGAAAGGGGCTAATAGATACGTGCATTAATTTCTATTTTATCACTTGTATTTTACGAGATTTTTTAGGTAACTTTGTTTTTTCAAATGGAACTATACATATTTTTTCAGTCCACCATGACGAGCGTAAAAAGACGAATCCAATGATGTACATATTGTCATATGTTAGATAAGCATTTTTTTGATTAATTTTGATTTTTGCGACTGGGGTTTAACTGACATTTTGTGTCAAATTCCACGTGTGATTAACTGTGCTTCCTTTATCAAGAAGACATCTCAAGACATCTGAGAAGCTATATTTTGATGTAAATTAGTTTGAGTTTATAGTTGTGGAATTTGAGTTTACGTGTCCACAAATAATTTAAGATTTTCATGTATTCTGGTCACTTTTAGAAAAACCAGCCAACCAAATTTAATCTTCGGGCTATGATAATATTCAGTTTTGCCTATATCTAGACATGGTTAAATTTTCAGATAGGGGGCTAACATTTTTGTAATAATTAAACTAGAATGAAAGTTATTTAATATTTTGCAACATCCTTATATGTGTTTTATAAGAGAACCAGAAAAGGTGACGGCTTCTAGTAATAAGTTCTCAAATTTAGGTGTTTTAAGGATTAAAATGAGTCCAAGTTCAGCTTTCTAGCTGCAAAATTGAAAAAGTTATTAAGTTTTCAATTTCTGCCATTTAACTTCATGAAATGCGGTAGTTCTACCGCTTGCCACTAGATCGCATTATCACCCTTTTCGCGCTCTCGAACCCAGTATAGCTTCCAATGTTCTCGTTCAAAGCACGTTTGTTTGTTCTTTGTTATTACTTGTTTGTTCGGTGAAAAATAATCGATTTAGCTGAGTGACGCGTCATATGACGCTGCTGTGACGTTTTTCTCCTATTTAAAGCGCTGTCTCGCGCTTATGACGGGCTCTCTTAAGATAGTGTGGCCGGTAATGGGGTAGTCGCCGGGGCAGAGCCTCGTTCTTTTTGTCGCACCGCTGTGCGTGTTCTCGACCCTTTTCGTCGTCAGTAATGGAGTGGTAACGTAGATGTGTTTAATTAATGAGATCAGTGGTATGTGAGTGCTGTGCACAAGCGTGAGAGTTTTGCATTCGGGCGCGTTTTAAAGCGTCTCACGTTCGCTGTTTTGCGGCCTGAGCTGTCCAAGTTGCTGTCGTAGACGTTTCGTTGGTCGAGGCTGGCGCAAAACAGGTGAGATGTTGTTGGCGATCCGCAGACTCGCGCAGGGACGCACAGGGCGTATCCTGTAGTCCATTTGGCGGAATTCGCTTTGACTCCGTGGCCTTTGCGACATTTTTGCGAGGTTGAGTCGGCGCGTCGGGACTGACAAAGCCTATTGCTGCGTTGTCCCCACGCAAAACCACGCTGTCTGTGTATACAATTGTGCACTATTCAGCCAGTAAGCCTATCATTTTCCCTCCAATATTTTGTATATTAATTGTCAATCCCTTTTCTAAATTTCGGGTGTACGAGAATTTATTCTCATCTCGCAGGCTGCCTCATTCCGGCTGTTCTTTCGTTTGTTGCCTTTACTGTTCAAAGTTGATTCGTTACTCAGCTCTGTCGATTCTAAATAGTTTTGAATTGTAGCAATCTAGCGCTGTTATTGTGTTGTAATTCTTTTAGGTCGTTCGTTTTGTAATTTTTGTGTATTTTAAATTGTTTCATTTTTTAGGCTTATGCATTATTGTAATTTTCTGGGGTTTGCAAAACGATTTTTGGTATTGTATTTTGAATTGTTTTCCGCTATGAAGTTGTAATTACTGTGTAAGCATTCCATTCTTGATTTGTTCTTATGCCTTTTTTGAGAGGTATTCCATATTGGGCCTCTGTCACATTGCTTATTTCATCTCAGTGACCAGTAATTCTGTTTAGATTCAAAGTTTGTACAGATGTTTCATTCCTGAATAAATTTGAATTATTTCCCTATTTTCAGCTTGTTTGTAAATTGTTTCTTTCCTTTCTTTCAGGTATTTGATGTTGAAATAAATTGGCAAATAAACGTTGAATATTTATCGAGTCTGGGTGTGTAATAATCATGCTATCCTTGATTTTCAAGTTATTTTCCCGCACAAGTTTTCCTCGTTCCTGATCGTAGATTTCCCCACTGGGATTCTCTGCCAATCTGAGGAAGGGTCCAAAGCCTAGGGTTTTTGTGTTAGGGCCCGCTCAATCCATTAGGTAATCATTTCCGGTCCCTCTGCCTTTATTACATTCATTTTTGTACTTTGAATTCTCCTTGGGCAGTTGTACGTGTTCTATCGTTTTCTCGTGCGTGACAAAAAGTCTCTGGCGACCGTATAAATTAATTTAAATCTTATTTCTCCTCTATATACTTAAATTCGCCATCGAAACATAACATTTTGAATAGTCCACCACACAAGGTCACACAGCGCTCCACCAGCCACGCGCGGCCGGGCAAGGGAAGGGAGATTTGAAGATACGAAATATATTCCAAATATTCACAGAACCATTGCAGTTTTTTCCTGAACTGTGCTTCCCATCCTTCCGCATTTTCAGATTTTCGACTTTCTTTGATTGAAGGAATTAAAGGATGGAAAATAAGGATTTGTCATAAGTTTGTATCGTAATAAAATTGTTTATAACTTCAACTCCATTTAATGGGGTTTCATAAGATACGTATTAATGGGATCTTGAAACAAAGCACAATAAGAATAAATAATTAAAACTTTACAAAAAATATTGCGTATTTTGAGCAAACAATTTCAATGTTAATAAGAATATAATAATAACTTGGGGATAGAAATAGTCTTATTTCAATAAATACTACTTAAGGCAAATCCGTATTTTCAATCCCTAAGAAACACAAAATATCTGAAAATGGATCAGGATGGAAAGGAGAGATCAAGAAAAAAATGCAACAGTTTTGTGAATATTTTTCGTATCCTCAAGTACTAAAATCCCTTCCCTTTCCCGACCCCGCGTTTGCTGGGGGAGCGCTGCGTGACCTTGTGGGGCTGACAGTTACAATGAAAATATCCGTTAAACACTAGTCGCAAAAAAATCACAATTACTCAAAAAAATGCTTATCTAACATATAACAATATTTATATCTTTGGATTTGTCTTTTTACGCTTGTCATGATAGACTGAAAAAATATGTATAGTCCCATTTGAAAAAACAAAGTTACCTCAAATATCTCGTAAAATACAAATGATAAAAGAGAAATCAATACACATATCAATTAGCCCCATTCCCTCATTTACTTCCGTGAAAACTGCATTGCAATATCTTCAACCGTTCAAAAGTTACAGAAGGTGCTAAAGTTACGTGACTCACCCTGTATATATGTATTACCGAAAATTAATCAATAAAATAAGATTTAATTTTAGACTAGTTTCACGAGACGAGTACTCAGAGGTCTCAAGGAAGCGCCCAGTCCGCCTCCAACCCCACCACCCGGCCCTTTGCCTGCCTGGCGCCGCCGAAATTAGTCACGCTTCCTCTCAGGGACCGCCCGGCCCTTCGTCAGCCTCGCCCCACTCCCGCGCGGACCGGCCCGCCTAACGTTCAGCTACGGAACGCGAGGGGAACAACCCATGGTGTCATGTTGTCGATGGCTTGCGACAAATAATTACCACCCCGCCAAGTAGCCAGCCGCTCGAAGTTGTACGTGCACTTCATAAGCAATGTTAGAGAGAGAGCGTAAGTGGAAATTTCCACTAAGTTCCTGTGAGAATCGCCATATATGATTGGACGAAAGAATTACTGCTGCGTAGAAGGCTTCGGCCAATCTTAAATGAGATTGCTCCAGTTTCTGGAAAATTCCGGGATCTTTTGGCGAGTTTTGGAGGGGAAAACATAGCAGCTGCTTCGTAACACCAGCAGCAAGAAGAGACTTGAGCGGGAGAGTGCGGAGCTCCATGTCAGAAAGAGAAAGCGAGGGGGTTGACGCACTTGAATATATTTGTTCAGAAGGAAACATTAAGCGAGAAATAAAAAAGCACCCAATTTACATAATTCGGCTGCTTTTTTATTTCTCGCTTAATTTTTGTCTGAGCAAATATATTCATTTGCTCAGACAAAAATTAATTTGCTTTTGTAAGTAATGAACAATTTGCATGTTTCTGGAATGTTTCTATGCTTCCATAATGCAAATTTTTGCCTTTAAACCAATTTTTCAAACCAACTTTTGAGTGCTCATTGCGGCTCAACCATTCGGAATATCCACGTAGTTTATTCGACAAAAAATGCTTAGAATTGTCTTAAGAGCTTTTTTCGACGTTTCCTTCCCGGACACTCTGAATATCGCGTAATCGTATTTCAAAATCTGTAAAATATGGGCATGTTTCTGCACCAAGCGATTCTTTTGTGATCCCTCTTGGAGAAGTGGGTTCATGATATATCATCTTCAAGAGAGTTGTCTTCTTTATAAATTAATATTTATTTTGGTAGGCTTCAAAATTAATGTTGCTTTCAACATATTAAAAAGTAACTCAGTATTAACTCAGTAATGAATAAGACGTTATATTGTTTACTATTATTTATTTATGTTATTTATCATTAGTTTTTTTATGGGAGAACAATAACAAAAATCATCTCTACAAATAATACTAATACATTATCTATAGAACTCATGTTCTGATTCATTTTTCTTTATATTGTTTTTGTAACCTTTCTCATAATCTTTTCCAAGGACAATGTAGCGATTCTCGCGGACAGCGTGCATACCAGCCTGTAATAAAATTAAATTACATTTAGTATACATTTCAAAAATATACTTAGCATTATTCTGCAAGTGAATGATAATAGGTATTCCTTATTCATTGCCGGTTTCTCAGGGGAGCGAAGGGGGAAAGTAATTCCTCCTCGAATACGTACTTCTGGGTGTAATTACTAAAACAATATATTTGCTTTGATGTATGTGAGGAAAAACTGTAGGTTGTATTGTTTTAGCTGATAAATATAAGAAAATTTAGTTTGATCGAATTTGAAAGTGCGATTTTAAAAGAAGGAATTGAGGAACTGAGAGCCTTTTCTCCTCTCGTGTTAATCGTTAACATCCTCCTCTCTCTCCAGCTGCTATCTATTCTCATCTGTTTCAACGTCATCAGTGCGACACTTATCGGCGATGTCTCACGGTAGCACGGTCAAGGGAGCATATATGACAGGACTGACCAGGACGCGCCCAGACATGGGAAGAGAAGTTTGGGCATTGTTTAAACTCACAACGTAGGATAGCGTAAACCGTGGAATCCGGCAAACACAATCGATCGATCTTTTTACTTTCTCGTCCTTATAAAAAGATCATGTATTATAATTGTGCGATGAGTGTAGGTGAATTTTCGACAGAAAAACTCTTATTGCCGGAATAAATCTTGTTCCTTTTTTCCTCTAACACGTGTTGTCAGAATCCATGAATTGTTTTTACTCGTCGTTTGTAAGTTATCACACACCAAATCATTTCCAGACACTCTGAATATTTAAGTGAGTCATTTCAGGTAATAGAAACACACCAGCTGGTTCCTCACAATAATTCCATTTATTTATTTCTACTGGGAACTGCCAATTTTGCAATCAAAAACCACAATCACAGGACTTCAACGGCCTCCGACGGTCGCTCTCTGATTTCAAAGTGATTTCATGTTCATAGATATTGTAGATATTGCTGTAATATCTCGAATTTTCAATGGCAGTAAATAGAAAAAGGTTTATTCCTATCCTATTATACGATTTTTTCGATTATCTGTGAGGGTTGTGCAACCACCCGTCCCAAGCACGAGTTGTCACCACACGTTGAAATACTAACTTACATTTTGATTTTAAGTCAATTGAAAACTAATAACATCTACCAATCTGATATTTCCTCTGTATCGTTTGGTAATTTAATATTATCAAAACGGACCCCATTAAGATTGTATTTTGTTATGGCAATTATGATGTTTCGTATTTCCTTGTAATAATATATTACATTATAAAGCTTAAAGAGCAGTTTTTGAAACCTATATAAACTTGAAACTGGAAACAACGATGTATCTGTCATATGGATTTCTCTCCCACACGTTCATCCCTTGACTCCTTCATGTGACCAATTTATTATTTTTTCTGACTGAAATAAGAGGTAGAAAATACTTATAAGTCAAATGGACTCACCTCTTGGCATATTGCGTTGATATCTGCACCAGAAATTCTGTCTGGACGTGCAACGTAATCTTCCAAATCGACTTCTTCGCTCAAGTTCATTTTGGCTGTAATTGTTGCAAATATAAGTCTCTTCTGGCGCCTGTCGGGAAGAGGAAATTCTATTTTCCTGTCCAGGCGTCCAGGCCGCAGAAGTGCGGGGTCGAGAGTATCAGCGCGATTTGTTGCCATTATCACCTATCACGAACATAAAGAAAATGAAAATAATTTTGGAATCATGATATGCTTCTAAAACAATCGTATATCTGTGTTCACTGAATCAAATGACTTCTACTTAATATAAATAAATCGGAAGTCTCTGTCAATGATTTTCGAATTTTCAGCTTTTTATACTATTTCAACCTACTTATTCAATTACTACAACGAATCTCAAGTCAAATCAATTTTTGTCTGTCAGTCCGTCTGTACAAACCAATTTAACCCGCAAAGTACTTTATCTATCAATAGAGTAAAACCTCGTCGTACATGGAAATTTTCGTTGAAAGTTTTGGAACAGTTAAGCAAATCGTTTAAGCTAAAGTGTAAATGCAAAATTCGAAGCTCTTTTCTGAGGTATCTTTGTGTATTCAAAAAGCTTCATTTGAATAACTTTTACTCGTAAATACAATAATTTATACAAATCCAATATTATTATCCAATATATATCACGCCAGTTCATATTAACGGCGTGATATATATTTTTAAAAATTGCGTTTATGTAATTTTTGAAAAAAACAAAATAATTCAGAAAAATCAATTTTATGTCGTCTTAAACAATTCAATTCGTATTATTAGTATACAAAGTTTAAAGAAAACTAGTGATGCTACGGAATGGCACACACTTCCCTATTAATTTTCTATTTCCTTGGGTCTGGGCTAGCTATTCGGAATTGCTACATACTCGTGCCAGCTGCCATCTATTGCCGCCCAAAGCACATTTTCTTAATTTTTCGGTTTCCTAATAATACCGGGTGTTTTTTTTATCGTTCGCCGAAGATTCCGGCCGCGTCGCCCGGGCAGTCGAGGGCTCATTCGCCCAGCAAACCGCTGACTCAACTCCCGTACTATCCGAGAATTATCGCTGCGTCGCGTAACGTACCTTAAAGAAGATGCTGAAAGTGGTGTCCTCCGGCTCGAATGCATTCTTGGCACCTCCGAAACACATTCTGATTTGCCCTTCGAAGTAAGTCTCGAGGAATTGCTGCGATTTTCTCTTCAATAGAGCGCCGGAGCTCTTCCTCCGCATGCGGGTTTTCTGCATACACCTTATCTTTCAAGTAACCCCACAGGAAAAAAGCACAAGGAGATAGATCAGGTGGTTTAGGAGGCCATAACCCACGACTAATTATGCGATCGTCACAATAAACATTATTTAAAAAGTTCATGGATCGAACAGCAGTGTGAACAGTTGCCAAATCCTTTTGCACGTAACCATAATGCCTTTCTTCTGGTGTCAATTGTTCGAAGAATAATGCCAATATGTGATGTATGTAAACGTCAGCAGTAACGGTGCTGTTGAAAAAAATGAGTCCGATAATTCTTGTGGAACTCAACGCACACCACACTCCGATCGTTTTGTCGTGAAGTGATTGTTTGGGAAGCTCTATTGAAGAGAAAATCGCAGCAATTCCTCGAGACTTACTTCAAAGGGCAAATCAGAATGTGTTTCGGAGGTGCCAAGAATGCATTCGAGCTGAAGGACACCACTTTCAGCATCTTCTTGAAGGTACGTTAAGCGACGCAGCGATAATTCTCGGCTAGCACGGGAGTTGAGTCAGCGGTTTGCCGGGCGAATGAGCCCTCGACTGCCCGGGCGACGCGGCCGGAATCTTCGGCGAACGATAAAAAAAACACTCTGTAGAACGGATATATTAATTTTAGAATGTTAAAGAACACGAAAACTTCGTCCTAAATGACAATTTTCTTTGAAAAAATTGTTGCCGTTTTTAAGAAAATGGCGTTTAAGCGCTACTAAAAATGCGAAATTTAAAGCTCTTTTTCACAGAAAATTTTTGAGTTTTCGAAACACTTAATTTTAGTACATTAACTTACAGATACAATAGTGTTTACAAATTGCTGGTAATGTGCATACTAAAGGTGTAAGAGATATTCCAAAAAAATTACATGTGTGTTTGTAACATTTGTGTAATTTTTGAAAAAACAAAAAATTACCCAAAAATGAACTTTACGACATAAGAGTGCAATTAGCACTATCCGTTCCAAAGGTTGAAGAAAAAATGTCGAGCAATTTATGAGAAAATGGCGTTTGAGCGTTTCTGAAAATGTGAAATTTTAAGATCCTTTTCACACAAAACAGTTAAGTTCTCGAGAAACTTTACTTGACATTATTTAAAGAACATGCATTCGTAAATATAATAATGTAAACACATCGCCGCTAATGTAAATATTACCGACGTGAGAGACAAGTCAAAAAATTTCATTTTTGTAATTTTTGAAAAAACAAAAGAATAGAGCAAACTTATGTTCAGGACATCTCATAGAGTGCATTTAGCACAATCCCTACCAAAAGCTTAAAGAAAACATTTGGAGTCGTTTTTGAGAAAGTTTATGTAATTTATTAAAATTGCAAATATTTCGCGCAATATTGCGCGAAATCTACTAAAGTTTTCAAAAAATGTACATGACCTTAATGAAAAGAACTCACTTTGGAGAACAAATTTTATTTGAGGGAAAAATCTCTATCTTTAATTTTGTAATTGTAGGAAGACGCCAAACAAAATTCGAAATTTTGCAATTTTCAAAATTTAGAGTTAACCATGAAAATGGGACCTATTTTACCTTCAAAAATGTGTTTTACTCTATTCCGACAAGAAATTTAAAGAAAAAATTTGGAGCTATTTTTGAGAAAAAGTTGTACACCACGTGTTAGAGGATTTTTTTCTGCCGATAATCCGCCGTTTTTCGCGCAGCATTTTCGTTAAATTAGTTTTTAGTTTCGTAATTTAATCCATTATAGAAATGTCCCCTAATGAGGGGTCATTAAACTCGAGCTCTGAGAACTCTATTTGCCCGCCTCTGATCTATTTATTCGTTCTTAAAAATACTAAATGCAATATTTGTTATATGCTAATTATACTTAAAACTATACTTAAAATTATACTTAATTTGATTTAAATCAAAAAATCTATTTTGTTGATTTTTTAAAAAATCAAATTTTTTTGTAGCCCTAGCTAAATGCCTTCTAACAAGAATAATACATGCCTTAGAAACAAGTATAATTCGGTATTTACGTGACTTACAATTTAACCTTATTTATTGGGTACTTAATTATTTAAAATTATTAACAAACTTATAAAATCCATCAATGCATTAAAGCATATTTTATTCTTTCATAAAATGAAAAATCAGTGCCGAAACTTTATTATGGTGAATGTTAATTTGAAAATGTTTCTATAGAGTTCAGTAATAATGTTTTGCACGATCTATCAAACAATGGGTGTGATGTTCGTTCTACTGTTTTCTTACACTTTTCACATTCTCTGGATGTTCTACGGTTTAAATTCCTCGGACAAATTTCATGTTCTGTTCTTTTTGTGCATTTTGTGTTTGTTTTTGCTCTGAATGCAAATATTGTATTATTTTTGGTGTAATTTCTCGCGACAATCCTAATAGAATTTATTTCATAATAGACCAAGGGCGAATACGATCCAAACTTCCGTCTGCAATTCTTAAGCGAGGTGATTCCTCGAAATATCAGTAGTTTTATTCTTCTGAAAGTTGATCGTGCCTACTTCGAATGGGAAGCAGAGATAATCGCAAGGGATCCGTGGGCGTTGCGCCGCACCGTGTCGATCGGCTCTGCCTGTCAACGCGGGTTGTTCCCACTTTCCTCGCTAGATGCCATGACTACTGCGCGGAATGAGTTCGCCAATGCATTCCCTTACCGCAAGTGAGAACTGCAGAACGGTACGCAAAGAATTAGTTTGTTTAGAATAATTTCTTTAACTTAATATAAAAATTATTGGTATTATTAGGTGCTTTATACTTTCATTGTATTACAATGTAGTTAGCATGTACATAAAACACTCTCAAAACGCCAAAATAATAAATTCTTTCGAACTTGACGTAGCCACCAGTCGATCACCACAGAACGGATTCTCATATTCATTCTCCACGCGCACTCACGGACCGACCCGACTTTTGACGAGGCATGACGAAGTCGAACTGCCTGCACCTTCGAAGAACGAAGCTTCGCTGACGTCACGAGACGAACTTACACACCGTTTTGAAAACATCGATTGTTACGGTTCAACTAGTAGTACTTAGCTTAGAGTCTGAGTTGAGTAAACAGTTTTGCTCTGGCCATAAGCAACGTATATTTTAAATATAGAAAGGATTTTTCTGTGCTTTGCTTAGGGGAATGACTCATTCCCTTCACTCCATGGAATGCACGCCACTGGCGTGAAGGAAAAAATTAAGAATTGATAGAGCTGATACCATTGAAAGGACTGTGCGTTTTTGTGTTTTGACGCAATGCAATTTTAATTGACGGGGAGTTGTTAAAAATATGGTGTTCTCTTTTCACTGCCAGCACTTTTTGATGCATTAAAGAAATCCTTTATCACCACGTTTTACGTCAACAATGATCCAAAGTTACTCCTGATCTTTGCCCAAATTGCAATCTCCCAGTATCGACTAAGCACCTCATTGTTGAGTGCCATGCAATGACGACTGACAGAAAAAATCTCATCATTAATAGTGATATTCATTCCATCTTCAACTCCTACTCCGACCACATGAAGATTATTCAACTTCTTGCGAAATTTAATTTGTTAAATTGTATTTAAAAATTAAGTGCTCTAGGTTCCATGTAATTGTATGTATGTATGTTTGTAGATACAGTATTTTCGTAACTGTGGTCGCCAATGACCTATCTGATTCTAGGGCGACCTAAAATAAATAACTTTAAAAAAGATCCAAAGTTATTGCATTATACTTTTTTGTTAATCGTTGTACACACTGTACTTAAATAAATGGAAGAGAGTTTTGATATTACTAAAAAAATAAATTTTGTATGAATTCATTTTTTAAATATCATCAAATTTAAATATCGTGAATGCGTAAATTGCGCCATTAATACTTACAAATCTTACTAATTTTATAGTTTTTATCGTTATCAATTTGTCGCTAAACATTACACTGTCGTCAACTTTTGTTGACTTCCGGAAAATAAATTCAGAAAACTAATTACGATCCGATTTAGTAAATTTATCGAATATGAATTCAAATTCAGTCAATTGAAATTTCAAATTCCGTTCGTTGGATGAGAAACACTAATCTTCAAACAATTCAACAACAAACAATTCAAACTAGTACCTTGACATTAGTAGTCTGGTCGAATCCATCCATTTGATTGAGTAACTCGAGAAGTATTCTCTGGACCTCTCGATCAGCGCCCGTTTGTGCATCGAAACGCTTGGTCGCAATGGCGTCGATCTCGTCGATGAAGATGATGGCAGGCGAGTTTTCCTTGGCGAGCCGAAAGACATCCCTCACCATCCGTGGCCCTTCGCCCAGATATTTCTGAACGAATTCTGAGCCTACCACTCTTATAAAGGCAGCTGCAAACATAAAAGGAACAGCCATGATTCATCCTACACATTGTACTATTTGAGTAACCTGCATTGTCCGGCTGCTACAGTTACACCAATTCCGGACCAGCTTTCGGGTCAAGAGAGGCGTCGGTCAAATGGGGAACTGTCCATTTTTTTGCGGATCCTTCGAGAAATTCTAAGATGTCCTCGAAAAAATAAGGGTTTAGGGGCGGGGGATAGGAATCCAAAACGAGTTTTTTTGTTTTTTTAAGGAACACACAAAGGAGACCAATAGCCTCATTCGATTTCTCTCCATAAGACGAAAAGATTGGCACTATCCGTCACGAGTATCCTGGAAAAAAATCTTTGAAAAACGTATATCGAATGTTTCAATGCACCAAGTGATGATACGCTGTGAATTACTGCACTGCCTTTCCATATTTGAAATTGTTATAAGATACTTAATGTCTTTACTACATATTAGTCATTAAGTCAAGGTGAAGAAAAGTTTTAATGGATGAATTAAACGTTCTACCTGCAGCCATGTCCGCACCAGAAACCTGGCGTTCCCCTGACTCCGCTCTCATGTCCCCTCCAATTCCACAAAGGGTGTGCAAGTGCAAGCAGAAGCGGGGATGGTACGCATGAAGCGCGCGCGAAATATCACGAGCTATCTCAAGCTGTATCAATAGCTTCGAACGAAGCATGTTTGCCAGTCGTTTTTAAACAACCAAGATTTGAATCATGATTATACACTTTATTTCATATTTATTTTCTTTTAAATTTCTGCCTTATATAATTATTTTGCCAAAGGTCAGGAAATTGATTGAAAGGCAAACAGTTTGCCTGTTTTTCGTTTGGCTTTTTCAGAAATCGTTCCTCTAGAAGATACTGCTTTTCATCTTTTATTGAGTCAACTAGTGCAAATTATCAGAGAATGTATCAATAAATTAATATTTCTTATAATCGCAAAACCTTCAGCCTAAATGTACGCCCTCTTTTGCCTAGGTCCGCAATACGCCGGCGTTACGCCTCTGCTTGTGCAGGTGGTCGGGGCAGAGACAGGCATTCTTGTAATGTGGCAATGGCAAAAATGTTATCAGGCGTGCGATGAATTCTGTTTGGCTGCATTGCTCGAAAATGAGCAATCTGCTCTCGTTCACTCGTTTCTTGATGTGTCAATGAAATTCGCTAATTGCGTCAGAATTACGGAGGCGGCAGGTGCGAATACGTAAACAAATTTTCAGACTTGAACATCCTTGGAATGAAAGGCCCTAATATTTTTAAACAAAATTTATATTCGTTTATAAATATTTTAAAATTCCTTGGATACTTAGTTCAATTTGCAATTTATTATTGATTTTGATTGCATATGAATAATATTTCTATATTATATGATGGTCTTAAAATTTGCTCCCGTACAGAAAGTCTATACAGCGATTTTTCTAGCTTTGATCCCCCAAAGCCACTCAAATCCCATCTTGGCGATGGAATATGTCACGGTATTTCGCATCTTTCTCAGTCGTTCCGCTAGATTTCGCATGATCGCGACTGTATCAAGCAGTGCTTACGATCATGCGACTTCTACCGGCAAGACCGAGAAAGACACGAAATGCCGTGTGATATTCCATTGCGAAGATGGGCCTTGAGGGGTAAAGTTAGAGAAATCGCAATACACACGATGGATTTTCCTTCAAATACTTGCCCGTGGTATGGTGAGCCACTGCCTTCGCCAACATAGTCTTGCCGCATCCTGGAGGCCCGTACAAAAGCACGCCTCGAGGAGGGTCGATGCCAATCTGCTTGTAGAGTTCGAAATGAGTCAAAGGTAATTCAACAGCTTCTCGGATTTCTTGTTTTTGCATGTCCATACCCCCAATATCGCCGTATGAGACTTCGGGCTTTTCATCTGTGAAGAATGGATTTTCTTAAACTGTAGGATTAAGCATTTTGTGCATAGATAATTTTTAAAACCCACCTAAACTTACCAGCCTGTAGTAGTGAAATGGATGAATCCGCTTCTGGTGGCAAGACATCGACAAGAGCGTTACTGTGTTTATGCAGAGCTACACTAGCGGACGGTTTCAGCAATTCTCGGTCGATGGTAGATAAAATTCGCACATAATAGTTAGATCCTTTACAAAAGAAAAAAATATTATAACACATGGTAATGGCGTCACGTCGCAACTTATATTTCGAGACACTCAGACCTGTAGTACTTCCGACAATTCCTGTGTGTTGATCAACTGCTTCTAAAAATTGCCCAATGACCAGAGGTACACTTTGAATACGCTTTACTTCTTCCTGAGCATGTACATATTCTTTTTTCAAATAACGCAATTCATCTTTTATATATTCCTCTTGTACAGTTAAAAATTCCAATTGTTTCTGCAATTTCTGCAATGATTTCCGACAAAAATGTGTGAAAAGTGAAAAATAAAGGTTAATCCATTATAAACCTAAAAGTGAACTGAATTTGTGTATGCGTAAAAGTATAAACGGTTACCTTGTATTTGGTGTAAAGATCTTCGTCTGTATCTTCACCCGTTCCAGCCGTTGTTCCATTTGTAGGCTTTACGGCATGTCCTAGATCAGTCTGTAAAGCAAATCACGTATACTATTTTGTGTCTGATACAAATTAATTTCATTTCTCTAAGCAAGCTATAAATACATCAATATATGTAAATGTAAAATATATATAAAATTGAATGCAACGATAATAAAAGCTTTTAAACCTTGTCAGACAACAGGATTCCGATTTCTTCCATTTTTGCCAAGAAAGAAACAGACAACGATACCAACATGGCACTCATAAACATTGACGATGTGCGGGAATTATTCTAAGGATCGAATTTCAATTATGATAATCAAATAAGTCACTGTCGCTGTAAGTTTATGTTTCTCATCAACACAATAAAATATTTTCTGAAAAGAATATTAATTTATTATTTGATACACTATTTTAAAAATTGTAAGTCTTGCTAAGCTTTCTGGATGTATTCTTTGATTTAATTGTAGTGACTTCGAACGTCTTATCAGCTGGGATGCGGCTATCCAATCGGAACTTCAATTCCAAAAATTGAGTCGTGACGAAGTAGCCGGATTGGATAACCGTAACGAGCTGAACAAACGCCAGAAGTCACTGTAATTAAATCGGCACTCTCAGAAAGATTCCAAGTTTCGCACAATGATGTTAATGTAACATATACATAAAAGTAACAATCGTATTCATAGTCTGTTTCGCACCACAAAATAGATTGTTCGTAATTATTTAATGCCATGTATTATACCTGCACGTTTATTTGAGCCCGGGATTATTATTATTTTATCTATTCGCACTAATTTACTAACGTTAGTTGAATTAAGAATAAATGACAGACACGAGCTATGTTGACAAAATATGATAGCCAGCAATGTTCGCTCCCGTGTGATAGAAAATATTTTGGATCGAAAAACGAGCTAAAGATTTGATTTAATAGTCTGATTGTCAAAATAACCAAACCTCCACTCCTCCCGCATCTAGCGAAATGAAAGCTCAAGAAAACGTGCGCGGGTTTTGTTATTGTTATTACTGATATGACGTACTAAACGTTCTAGTTTGTTCTCGGGGATGGTTTTCCTAACCTTCAAATCACATTTTCTAATGAAAATGTTATTCTAATGCATGTGCTTTGCTTTACAAATCCTATTACACTTGTGAACTTTACTCATTAAATTATTTTACACACGTCGATATAAATGATGGAATCATTCAATAATAAATAATTACTAACCACTTTACAAATACTTTGAATGTTTGTAATATTTTAAGCAGTGGAGGCTTGTAGGGTAGTGTCAGTGTGACATGGCACCACCAACAAACCGAAGGAAAAGAAATGTCTCACCATAAATGTGTAAATGTGTGTATAAAATATCGTTTCTTCAATTTACTTTTTAATTTCTCGTATACGTACGTATACACGGAAATATATACGTAGTATAGGGAAAGTTATGTAATGCTGCGCGAAAAAATGGTCAATTTTCGCAAGAAAGAAATTCGTTGCCAGGCGCTGATAACGAAAATGTGGATAAAACAGTTGCTAAATTAAGAAAAAAATCCCCTAATACGTGGTATAGCCAGCACCCCTCTTTTGTGGGTCCTCGATACCGAAAAACCAATTGAAAGGAAAACGTCCGTCTGTCCGTCCGTGGTCTGTCTGTCTGTCTGTCTGTCCGTCTGTGAACACTGCTAGCGCCTAAACCATACGTACGATTTCTTCCAAAATGGATATTCCCCGGTCGATCTGAACCTAGTCGAAGCATTGAGATTTTGAAAAAGATTCTGTAAAATTTGGGGGTACTTTACATGAAGCCCCCAGACATTTTCAAAATTTTATCAAAAACGGCTCCAAATTTTTTCTTTAAATTTCTTGTAAGAGTAGAGTAAAATACACTTAAGGTGGCATAGGTCTGATTTTCACGGATAACTCTAAAGTTTCGAAAATTGCAAAAGTTTAAAATTTTTTCGGCGTCTTTCAGGAACTACAAAATTGAAGATAGAGATTTTTAATAAAATTTGTTATCCAAAGTGAGTTCTTTCATTGTCATGTGCATTTTTTGAAAATTTTAATAGTTTTCGCGCAATATTGCATGCAATATGTGCAATTTTAAAAAATCACAAAATAAGATTTTCTCAAAAACGGCTCCAAATTTTTTCTTTAAACTTTCGGTAGGTATAGTGCCTAATGTATTTTATAAGATATGATATTGCTCTATTCTTTTGTTTTTTTCAAAAATTGCAAAAATGTAATTTTTTGAAATATCTCTCACATCTTTAATACACACATCACCAGCAATTTGTAAAGATCATTATATTTGTGAGTGTAAGTGCTTCAAATAACTTCAAATAAAGTATTTTGAAACCTCAAAAATTGTCTGTGAAAATGAGCTTCAAATTTCGCATATTTATTAGCGCTAAAACGCAATTTTCTTTAAAACGGCACATAATTTTTAAAAGAAAATTGCCATTTAGGACTAGGTTTTTGTGTTCTTTAATATACTAAAATTAATATTTCCGTTCTACCAATAGGAAATCGAATGTGATTCCTGCAAGCCTCTCATTGAGCTTGGAATCTGACCATTGCCTTGCCTATTTATTTACGAATCTGTAATATTTGTCAAAAATGACCTACTTAACGGATAGAACATATCATGCAATATTGAAATTTATAATTACAATACACGTAGAAATCACGTGCATCAATTGTCAGTATCAACAGCTCAGTACAAGAAATCCACGTACAATATATGTACGTTACTTTACAACGCATTGCCAGATGACATTAAACAATTAAAGTCGGTACACCAATTTAAGTTAAA
>JAHLJT010009436.1:10353654-10455880 GCA_031308135.1 Acheta domesticus
TTTGCTTCTGGACGTAAATGTAAATTAGCTTCACTGTGCGCACGTTTTGTTGAGCACTCCTTTTGCTTGTAGTGGTATGAGTAGAACTGATGTTCGTTAGTATTTTGATAGCAATACAGAAAAATCAAATCAGCAGTTCATTTACCGTTGAAATTGATTTTTTATAACTCGGGAACAAACATTTTTCTAATTTGTATTTTTCTAAAATAATAATTTTTTATAAATTCTTTTTCTAGTTTTTCCAATGTTGCTAATTTCGCACTTTTTTTTCATTCTGGGCCTCAAGAAAATGTGTGCAGATAATTTCTTCCCCCATACGTCATGTACAATTTTTTACTGTTTTTTTTTTACCAAATAAATAAATAAATAGACCCCTCCTTAAAGGCATCTGGTAATACCATTCTTCGAGGTTATAGAATATTCTATCCTTTTTGAAATTGCACGATTTTGTAACATAATTTCTCCTTGTGATAACAAGCGTCTGAAATGAGGCCAAACAAGTGTTTTGTAATTTATTTACAAGTTATAGATTAATAACTTATGCGCAATTGTGTGCCCTTTTGTTCTATATATAATTTCTCTATGCCTGTACCACAGGCAACGTGGTCTTTTGTGCAGCTTCCGAGCTCTTTTTCCGAGCCGGCCTTGCGTCTGAAAGTTCAAATTGGGAGGGGAGCGTTGTCTATCACCGTTGATTGTGTAGAATGTATTCACATTATGTAGTTACTAACTCGTAAACTTTGGGAGAGTCCGTCATCGTTCACATAAGATACGGTGTAAATATTTTTTTGGTTTGTCATAATGGAAAAGTCGGTAGCCCTGGTATACGACCCGGCAAGTGTGGAAGAAATGGTAAGTGTTTGTCTTTGCAATGGAAATATTTTCTCTGAATGATGCTGTTTATATAAACTAATTCAGTACTGGCCTTAATTGCTATGCGATCGGCATCCATGAGAAGTTTCAGGAGTTGTAAAAGCATGTGTGTTAAATTCTTGTAAATTTTATTTCCCTGATGTTGAGAATAACTGGATGTTTTGTTCGTATACGATGCACTGTAAGGGAAAACAACGTGACTCATTTTTTAAAATGTTAGTAAATATGCCTAGAGGCATGTTTGCAAAATGATTAATTATGGTGTCATGAGATTTGACATGATAACTTTTATTTACATTATTAAGTCAAGGAGTTTGTATAGTATGCATTATGTTCAGGTTATATTTTTCAAATCCTTTTGTTCCTGCTAATATTGGGTATCAATCTCACAGCAATGTTTTCATTTTGTTGGACGATACTATCACATTGGTGTGATGTGTTATGCTCAATGTTGAAGAGCATGCACACTTCTTTTGTTTTCCCTGGCCGTTTAAGGTAAATGCTGGGACGTTGTGTTTTTTACTTTCACTTTGTGAGCCCAGGGGCAAAACATATCTAAGTTGTATTTTATTTAGTTTACTAAATGTACTGTTCAATTTTTATCTATATATTTATGTATTACATGGTTAGGTGGAAGAGCAGGCCTGATGGCCCGAGTCTCACCACATAAATAATTGTTATTATTATTATTATTATTATTATTATTATTATTGTGTCACTGTTAGATTAACAATTGTGCATGTGTGCAACAGGCTGCTGATAGTTTCATCGAAATTTTCCTCCAAACTTATTATTTTATTTACTTTTTTTTTAAGTTCATTAGCTATGGCATTGTATTAAATTGTGTAGCGCCAATACTGTATGTATCATTATTGATAAAACGTGTAAAAAATTGAGACATCACATTGATATTGCATTAATGAGTTCAATTTATAAATTTTGAGATTACAATATTATTTCAATATGTAGCAAAGTAAAAAATAAATAATTGTAAAGTAAATAATTTTATAAAGAATTTTGAAAAACATCTTTTTTCACCCAATATCATCAAAATTTGAGTGCTCCTAAAGTTGGCAGGCCCAGCTGTATTATTGTCCCTTTAATTTCTGGAACTTCATCTTCAGCTTGGTTTGCTCAAGAATACATTCATTCTCACGTTGCCTTCATGTATGAGAGGAAAAAGAAATGTAACACAGTGGTAATGCTGATTTCTGGTAACCATGGCAACAAGTACCTGTAGGCACCAACACTACTTCTGTAAATATTGAAAAATGAATTACATTTGTGTTGACATGAGAACATCCAAATATGCTGGAACTGAACCTCTGTAGTACCTGTTGAGTGAGGGGATTCTGAATTATGGTGCTGGCAAGAACCTTAAGTGTTTCATACAACACCATTACTTGGATAGCTTTTATGTAAAAGCAATTGAGCATTATTGATTGCAAACTGAGAAAATGTGGTTTGAAATTGTCTTCACTTAAAAAGCTGAGAAACCTTGTTTTTGTGGAGTATAGTTTTGGGGCAAGTTAAGATATGTATGAAAGTGTGATTTTCCTATTTCATATTCCATTAAAATTTCCCTCTCCTAGCAGCTTCACAACGAAAATGACAGTTGGTTTTTTAATATTAATTTGTAATATTTATCTAAAAGGAACCCAGTGCAGTTTGGCAATAGAGATCTGGGTATTATGTAGAACTTTAGATATAAAATGTATTGAACTTTCATAATTATAAGGAACTATTCAGTACAGCTTTTGAAAGAAAACATATCATCCTATTCTTTCATCATATTTTTCTTTGAAGTTTTCAACCATTTCAAAACCATCTATCATAATTAGCCTCCATGTTCAAATAAAATGTTTCGTTAGAAGTCCAGGCATCATTTGATAAGAGTCATGAGGTAAAAGTCCAGGTGTCATTTGGTTCTGTCATCAGGTTTTTCCTTGTTTGGTGCACCACATGAAAATCAACTTAGCCGAGTGAAGGCTGTTTAATTCTCTTTCTTTTGGTCTTTTATTAATATCTAGTTGAAATAAATGTGTTTGAGAGGTGGCTAGTTTTCTTTTGAAGAAAGAATTGCTTCTTTAAAGTTCATTTATTTGAATTGCAAGCCAGTAGATTTTGTTTCCTTCAGTGTCAATCATTTTTTCAATTGCTTTGGTCCTGTTGAAGTCATATATTGGCATTTGTAATACAACTGTTTTCCTCTTTTTACTTCTTTCATCACCTTCATTGTAGTTGGTTTTGAGTGGAGATTCTACTTACCAAAATTGGAATAGTTAGGGAAAAAACAGTGTCTGGAAATGAGGTACTTCAATGTCATGGCAATAAATGTTTTTGTTTCAGTTCTAATCTCCATGTGAGTTGCATCATAAAATAAGATCTGTCATGATTCTTCTAACATGAGTAAGAATGTGCTTTGGCGAACATGAACCCTCCTCTTGGCTTCCATTTCCTTGTACCCAAACATGAAAGAAATGTTTTGTTTTTTATAGTGAATCCTAATATGTTATATCCAAGTTTGCCTCGGATTAAAGATAATGTTTGTTGAAATTCTTGATCGGGGCAATGTCTTTTCCAAGTACGGTTTCCAGGTTGTTAAATTTCTTTTGCAGTTCTGCTCTTATTCATCACTGCTCTTGCTTCTGTAGCTTGAAACTAATGCACTTTTAAAGCATTCTCAATTTTTCTCTTGTCAGAAATGTTGTTACTCGTCTTACTACTGGAATGAAAACTGACGTTTTTGGCAGAAGTTTCTTTCTTAAATATTTTTCATTTGATATTGAAGGTTCTTTCTATAGCAACTAAAACTTACTGTGGAAGTCACATAATTTTGATTCTGTTAGCTCTATGGACAGATACTTGTATCACTGCTATTTCTTCAACAGTATTGGTATTTGTAACTTGAAACTAATATGATCCTTTACTTTCTGAATTTCTTGTGGAGACATTTGGTACTGTCCTGTGAGTTTCTGTATTGTCAGATACACAACGACTTTTGTTGAGGGTTGAATTGTTATTGTTCTGAAGGTGTTTAGTAACACTTCCCTACAGACATGCCCTGTTTTGAATCTGTAATTTCATGTTAAGTCTGTTAGTTTTATTTTGTTAATTGTGCATGTTTCTCTAAAATAATAAAAATGACATTAAGTTTCTTTTCTACAAAAAACATCCAATGTTTTCACACTCGCTCTCACACAGGGGCTTGAGGGGCAGAGTTAGAAACATCGCACTGTATTATCTCAGTTCCCAAATAACAACTTTCGCATATAAAACTGATTGTAACCCCTATCAGAAAGCATCTAAAAAAAACCCCTATCAGAAAGCATACCAGTGAACGCGCTCCCGCGCGTACCATCCGCAACACCGACCAAGACAGAATCAGAAACACTCAAACCGACACGGAAACTGGACGAGGCGCAAAGTTATGTACCTCATCCACTAGAGTTCTCCTAGTCCTTGATAGGCTGTGCACCCCGAAATCATTATTACTTCACCTCCACCATGAATGGAAGGTACATTGCTGGAGGGCAGAAACTTTTCAGTTCGAGTGCGCGTTTCACTTGCCGTCTTGGATACAGTTCGAATCTGCTTTCATCAGACAAACTAATGGTGCTAAAACAGCACGTACTTTCTCGCCTTTATATTTTGGTTTTTCTTTCTTGGCGCACGGGGGAGGTCGATAATTTTTTTTTTTTTCGACGAAGCCAAAGGTCAGTGTGTTTGTGTGTTGCAGTTCGCACGCATGTTGCGTTTTACTGCTTAGTGTAGGTGATTGGTGTAGGTTCGCGTCGGACTTGTGTCGTTTGCCAGCTTGGCGTTTAAGTTGAGTCACATTTATGACTTGTCATTTATTTAGTGTGTGGCGCTATGCCCTCAGTATGTCCGAGGGTAGAGCTTGTCTTCTTCGCCCTATTGTGACGTACTGGACATGAAAAGCACAGACGACAGATTCGGAATAGTATGTACAGTATATTTACAATAATAAATTACAAGATAATGTTACAAAATTGAAAACCTTAGGCAACCTTTCTATTCTCTAAGCCGCGAAACCCCGCGACCGTCCCTAGGCTGAGCCCAGTGCCTCTGCTCGAGAGCATGAGAAGCTGCGCGAAGTGCGAGCTGTCGGACATTTAGTCCCCGTAACTAGATGTTACATGGCCGGATGCCAAACGTGCAAGGTTGCACGGAGATACCTCACGTCTTTCGACTCACTAGCGTATCCCCCGAGCGCATGACGGCGCCGCAATAAATACCCCACGGCTCGTCCCCCACTCTACCAGCGGCGGGCGTCATTCGGCTCGCAAGCCAGCCTTCAGCAGAGAGCAGCCGTCATCAATGGACTCGCACTCAGGCACGCCCGGTTGTCCCAGTTATTTTGAGGCTGGGATTTCCTGCCCGGCGCGCGCCGGCGAGGCGCCGCCGCATTCCACCCCCATCCCCCATCCGGCTTAAGGCCGGGCTTTCCAGCGAAACGGCACGTGCGCCACCTCGCGACGCTACACTATGGTGATGACATGTCGTGAGAGTTGTTTTAGGGGGCAACGGGGGTCAATAAAATGGAATATCTCACGATATTTCGCGTCGTTCTCGGTTGTGTCGCTGGGAGTCGCATGGTCGCGACTATCGAGCAGTGCTGACGAACATGCGACTCCTGGCGGCACAACGGAGTACGACGAGAAATACCGTGATATATTCCATTTTATTGACACCCCTCCGGACGCCATGAAAGAAAAACCGAAGTAAAGTAATAATTATGTAATACTATTTAATCACAATTTCTCTCCAAATTAACACATGCCATTTTTTGTAAAACTCATTACAAATCGTACATTTGATGCAAACACTAAATATTTTTAGGCAAATACCAACACAAATTTGACAATTATAACTACTTTTCATACAGGTAAATTATGTCCCAAATATAAGACGTAATTCACAAAAATTAGGTACCGAGTCATTGTTTCATTCTAATCTGATTTTCCTTGAAGGCTAGCAATTTTTATTTCATACATTTAAAATAGGTTTTGAATAATTTCTACAAGATTAATATGTAAATGTGTAACAAAAGGTAGAATGTAAGAAACTAACTGAGAAATATGAAATATTATACAAATTCTAATTTACAAAGCATCCAACTGCCTGGAATTAGATTCACGAAGCAATGTGAATTCAGAGCGGGCTATTATGTTTGTTGCCAAATTACACAAAAAATACTTATATTTAAAAAAATACAATATGCCCTTATTGGAAGAACTGTTTTTCATAAACACATTTCATTAAGTAAAAAAATGTATTTTTACAATTGTAGTTGCAGAAGACGCCGAAGACGAAGCACAGTAAATTCTGAGTGGGCGATGTTTCTCGCAAAAGTACCCCCAACAAATGCTCATATTTTCAGAAAATTCAACATGGCCTTATTTGAAGATATGTTTTTGACGAACATATTTAATTAAGAAAAAAATTATATCTTCGCAATTGTAGTTGTAGGAAGACGCGGAAAAAAAATCTTTTACACGAACATGAGACCTGCACCTTTCTCTTAAGGTTAAGTGTACCGAAAAAAACGTGTAGGAAAATTCAATAGAACACAGCACTATCAGAAGGAATTTACTTTACCGATAACGTCTGAACAAATGGTCCGATTTTCGATCTGTAAACGGCATTTGACTCCTTTTTATAATAGAATTTACGCTACGAAGCCCTTTTTCCAAAAACCTAGCAGAAACTCAATTTTTAATTTTTTTTCTCGTACTTCCGGGAACACTTTCAAAAATGTGGGCTATAGCGCGATGGCGACAAGCTTCCAGAATCCAACGCCGTGTCAAACCTACAAATCGGATAAATAGGAGCGTCGGAAAGTCACATTTCGAAAAACACCTCACCCCACTCCCCCTTCCCCGGGACATCCGCCCCTTGTGGGCGGCGCGGCGCGGCGCGGCGCGGCCAAGCCGGCACGAGCGACGAGCCGGCGCGGCGACGGCCGAGGAGACCGAACTTGCGGGGGCAGCAAGCCAGGCACCCCGGCACTTCGCATCTCAATAGGTCTTTTTCCCCACATATGAAACTAGTGATGCTGTAATAGGGGCAAACGGTCTCGTATCATCTTTAATAGTAGTATAAAGCTATTATCTTATTCACATATTCCGTCTTCCTTCGAATAACATCATTAAACTGTCTGAGGTATCACTCAAAATACCGATTGCGATTTGGAACCGATTTCAAAAAGAAAATTGAACTAACTGTGTAAATATCACCCATATTCCATCTCCTCACATCGTATTTGAGATATATTTCACTTTTAAGATCTTCCGTTATCATTTCACTACCGGAAAGAACAAGCAGAGATAACGCAAGAGCTCTTTTATCCTACGACTCGATTTTTCATTTCAAAACTGCGTTTGTCACCTTGATAGAATTCACATGGTTAATCCCCTTCCAAGTAAAATAGCCGAATCGAATTTTTAAAACGTTTTGGTACTTTAGGACAAATTAGTAGTGGTGCAACAGAATAGCTCATACTTCACATAGTAAAGTATTCTAATTTCTGTGGTCTGGGCCAGTTTTAACATCCTGCCCCATCTTCTTACCAGCTGAGATATATCGCCACCCAAAATACATTTTTTTAAACTTTTATAATTTTTCATTTTCTTAATGGTAAATGCCAAATATTACTTTTAGGATATTGAAGAAGAGTAAAACTTCGTCATATATAGCAATTTTCATCGATAAATTTGGAGCCGCTCTTAAGAAAATGGTGTGTAAGCGTTACTGTAAATGCGAAAATGGAAGCTTCGGAATTTTCACAAGAATCTTTCGAGTTTTCGAACTTCATTTGGAGACATTTAAAACACTTCTACTCACAAATGTAATAATTTATACAAATTTCTGGAAATGTGATTATTAATGGTGTGAGACACACTTAATAAATACATTTATTTATTAATCTTTTGAAAAATCCCAAAAAAAAAAAAAATACAGCCAAATTCATTTTATGTCAACTTAGTGCAAATAGCATTCTTACGAAATGTTTGAAGAAGCAATTTCAGAAAATGGCGTTTGAGCATTTGTGCAAATTCAGAAGTTTCAGTTCATTTTCACAGAAAACTTTTGAGTTGTCGAGGAACTTTTAAGACATAATGTAAAGCATATGTACTTCTAAATGTATTAACGTGAACAAATCGCCGGTAATGAAAATATTTACGAAATGAAAGGCTAGTCAAAGAATTACATTTTTGTAATTTTTGAAAAAACAAAAGAATAGAGTAATATGGCGTTTATGTCATCCCAGAGTACATTAGGCACTATCCTTTCCAAAAGTTTAATGAAAGAAATTGGAGTCGTTTTTGAAAAAATCTTGTTCTTGTAATTTTTTAAAATTGCACATATTGCGCGAAAACTACTAAAAGTTTCAAAAAATGTGCATGACCATACTGAAAGAACTACGTATGGAGAACAAATATAATTTTAAGGAAAAACCTTGACTTCAATTTTGTAGTTGTAGGAAGATGTCGAAAAAAAATTCGAACTTTTGCAATTCTCCAAAAATCAGAGTCAACAATGAAAATAAGACATATGCCACCTTTAGTGTATTTTACTTTATTCTTACTATTAATTTAAGGAAAGCATTGAGTCAATTTTGATTGATTGTTAGTGATTTCGGGCGCATCAACTACTGTGGTCATTAGTCCCGTAAGTGCAATGCATGTTTATTTCATCGTGAAGTGGAAGAGATGTTCCCAGTTGGTTGGCGAGATCCGGCGCCGACCTTCCGTCCACTAGCGGGGTTTCCCCAACCAGGTATCTGCCACCAGCGGGGCACCCCAACCGGGACAAGCTCTAAAGTCACCGACCGATCTACCTGTCGGCTTGCCGGGTTCTTTCTTAACCAGGTATCTCCCACCAGCAGTGCACCGCCTACAGCCGGGACAAGTTATAATCCTCCCACTGGTCTCCCAGCATATGTGGTAGTGTTGTGCAAGTTGTTGTGTGTGTGTGTGAAGATATGACAAAAAAGAGGAAGGAAATATCGCGCGCGGTCCGTTTGTTGGGGTATTGCTCCGGCATTCGTTTGGTGTTGATCGGAGAAACCACGAAAAACTTCCAGAGCAGCTGTCGCTAGAATTTTCCTCCAGACATCACTTGAATTCGATCTAACTGACAAGCTAGTGTTGAAAATCCTGCCACCGTCGGGACTCCAACCTAGGACCTCACGGTCAGAAGCGTAGCAGTGACATCAGTTGATGCACTGAGTCACCTATCCTGCTTGCCATTTTTGAGAAAATGTTGAAAATGTCTCTGGGGCTTAATATAAAGTATCTCCAAAAATTAATGAAGGTTTTGAAAATCGCAGAATTTCGACACAGACCAGATCGACAGGGGTTTATTCGGTTGAGGAAAAATTGTACGCATAGTTTAGGCGCTAGTGATGTTCACAGTACGCCCAGACAGACACAGACAGATGGACGTACGAACGGATGTTAAAAAAACAAAACGCACACCCTTTCGGTATCAGGGGTCCCCAAAACATGTCATTTCCGTTGAAATCTCGAAATAGATTTTCCTGCAGCATTACTTAACTTTGTGTAGACTACGTACACGAGAAAGTAACTAGTGGTGCTATAGAATGGGACAGACTTTCCCGTGTTTTTTCAATTTTCTATAGTCTCGGCCAGCTATTCGGGCTTGGTCGTAATAAACATTTTCTATTTTGTTGGCATGGGCTAGCTTTATGATCTTGCCCCATCTTGCCACCTGCCATTTAACGCAGCCCAACATTTTTTTAGGTTTTCTCAATTTTTCGGTTTCCTGATGGTAGATTCAAAATATTGCTCTTAGAATATTACAGAAGACTGAAACCTTGTCCTTTACGACAATTTTCATTCATAATCTTGAAACCGTTTTTAAGAAAAGGCTGTCTAAGCGTCTATGTCAATGCGAAATATGAAGCCCTTTTTCACAGGAATCTTCAGAGATTTTTTTAAAAACTTTATTGGAAGATATTTTAAGCTTCTTCCACTCACAAACTTAGTAAAGTTTACAAATCGCTGCAAATGTGGATACAAGGCATGCGAGTTATTTAAAAATACATTTGTGTAAATTTTGAAGAAAAACAACAAAATAATACACAACACTTTTTTTGTTTCCTTAGATAGTGCTTTTCGCACTAGTACGTACAAAAAGTTTGAACAAAAAATTTGGAACCGTTTTTCAAAAACAAAATTGGCGTTTGAGCGTTTCTTGAAAATGCGAAATTTCGACCATTTCCAAAGAAAACGTTTCAGTTTTCGAAAAACTTTAAATGATATAATTTAAAGCACATGTGCTCATAAATGTAATAACGTGAACAAATCGTCCGATAATGTAAATATAAACGACGTGACGGGCTATTCAAAAAGTTTCATTTGTGTGATTTTCGCAAAAACAAAAGAATAGAGCAAAATACCGTTTGTCATTTCTTAAAGTACATTTCGCACTATCCCTACCAAAAGTTTAAATGAAAAAATGGAAGGGTTTTGAAAAAATCTTGCTTTGTTATCTTTTAAAGTTGCATATTGCGACAGCAGGGTCGTTGTGCTGGGACGCCAGACGACTTAGCTGCCGGCTAGCTCAGCAGGCAGAAAGGTGTGCTGAAAATTTTAATGATGGTTGAAGTCGTTCGGTGAAAATGAAGTCTTGTAATCAGGTTAATAAAATAAGAGGCATTTATTCAGTAATGAGGCAATGGTCATGGTAATACCACCTAAAATCGGCGAGCATGCTCTCCTCCCCAATTCCAAAGTTACACACACAAAGAAAAATAACACTGATACAAAATGTAACAGATACATTTACGCCGATTCGATCTTGACGGCCCAAGGCTGATCAACCGGCCGGCCGATCAAAGGCAATGCTAATTCCTCTTTTCAAAAGTTCGTTCCTTTGATCATCGAGGCGCCTGAAGGGCGCAAAACAGCAGCAGCGAATTAACTTACGAAACCTGCCGGCGAGTTGAACGACCTCTTCTCCCAGCTGCAGTGGTCTCGGGTGCCGCGCACTGAGCACCGCCCGGAGGGGGGGGCAGGCGACAAAAGCGGGCCGGCAAAGGCGGCTCGGTGAGGACGAGCCGAGGTTGGTCCGACCAGGTATCGTTGTGACGGGGTGGGCTGACACAGGCACGGCGCAGCTCACTCGCAGCTAATCGCCAGCAGATAATGGTCACTCGCCTGACACAATGGCTTCTGTATTTTCAGTCCACGCGTCCCGGAAGCAACCCTCACTCCGCACTCTGAAGATCGCTACAAGTCCTATAAATGATCTTATCACTCCAGTATAATACGTTCAGGTACGAGTTTCGCATAAAGCACTCTCTCTCCGCTATCCTGACTAAAAATAGGCGTCTGAAATTCACCTTCAACTGATATTCGGAGGCCGTGCACATATCCCCCCTAACGAACTCGTTTTCTCTTGCAAATAAAGATATAAAAAACTTATATCGCCGGACGCCGTGGCGCACACGACCTCCCTTCTTGACTGCTTAGTACATTCCTTTCGGCGCCGTGCTCACAATGTCTTTCCAGCCTCTCTTCCCCCACCAAATTCACCCAAAATGTTCAAGAATTTTCCAGAATTCTTTTTAAACTTGGTAGCTATTGGCGAAAGGTTAGTGCGCCGCAAAATAATTTTGTCCAATCGTCGGAGGTTTTTTGAGCCGAGAACTGAGCGAAAAGTTTCCACTCGTTCCTCTCACTCCAATCGTGTGTCAAACACTGGTAGTAATTAATGGCCTGGGGAAGAACCGGAGAATCTCAAGGGAGGAGGTGGGCGAGGGGGCAACGGGAAAGCACAGTCAGGGACAAGCGCGGACGCGCGCGCAGCCCCTACGTCAGGGACATCTCCGCGTGTCTAATGGGGGGTGGCGAGCGGGAGTTCGGACAGAATCTCGGCGCCACCACGGGTCCTTTGTCGTGCTTCGTGAAATATTATTTTATTACGCAGTTGGAATTAATTCGGTACCATTCCAGTATATTGCTCACAAGATTGTGCCAAAACTACGAAAATTGTTTTTAAAAATTTAATGACCTTAATGAAAGAACTAATTATGTACAACAAATTTCTTACGAAGGAAAAATTTCTATCGTTAATATTGTAGTTGTAGGAAAACGCCGAAAAAATTCAATCTTTTGCAATTTTTGAAAATTCAGTTATCAGTGAAAATCGGACATAAGCCAACTTTATAACCGTTTTTTATTCTATTTTTACGAGAAATAGAAAAAATTGGAGCCATATGTGAGAAAATTTTGAAAATATCCGAGGGGATTCGTGTAATGTATCTCCAAAAAGTAATGCACGTTTTTGAAAATCGCAGAGCTTCGACTGACAGTAGATCGACACCTGTTTTTTTTTTTTTCAGTTTGGAAAAATTCGTACACAGTGTAAACGCTAGTGTTGTTCACATACCCCAGAGACACGGACGGGCGTTTTTCCAACGTCAATCAAGTTTGCGGTATTAAGGACCCACAAAACATGGATTCTGGCTACACGAGTTACAGGAAGTAATTTACTATACAGCAACAGGATTTATTCACATTTTCGTTACCAGGGCCCGGCATTGGGAGTTTTTCTGCGCACGATATAACTTTCTCTTCGTACGAAGATTGAGAAGAGAGATAAAGTAAAATAAATGTTCACAATTTGAAATTCCATTAATAAAATATTAATTATATCGAATTTAAAAGTAACTACTTTTTCTGCCTACTGTTTTTTTATTTCTGTTATCAGCAATGAAAAAAAAGAGATGCACGTAGAAAACTCAGGGACGAACAGAATGAAATCTTTGAAGCATTCTGTTCGAACTCTGTACGTGCAGCATCTAGGGATGTCAGCAATTCTGAATTAGTATAAGGCAAAATATGCGCATTGCTAAAATATAAACACATGTTTAAATAAAAAACTATTTCATATTTCGTAAGTAATTTACTGAAAACTTGTTGAAAAAAATGAACGTATCGTATTGGAACTTCACATACTTAAAGAATACCTTATAAGAGATGTGCATACCAAATTTCATTGAGATATATGCAATAGTTTCCAAGATATTAATTTTTACGAGCTAGTTCCTCGAAATTACACACTGTGAGACGGCTGGAAGTCTCCTCCAGGCAGCAGCCGAATTGGGCTTCTGAAGCTAGTGTGGAAAATCCGCCACCGCCGCCAACTCGAATCTAGGACTTCCGGTCAGAGGCGCTAGTGTCATCGGGAAAGCTGCCTCGGAGCTAACTCTGCCGTTTTGCTTGTGATTAAAATTGATGTCAGTACTAGCAAATAAAGTTAGTATTTAGTTTTGTACTTTTGTTGCTTTTCGTGCGTGTTTGTATGTGTGTTGGGAGTAAATGTTTCAATGAATATTTCGATATATACAACTAGCTGACTGTGGTGTCGCCGACGCTGTTAACTTTTTTAAAAGTATTTTCATGTGTAGAAAATTTCTTTTACACTTCATTTCGTTGATGCGTAACTTTGTTCAAAATAAGTTTGCAGTATCTGGCATTGGACTTACCAATGAATCGTAGTAGCTGATAATGTTATACTCCCCTTCAAAAATTCCCAACATCCAATGGCCTTGTATGTTACCTCCATACGGGATATGAACTGGTAATATTGCATTTTTAAAATTGTAATTGTGTAAGAAATACTTGAAGGTATTGATGTTGAGAATAGTTTGTTTAGTCAAACTACACTTTTTACGACTTTTACTAATTTGCACAATTATGCACAAAGATCACCGGTAAGTTGTTCTTGTAGGCTATTCTCTAATCCTAATATAAGATCATTCTCAATTGGTCTCGAAATTCTGCCTCAAGATCTACAACTACATTAAATGTAGTTATAAATGATTAAGTAAATCCTTTCCCGGATTTGCTTAACACTTCAATATTTTTCTCCCATAATTTTTGAAGAGATTAAAACTCCTCAAAGTCAGTCTAATTTGTGTTCACTTCCACTTTTGCAATTGCTCTATTAATCGTTTTGTATGTGAATCTAATTAAACATTAAATGACAACTGTTTTGTATGTTTATGTTAATAAGGTATTAGTTAAGTTTAATATAAATAAGTTATGGGTGACTGTTGCACATAGGCACCAATAAATGAATCAAATTTGGCGCCGTTCCGGGATATTAGTTATTAATAACAATCTTTGGCCTTAATTACCAGCTCAGAATTTACATTTCAAACGCAAAAAACACGGTATTGGAAATTTCTTTGAATCTTTCGGCTGGATCCGAAAACAAATTCAGATCCCCATCACTAAACAGAGACGCGTCTAATGACGCCTCATATGTCTCGATTGGTGCACGGGAAGTGAACACAACCGTGAGAGACGGAATCACAAATCCTAATGCACGCTAGAGGAGTTACTCAAATACTGAATAAGGATTATAAATTTTACTATTTTTATGAAACTAGCGTACCCGTGCGAGACCTCTCGCATATTAAACCCCATCCTTTCCCTATCCCTTTGTCTATCCTTTCTATTAAGAAGGACACTTGTTAATTAAACGTGTTTGTTTAAAAATGTATAAATGTAACTTCTAATGAACTTACAGAATATCAAACAAAAATAATAATATTTATGTTGGAAACAAACTTTCAATAAAGGTTAATTCAGCATTATAGGGAAATGTTCTTGGAAAAATTTATACTTTTAAAAACATTTGAAGAAATTATTTAATCTTTCTCGAGAGTTTGGTTTTCGCTTCCTTTGATTGTCACAAAAATTTTGGAAAAGGTTTTCACTTTTTAGAAGGCGAAGTAAAGTAGTGCGAAAATAACGGTTCGGGCAAGTACAACCCTACTCTTTGCAATGTGATTTAACTTTCCTTGATTTGTTGTGTGGAACAGAGGGGGTTTTGGAGGGGCAAGGTGCCAGCTTACTGGGGTGCGAAAATTAAAAATTATTTCTATACTAAAAAGTATTGGATTATTTTCTGCGTTCTAATGTACATCAAGAAAAGCAATTCCGAGCCAAAAAATAGAGTAATATTTTCATCTTTGAGTGTTAAATATCATTTGTTACCATTAGAAACAATTTAGTAGGCTTAGACTTCACGGTATAGCTCCACCAAGCGAAGAATGAAGGGGGTGATTGCGGCGTTTCGTGGAACTAACAGTGTAAACACAGGTCTATACAGTCAGTTTCGCTAAAAAAGTCGCGAGGAGCATGAAGCGAGTTGTTTATTGGTGTTGCTTTGGGAAATATGAGTTCTCGTCGAGGCGTGACACTTCGCGGGCAGACAAGACTCCTTGCAAATAACGTTATTCAATTTTGTGACAGTGAAAAAGACAGACCTAAAGTACCTCCAAGAAGCACAATCAAACGTGCGGCAGCAGCAAGCTTAAGTTATCTGAAGCTCAGAGACATGCGTTTTTGATAACATCATCGAAACGATCAAAAGTGACACCAAAAAGAAAAATTGTTATGGATGAAATGAAATGTTATGGTTGAAGTCAAACATATTGCATTCTTCTTCATTCATCTGTTTTTATACTTTATGCAATTTGTGAGGTATGCGATAAAATACCAAAACATTAAATTTACTGACATAAGTATTTAAGATATTCATTACTGTGGTAGTTGCTTTTTACATAATGAGAATTTGATTTGGTATATATTCTGAGAAACTACTTAAGTTAAATTAAATGATTTACAAGTATTTGAACGTTACATTACAAATTTTCTGCTCATCAAAGGAATTGGACCAAAATTGAATCATTCTGAAAAAAAAATCTACCTATATGAGGTGCAGACATGTCCGAATACAGTTAAAATATTAATTGGAAAGATATCAGATTTGTGTCGAAATAAATCGCCCTTTTCCCCAAATAGTTTGGCATGGTCCCATTTTTAATTTGATTTGAGTGTCCTTATATCTCCGTCTCGTTTCGGGTGTAAACACAGACAGTGGCGCGGTCCTGTAAACATCATTCTCTACTTGGTCGAGTTATACATGGAAATGTTGCTCAAACAATGTTTGCGTATTGAATATCTTAACGAACCGGCACCTTGAGTTTAATACCAAACGGTGTATTATTTACAATATGAGTTTACAGCTGGGCGTTGATGTACATGCTTGGGGATACCGCCAACATTTAAAATCGTGCTTTTGGACTGCGATCGTTGGCAGTGCCGAGTGACTTACACTTGGTTTTTTATTTCGTAGCGTGTGGGGGCGTGTCTTCACAGTGGAATATCACACGGCATTTCGGGTCTTTCTCCGTTGTGCCGTTAGAAGTCGCATGATCGCCAGCACTGCTAGCATAGTCGCGATGGCACGCCATAGGCACTCCTAGCGGCACGCCAAGAAATAAAAACCCAAGTATACGCTATTCTTTCTATAATTTTAAATTTAGTTGCTTTTTAAAGTAATTCACGTAGTATTGTAGGCTAGCGCGTTTTGATTTTGGTTTTTCATTTATATAAAGATAATTTACTTTAGCTATTTAAAAAGTTTGTTCTTTGTGTTGTGCCACAGCACAAGTTTTCCCCTACTGCCTCCGCGTACCCGTGCGAGGACTCTAGCATGTTAAATCCCACACTCATCCCTTCTATTTCCATTCTAAGAGGGAAATTTGTTAACGAAACGTTTATTTGTTTAAAAATATATAAAGGTAACTTGCAATGTACTAACACAATATCAAATTTAAAAAAAACAATGCAATTGACGTTTAAAATAAATTTTCAGCTAAGATTTATACAGTATTATGGAGAGTTTACTTGAATCAATTCACAACACTTCCTTAAAGACAACATTTGAAGTAATTATTCAATTTTTTTTTATAGTTGGCTTGTAGCTTTTCGTGATAGTCACACAAAATATTAGCTTTTGACTTTTGAGAAAGCTACGTGTCTGAACCCGCTGACTTAGAAATTTCAATGAATCACTGCTAACAACGAAAATAGTGGTAAAGGTGAAACACAAACACAGTCTTCACTCTTCACTGAACACCCACATCCCTCCACAATTAGGTACATAGCACTTACAGACCATGGCAAAACATTAATTGAATGGTTTCACTACGCGCATAAGACACATCTTCATAGGTATCAAACAATTATAATAATACTTCTAGTTATTGCTGGAGAGCAAATCTTGATTTAATGATTATGCAAGTAAACCTCGTCAGACTGCACAAACCACGGTGTACACAGAAAATATAAATAAGAGTGAGGAATGTAAGCCTTCTAAGCATGTTGTCACAAAAATTACTACCAGCAGCAAGGGCTGAAATATTGAGGTGGCCTTGATAGTATTGAAGTGCGGAGCCAAAAATTTAATTGAATGGCGAGGAATGTCTCATATTGTAGATTATGTTGTGAAAAATGTTCCTTTGAGGCCTTTGGCCTCAACATTTTAATTTTTAAGGGCTCAGAACGCTTAGTTTAGGAGTTATTTGACGAAAACTTTAGCAAGTCTTGTGGGTTGCATTTGACTCGAATATTTAGATGCGTTTTTTTTAAACAAATCCTTCATATTTTTAAAGTCAAAGTGCAATTTGTCACGTCTCCGTGAAATTCTCTTTCTCTAGAGACCTCATTTATAAAGATTGGTTGCGTGTGAGAGCCGCAACGGAAAGGTACACTACTGAAATAATACAGGAGACCATAATTTTATAAAAATCATTACAACTATCCAATGATTTTTACAGGTATTCACATCTTTTGTTGTTTTTAAATCGGATGTTTATTTTGGTTTGGACAGAATTTAGCCACCCCTTGTTTTTGCTGATGAATTGTTAATTTATTGTAAATTGGTATTTTAAACACTATTTTATTTGCAGGTTAAGGAGGAGGTGTGGGATCCTTTTGAGGACACTGCCTTAAATGTAAGTTATTAGATTAGTAATTATTTAAAGGGCCAATTTGTCTTTCATTTTCTTTTAGATTCATTGCTTGAATAATTGTAATAATTTGAAAACTCATAATTGAATATCCCAGAGCACTGGAAGAAAAAGTCCATTTTTCATTGTTTTGCAGTCGGGAGAAATGGAATTAACATGAGATATCGTGGTATTGCATCTTCATGTATGTAACTATTGGAGAAAAAGGATGCTTATCCCGACTGCTAATTGACACAGCACAACCACGAGGAGTGATGAAAAATTTCATTTGAATTTAGCAAGTAAAAACATTGAAATGTTGCTGCATTGCAATGGTCACTAACTCCTCTTAGTCAGGGAAAGGAATTCCACCTGTAGGGTGAAAGAGGAGGACATTTTTATCTTCACTGTCGTCACGCCTGCCCTGCTTATCTCCGCCTCGTGTGTTCGCCAACTTCCACCTTGCCTCACCCTTCCTGCTGGATCCTGCCCGCTCTCACTGTCCACCCACTTCACTACCGTCCCGCAATCCCCACTGTTCTTGAGGACCACGTCACGCCTGTCTGCAACGCTGCACGATACATTGTGGAGCTAATTTAACCAAATTGATCTAGTGCTACCTGATGCCACAGGCATGTTCGTAGTATATTGTTCCTCACTCTTTTGGGTCGGTGCTTGCTTTTCAGTTTTGCCTCACCCTCACCCTCTTCCAAGCTGACGTCCGTTGGTCCCTAAAAGACCAATGCCTAAGGGCGCCTGGAGAAAATGAGAGACTTGGGCCAATACATCCATGCGGGCCCCTTTCATTTCACACAAGTTTCACCCCTTCCTCAATATAAAAAACAATTCATTTCTCTTCAGTTCTTTTTCACAGATTTTTGAGTTTTCGAAAAACATTGTTTGAAGTCATTTAAAATACATCAACTCAAAAATTCAATAGTGTTTACAAATCGCTGGAACTATGCAAATTAGGGTGTAAGAGAACTTTAAAAAAAATTACATTTGTGTAATTTTTGAAGAAAAAAAACCCAACCAAAATTAACTTTACGTCATATTAAAGAGTGCAATTAGCATTATCTGTTCGATTGTATTAATGTCGCTCTGTTTGCCATTGCTATCAATATTACCGCTAACCAATATTATCAGTAATGCGGACTCTGTTGACTTCTCTGCCATTATTTGGTCCTCTGCGAGTATGGAAATTGAGGAGCAGTTACAGCTTGTCTTCAACAAATTGCAAAAATCACATCGCATCATTATCATCGAGCTGTTGACCCATCTCTAACCAGATGTGTATGTTGAACACATGGTTTGGTCTAGACCTTCTAGTGCAAAATCTGTTGCCTCCAATCCGGAGCAGGTTTAGAAGACACCGTTCATCCTTGGACGGTTAGTTGCGTTGGCAACAACAATTTATGTACATCGCCTTGAGGCAACAACTTGTGGCCATAATTTTTGATTTAGAAAAGACCCATGACACTACTTGGAGGCATTCTTGGAATCATGCACACCTGGCGATTTAGGGGCAAGTTCCTCTTCAACCAAAACTTAGTTTCGAACAGATCTTTCCGTGTTTGCGATGGTGACAGGCTTTCTAGCAGTCACCCTCTAGAAAATGGCACCTCTCACTGATCAGTTCTGTGTGTCGCTCTGTTTGCCATCGCCGTGAACACAGGTTGTATATTCTCTACTACTAAATTTACTGTTGTGCATTTTTGCGAGGTATTCCACTTGCATTAGCAATCCAGTCCTTAATTTGGAGGGTAATCAGTAGACATCGGATGTTTAGGCACTAAAATATCGCTTTTTAGGCGCCTAAAAAGGCACTGAAACAGTCAAGAATAAGGAGAAAAAAGGCACTGTCATAAATTACATCCACAATAAAATTAAAATTTATTTGTAAAACTCCATATATAGTTAGAACTCTTCTACATTTTATTCTTAATAGATCCCATTGCAATATATTACCAGCTTTACAAGGATTTACCAACTTTCCAAGGATTGCAATTTCAAATCTATTGGGAGATCAAATCAGTTTGAATACAGAGAAGAATTTCTGAACATTCACTGATGTGTTTGGCATATATTTTAGAAGTCCAAAATTAGCAACACTGAAACTTTCTGGGAATTTACATTTATTTCCTCTCAAAAGGTGCCCTTGGTGTATTGTCAATTGACCATTTTCTCAGAACGTGGCTAGTATTTATGAAATAGGGAAACAGAGAAAAATATGTTGGTATACTTTCAGGAATTCTCTCGTATTTCAAAATACATATACATAAATTGAAGGTTTCTTAATGAATGGTCAGATTGGACCATGGTCGATTTCTTAGCATTGTACATAAAAATAATACATAAAAAGCAAAAATGTGCAATACTTCTAAAGAAAAGGTATTTATGCAAAAAAAAAGGCATTTATACTAAAGTAAGCAAAAATAAGCATTATAAAACTTCGTCATAATATGTCATCATTTGTCATGATTCATGAACATATATTATCAGCCTTTAAACAAGTTTTCTAGAAAAAAATAGGCACATCCCTAAACATCCGATGTCTAGTAATCAGCTTCCAATTGGGACTTGGGACGAGATGGCAACTGACAAGAGTATGAGGCAAGTCCGAATAGCTAGCCGAGACCAAAGGAAATAGAAAACTAATGCCTGTGCCATTCTGTAGCACCTCTAGTTTTAATTAATACTTTGACGAAGTTTTGCAAAATTTTGAATTTCCCCTTTCTTTCACTAGTCTTTCAGGAGTTACGACGTTGCCACACAAAAATGGAATGCCCTGACAGGGAAGTTTGAATGTTTGAAAATTCCTTCTCTTGGTTAGGTTCTCTTGGTTGGCTGGATGAAACAATTTTAATTGTCGATGTGTTGTATGATCTTTAAAAGGCTTAATGTTCCCATCTAATGTTATAAGATTTGTAAAGAGTTTTACATGTGATGGCTGGGATATGTTAATATGCACAGAAATTGCGATATCACAATATTATGCAACCGTTACAAAAGGCAAGAAAGTACATGCTGTTGTAACATCACTCATTTTTCACCTTCCGTGGCATTTTACATTTCATAGATGTAATGTCATCTTGTTTCAGATTGAAAACATGACATCAGGAACCATTGTAGTGAAGCAAGAATACATATCAGATGAGGTGAGTTTAGTACATTTTCAGTGGTTTTCTGTAAATACGATAGATGATTAAATGTAAACTTATTGTAGTGTGTGAAGTCGAATTGTATTAAAACTTAGTAATTAAAAAAAAGGAATTGTACAATATATTTACATAAAGTTGATTCACAAGAATGAATATGAATAACTAACATACCCGTGCAAGAACTCTCGCATGTAAATTCCACACTTTTCCGTATCTTTCCTCTTCCATTTTAAGAGGGGGAAGTTAACAAAACATATTTATGTTAAAAAAAATGAAAAAAATAATTTTCAATGTACTTATAGAATTTAAAATAAAGAATAATGAAATTGATGTTTGAAACAAATTTTTGAATAAAGGTTTATTCAGTCTATAATATAGACATATTCTTGAAACAATTCAGAACATTTCCTTAAAAACAAATTTGAAGTAATTACACAATGTTCCTTAACTGTTAGCTTTTTGAATTCCTTGATGGTCACAAAAATATTACAAAAGCTTTTTACTCTCGAGATAGCTACTTAGTCTATGCGGAAATACAGAATGAGAAAGCACAACCCTACTCTTGGGGTTACTTTATTGCCGAACAGAGAGGTACACCCGTGCAATTTAATAGCCTAGAATATCAAGTAATTGGTTTTATTTCACATACAGTTGCAGATTCTGTACATATCTGAACAGGTGGGGTAGTATTGAGAAGTGCTCATCCAACAAAGTGTACTAGAATGTCTGAGAAGCTCTCGTCCTATAGATTACGGAGTGAAGAACGTTTCTTTCTGGCCTTCTGCCTCAGAATTCCAGATTTTAAGGACCTAGAATGCTTCTTTAGGAGTTATTCAACTGAATAGATTTTAATAATGCTGCCTGAGTGTTGCGTTTTGCATTTGACATCAATATTTAGATGCATTGTTTTCAACAAATCCTTCATGTTTTTAAAGTTGGGGAGCCGTAGGCTGTCTGACTGAGGCAGTGGGTCGCTTACCTAAAGGGGGAAATTCCCCACTAGCCGACATGTAGATTTGCACCAGATCTCACCTTCCGGCAGGGATAGGACAGCACCTCTTATCGGAATAAAACATTTACCACACTAAGGGGACTAATGACAATTTGTATTATCATAAGGGAAAAGTGGCCTAGAATAACCATAGCTACATTTTCCAATATTAAAATGACTATTTAAATTACGTCAAAATAATGCTTGAAAAACTCTTGGAACAATACGGAATTGGTGTAGTATGCTATTTGCTTGTAAAACCTTGATATCACCTGCAAAGAGAAGGAATGTGATATAAACAATTTTAAGTAGTTAACACATTCACAAATTAATGGGTCCTAGATGGGAACTCTGAGGAACGCATGGTAGCCCTATCCCTCTTGAAATATGGGATGAATATTTCACATTAGTAGGGAGCGGATTTTTAATCCCTAAAAAATCTTGAACTATGCTTTTTAAAATATGCATTTATGACCTAAAAATGGTGAAATATGCACTTTGATATGCATTTATGATCTAATAATTCTGAAATATGCACTTTAATATTCAATTAAAATTAATAATATTTCATTTTCTGTATAAACCTTTCATGATAAAATACAGGAGAAGCATGCTTGGAAAAAAAAATTGTGCAAACATGATATAACCTAACTTCTTTCACGATAGAAATAATTCAAGCAAATATGCACCTTACTGAAGAACCTACATTGCAGGTCTTTCACTTTTTCTGCCTGGTTTAAAAAAATGTATCAAGAAATATTCTACATTTGTACAAGTGTTTTATCATCTATAGAAAATAAAAGAATAAAAAATTCTGACAAGCTTTTCTAATAAAATGAACGCTTACAAATAGATACTATGAAAACACAAAACATTTTCTCTAATTTAACGAAATATGCAAAATATGCTCCAACAGGAAAAATCTGCCAAATATGCACTAACAAATTAATCTACAAAGCATCCAATTATAACAAAATGTCAAGAAATTACTCTTAGCTTTGTCCTGAACCAGCGGACAAAAATATGCAAAATCATACAAATCCGCTCCCTACACATTAGTATTGCCTCTACAATCTAATGTCTTTCAATTCATTGCAATGAGTTACTTTAATTCTGCAAAATAGTGACAGGTGGAAGAGAAAAGAAAATGAGCTTTTGTTGTTATTCATTTTCGTTCAACTAGGTGTAATGTTGAAATTACAACAATGCACCACAATATTACAAGAATTCCTTTTCTGCACCTTTTAGGAATAATTTACATTCTTCTGTAGCTATTTGCCACTTATCCAAATCTTCACATCCATTTCTCCTTATCAACTCGCCCTCCTGTGCTGGGAACATCTCTCCTTCCTCCTTTAGAAAACTATTGGAGGAATACAATAACCACGAACCTCGTGGCTGGACTCACAGTTAACCGTAAACTGTCCAACATGAAAATGCAATTTCAAAAGATTAATTCAGTTTCACAATTTTTTATTAATTGAAATACTTTCTCAGTAATCAAATGTAATATTTTTGATGAGCATGGATGGATAAAAGCAAATTATATCTTATCTAATTCAAACTGTGTACATGTGCTTTTGTTTTAGGAAGGTGGAACACTTCCTTTATCTTTGCTGCCAGCGGCAATTAAAGAGGAAATTTTTGACGAGGTAAAAGAGACAATAACCATTGTTGGTTTATTTTTCATGAACTTTAACTGAATATCAATTAGGCTTGCCATTATGTGGCTTCATAGAATGACTGAATCATTTGAACGGGATTTGCATTTTCTTGATATCTGTATGTTTGTTGCAGGGTTATTTATCCACAACACCAATCCTCTCAGGAATTGCAGGGACATTAACTGATGCACCAGTGAAGAGGCCGCGAGGCAGACCGCGTGGTGAGTAAAATTTCTCATCTACTCCATTCTTGATACTTCATGGTGCTATTTCCAGAGCTAGGTAGAAATCTTACATCTCAACTTAATCAAACTTTAGTGAGCTATGGTTTTCCTGAGAAACCATTGTGGTAAAGCGAAGGCCGTAAGGCGTACTGTGTACTGTAAGGGGTTATTTTATAAATTCGTGAATCTCCAGAGTTGGCTGTGCTACCTAATACGTGCAATTCTGATGATGTATGATTTTTGTTAAGGAAGGCTCCTGGATATACTATTTAAACAGTTTTAATCCCCCAAGTTTGAAACCTCTAATAGAATTGATTTTCTGGGCTGAAACCAGTTTATTATAGTAGGCAGGTAGTTACAGACTCATACAAATCATTCCCAAAAACGTGCATGAAAGGATTCTCCTCGCATTATGACGTTTTATAGTGTAGGGTGCTGTTTACATTAATTCTGCAAGTTTTGTTTCATGGGACAATTTGTCTTAAATGCTTCGCTACTTACTACTTATTATTACTTATTAAGTTATTATGCAATAACAGAAATCTGGAAACCAATTGTTTTACTCAGAGACATATAACTTAAGATTAGATAGTGATGATGGTGCAATGACACATCAATACATAAACCGGGAGAGATGGCTCAGTGCATCAACCTGATGTCACTCCAGTCCCTCTGACCGGGAGGTCCTAGGTTCGAGTCCCGACGGCGGCAGGATTTTCGACACTAGCTTGTCAGCTAGGTCGAATTCAGTCGCTGTCTGGAGGAGAATTTTAGCGGCCGGCTGTTCTGATCGGTAGTTTTCCGTGGTTTCTCCGATCAACACCAGGCGAATGCCGGAGCAGTACCCTAACAAACGGGCCACTGACCGCGCGCAATATTTCCTTCCTCTTCCTTGTCCTATCCTCTCCTCTCATACACACACTTACACTACATGCACTACACTACCATACATGTTGGGAGACAGCTTGTCCCGGCTGGGGCGATGCCCCGCTGATGGGAGATACCTGGTTGAGGGGAAACCCCGCTAGTCGACGGTAGGTCGACGCCAGATCTCGCCATCCAGCGGGGAAAAGATCATCGCCACCTCCCGAGAAAAAACACGCACTACACTTACGGGACTAATGGCCAAAGTAGTTGACGCGCCCGGAAACACGAATCAATCAAAAACATAAATACATAAGGTGTGATACATCAGAAGTGTTAAAAGGGAGAACAAGTGAGAAGCAGGACCTCTCAATTCAGGATTATCAGTGAATAAGAATTGAACTAGAAACTGTTGAGATTAATTTTGTAGCATGATACGAAGACAAAGGTATTACAAAGCTAATACGTCGGTGTACATTTCCAAACGACCAGATAAAGCGGCTTTATACGATCATAACACAATGAATGAAATACTAAAATGAGGGAATTTAGTCCGTATGCTCTATACATGAAACGGAAAATTTCGTTAGATATCCACATTTAAAATTTTGATAAATTAATGAAAGTAGGATAGAAAATCCCCTTGTGTCACGCGCTCTCTGTGGTCCGTGAGTGATTAGGGCCTGCATAGCTTTGAAATGTGCAACCTTTCTCCTTGCATCGAGATTTGCCTGCTGTAGGTACAGCGTGAACCCGAACTCTGTGGGAGGTGGCTGCGCAGTGGAAGTGGAGCAAATAATCGGCAGTTCCAAAGTGCTCTTTGTGAATGCTCAAAGTGAAGGTCCTTTCGTTGGACCAGTAACTGAGGAGAATGGTTAACAGCACTATCGTTTTCAATTGTGTGCTATTGTCGGAATAATATTTCTGTCGACTTGACAGTCGGTAGTAGGGGAGAGCATGTTGCTTACTCGGGAGGCAGACACGTGGTCGTTCTTGCGTCAGATCGGCTGTTGAGACATACACGTCCAACTTACTGTATTTATAGTAGAATTGTAATGATGACAGTGGTTTGATGAAATACTGACATATGTATCGCAGTCCCTTACACTAATCACATCACATCGCAAAGCAGATGAAAAGTAAGTACAGTGATACGCGTTTTAAGAAGGAAAATGCATATTATTTATTATGAAAGATTTGTAAGATAGAAGTATTTAACCTCGAGACATTCTTGGTTTGAGACGACGCAGAACCGCACGCACGACTCATAACCAAACAAGTAATGATGTTCGGTGCTCTTGAATCTTCAGTTGCTTTGCGCCTTGAGATTTCAGTTTTTTCTTAGGAATCGTCGGCAAGACTAGTGACAATTTGAAGCCTCTGATTGGATAACGGAACCCCCTCTACCGTCAGAAAGGAGATGTCAAGTTGACAGAATTATTATTTGCTCTATAATGAAAGATCGTTTCTCCTTTGAAAAGGTTAGGCAATTTTGGACGGAGGAAATGTGTATAATGAAACAAGAATGAATGATGCGTGAATGGAAATAAATAAAAAGAACGTTTTACAAAGACATCGTCTAGAAAATTTTACTTAGGGGTAATAAAATAAAATAATACAAATTTTCGTTTAAGTTAGGTATGCGGAAGTGCTACATTAGAAACTAGAAAATTAGATTTAAGCTAAAATTAAGTTAGTTTTCGTTAATTTTAGTTAGAAGAAAAAAAACTTCCCTCTGAGCTGCGTAAGCCACAAGGCAGCAGTACACTCTGTAACCACTAAGAAAAATAAATTCCCGCCTCATGGATACTGTGGAGGAGAAAATAAAAAGGACGGAGGCACATCTACAGAGGACCCCCCCTCCCCCACATTTGTGGTCGCGGGGTAAAAGTTCTTAAGTCAAATTTTGGCAAAATTGAGTTAAGTACTGAAACTACAAGTTAAGCATCTATATTTTATTTTAGTAAAAAACGAATTCAAATGTTATCCCCCTTAACGACAAAAAAAAGCGTTGGGAGATAGCTTTGAGCGTAGGAAGAAGCGTTGACTCAATAATATTTAACCCTCGTTTTCTCCAAACTGGGGTTTTTGACTGAAGAACTTTTACGCCGTGACCGCAGGTTTGTCCGAAGAGGTGATGTAGCAGCCGTGTTTTGTTTGCACCGTGGCGTGCTCCTCAGCTGCTGCGCCTGGTGTTTGGGTGCGCAGGCTCCAAGAACCGCGTGCCCTCTGTTCGCGGGCGCGGAGGCGGCCTCGGCGGCGTCGCCGCTGCCGCCGCCGCTGCAGGCGGCCGGGGGCGCGGGCGCGGGCGTGGCCGGGGGCGCGGCCGCGGGGGCGGCAGCGTCCGCTGCGGCGCGTGCTCGATGGCGCTGAGCTGCGCGCGCAGCCTGCGCCGCCACATGCAGTGCGCGCACAACGCCCTGCGCTTCCGCTGCGACAAGTGCGACGCCACGTTCGCGCGACGCGTGGACGCGCGCGCCCACGACTTCGTCCACACAGGTGGGTGGCCACAAAATCACAAAGGCTCATGCACACGGTATAGTTGTCGTGTAGATTCATGTAGTCCACACTTTACGCTTTCTACATCAGAAAATTATGAACATGTTCGTGATTTTTTTCGTGTAGAAAGCGTAGTTTGACTCCAGCACCTCTAGCGGCAGAATCGTTCACTAACGGAAATCGGTCATGTCGATTTTGTGGTTGTGTGTGTCAAGGTGCGATTGTATGAAGTTATATGTGACAAACTACTTCTTTCCTTGTCCCTGACTTCCTATTTTTTTCTCTATGCCCCTCATTGTTAATTAATACTAAATCAAGATCACAGCCAGAACGCACGCACAGAAATACCATCATTGAAAGTACTCGGACGATGCAATTCAGTTGTTTCCCACTAGCCCCCCCCCCCCCTGGCGGCGGCTTGTGGCGATTCATGCAGAAAGCGTATAGACCGTGTATGCGCTACTTTTTGGCTTTTATACGTTCAGTTTGAGATCTTGACGTTTCTATACGGAAACTGTATGAGAATCTACACGAAAACTGTACCGTGTATATCGGCCTTAAAACAATGAGAATTAAGAGGGGCAGCACAGAGCTTAATATTACTATAATATGGATATTCACTATGAAAAATACTACACAAAAATGCTACAAATATTTTGCCCGCTGATGTTTCTTCGAAACATTCCCATTCCCCATCAGTTATTAAGTTACGTTATACTTCGGTTTTTCTTTCTTGGCGCACGGGGGGGTGTCAATAACATTGAATATCTCACGGTATTTCGCGTCTTTGTCCGTTGTGTCGCCAGGAGTCGCACGATCGCCAGCACTGCTCGATACAGTCGCGATCATGCGACTCCTAGCGACACAAAAAAGAACGACGCGAAATACCGTGAGATATTCCATTTTATTGACACACCTCCGTGGCCAAGAAAGAAAAAAAACAAGAATAAGTACAGTTATCTGAATCGTCTAATTAAAAAAAATTGGAAGAGAATTTAGAACAGTTGACATGTAACAATTTATTTCATCTGATAAGGAAGATTCTTGATTTATTTTGGCATTAGAATTTGAATCTTGTTTCGCACCTTCATGTACGCGAATTCATTAATAATTTCGTCAAAACTTATTTCCGATGGTTTCTGTCCTCATTGTTAGGCATTCTTTGTGAAAGTCTATTGGTTGAGGGTCTGGGTATGTTGTACGTGCTGCCTCTTTCCTATTAATGCCACTGCCGTCCCCTCACCTTCACGTAAATGTGTTTGGTAGCCGTTAGCTAAGAGGGGAAATAGCCTGGAGTGAAAGAGCAACTGCAGCGAAGGCGCGCGGGTGGTGTTGCAGGCGGGCGTCCGTACGCGTGCCGGCTGTGCGGGATGCGGTTCAGCAGCTCGTCGCACCTGTCGCGTCACCAGGTGACGCACACGGGCGCGCGGCCGCACGCGTGCGGCGAGTGCGGGGCGCGCTTCTCGCAGGCGAGCAACCTGCGCGCGCACGTGCGCTCGCTGCACGCGCGCGAGCGGCCGCACGCGTGCGGCGAGTGCGGCGCGCGCTTCGCGCACCGGCCCGACCTGCGCGCGCACGCGCGCACGCACACGGGCGAGCGGCCGTTCGAGTGCGCGCAGTGCGGCGCGCGCTTCGGCCAGCGCTCGGCGCTGAGCCGCCACCTGCGCGCGCACGCCGGGCTGCGGCCGCACGCGTGCGGCGTGTGCGGCGCGCGCTTCGGCACGGCCGCGCACCTGCGCCGCCACGAGCGCGAGCCGCCGCTGCCCTGCACGTTCCGCTGCGCCACGTGCGGCCGGCGGCACGCGCGCGCCGAGGAGCTGCGCGCGCACGTGCGGCGCCGCCACCCGGAGGCCGCCCCCGCGCGCCCGCGCCGCCCCGTCGGGCGCCTCCGCCCGCCCCAGCCGCTCCTGCTGGGCGACGACCAAGACGGCGGCCTGCTGTGAAGACACGGCGCGACGTGCGAGCGGTAAGTGACAAGAGTTTTTGTGCCCTCTGCGAGGAGCCACCGGCGCAACGGCGCGGTGCCTGCGGAAGGTGCGTCGTGGGAGTCGTTTCCTTGGAGCGAGGCTTTTGCGAGGGAACCAGCGCCCCTCCCACAGGATCCACCTCTTCCCACCGAAGTCACTGCAGTGAGTTGGCGGGGCACTGGCTCTGATACTTGTGATAAAAATGTATTGGGGATTTATTTTTTTAGGTGACATGTGGGGTTCATATGCTGTATTTAATATCTTTAGTTAACTACAAGATAAGTTTATAAAATTGAATTGTAAATAAGTGTTAAGGAACATTCATTGTTTTCAGTTGTACATCGGAGCGTAAGAGTCGCTCACTTAAGTCATATTCTATGTGCAAATGGATTCTTGAATTCGTACTACGGAATATTTCTGTGGACCTAGTCTGTATGAGACTGCCAATGAAAAATGTTTTCAGTTGTTAAATAGTTGGTTATTTATGTGTTTAATGTGCGGGTTATAACCTGCCAAAAATTGTATATTCAGATTTTTATAAATGTTGTTGGAACATTGTTGTTTGCTCTTTGTTATGCACAGTGCACGTTGTTTTTGTGGCTCAAGTTAGATGGGAGACTGCCTTGCGTATGAAACAGCACCACTCTTGAGAGCTGTTCTCTATAATTTATTCCGCCTGTAAACAAGCCTGCGTTCGTGATTGGCTGCGCCGTTTGCGCCTGCGGCTGCAAGCGAAAGCACACCAACAACCGAGCGCGAACGCCCAGAAGTTCGGTGTTAGCAATTCTGATTGTCTCGGGGTAAAAGTTCTTAAGTCAAAAACTTAGTTTGGAGAAAACGAGGGTTAGATTTTTGAGCCAACGCTTTTTCCTGCGCTCAACGCTATTTCTCAATGCTGCTTTCTCGTAGGTAACACTTGAATTCGGTTGTTTTACGACAATAAAATATAGATACTTAACTTGTAATTTCAGTACTTAACCCAATTTCGCCAAAAATTGACTTAAGAAATTTTACCCCGTGACCACACAATGAATGCCTTCACGGAGAATCAAATTTCTTTTAGGGAAAGAAAAGAAAAACGTTGGTTTTTTTGATCTGCAATCGCGCTCTCCGAAAAGGAGTGCGTTGTCAGGACGAAAATCGTAACGCCTGTACTACCGCCTGTTTGTTTACATGCGGAATAAGGCAGTCGACGAGTTTGAAAGCAGAGATCACTTTGCGGCGATCTTTCTACATGTGAGTAGTCCGTTCGAAACGGTACTAACAATCGAAGGTAGGCCTGCTGATGGCACAGGAGTTTTGCACAGCATGACACTCAATAGGATTTAGGCGAAGCACCACGTTGGGTGCCTGTGCGCATGCGCAGCAATTGCCTGGACATTTTGGAAAGTGCTTTTTTGAAAAGTGAATGAAGTGTATTGAAAGTAATGTTCTGCATTTTCAAGTATGAAATATCTTGAAACGAAAAAACTACTAAGTAAATATTCCTGATGGACAAAGCATTCTTAAAATTTAACGAATCTTTGTTGAAAAAGAACCACTCTTGAATTAATAAAAATAATAATAATAATAATTTATTACTATTATTATATACTATTATTTATTTATAACATTAGTAATTTTCAAGAATCGCTCAGCCAAGTTAACTTGCAACAAGTTTCGCATTTCTCTTCTGATCTGCTTCATTTGACCGAAATCACTGCAATGGCGATAGCGCAGATAAGTCCCCTCCTTATTAATGCTGTTGTTTTTTACAAGCGATGGCCTAAGTCATGATAAGCAACTTATCGAATTCAGAAATTGTGCACGCGACAGCAACTTGCATTATTCACCGCGACCATGAAACTTTCAAACCTATAGCATTCCTTCACCGTTGCCATGGCGACTGCTTTCTTCGGTAGCTCAGGAGTGGTTGACACCCAGAATTAAATATAGTCAAAACCTAAAAAAATATTATTGTTTAATAATGAACATGAAAATATTATTTAACATTTAATTCATACTATATTTTATACATCACATATAAATAAATCTTACTCTTTAAAATGGACAATAAGCAGTGATGAGCATGTGGCGAAGGAATGGAAGACGACCTCGTATCAAGCCATAAACGGAGTTGAACATAGCGGTACGCTATAAAAAGACCTGAAATTAGTTAATTTAAAAGTAAGTTTTTACATATTTAACCCGTTTCTGCCCAGTTTTTTTTTCCAAAAATATATATTTTTGTAAAGAACCTTTCTTTTGGGACTTAAGTAAAAAGAAAATTTATTTTTGGAGAAAGATTTTTGAAAGGCATCGGAGTTCTATCCTCTAGACATATGTCGACACTGGTCACTACCGGGTGGGGTGAAAATAATGCATCGTGAGTCACCAAATGTAGACTAACGATCGCAGAAGCAATACTAAAATGCATACACCAACAAAAAAAACTCACTTTATTTTTAAATACTATGTATACAATCAAAGCAAAGTTTACAAATTATATTTATTCTTATTTTCGTGCCATCATTTCAACTTGTGAGTCCGTATGAAATTTTTCAGCGCACAGGACGTGGCAGCCTACTTCACATTGTTTGCAACGTTTTCTTGTTGCCTTTCCGCAGAGCCCGCATCTTACTTGCTTTTCAACAGTTTCTAAAAAGAAGCGAACGTCATGCTTCACTCTTTCTCCTACTTTTCTCATTGGTCTGCCCGCCGCCAGACGATGTTTGGTGTACGTAGCCAAGTATGTTGTGACAATATACCTAGTAAACGCTAGCAGATCCAGGTTTGCTTCCTTTCCTCTTGGTGATAATCTGTATAATTGCCGTGCGTTTTTCGTTGACACATTTAGTACATAAGCAATCATTGGCCAATACCATTTTTTATTTCTAATGTAATGCGATAGGTGGCAATGTTTTGATCAAGTCGATCCACGCCACCCATGTACGTATTGTGCAGAGCCCACATGCAGGTTGACGAACAGAAATGTATAGTTTTTCGGAATTGCCCCAGTGCCTTGCAGGCTCTTCAGTTATTACCCCGGCCACTGAAGATGCAATCGTTACCACATTGTTATCTGAGTAACGAACGAGTGTTGTCCATGAAGCTTCGTCAGTAATTTGGTAATGAGTACCTTTTGCTTTTTCTCTTCAACTCATTTACATCAGGTAGTGGTGCATTTGCAACACCATTAGATCGTATTGTTCCGGTTGCCTGGTATCATCGGACGCCTAGATTAATCCAGCAACCGAAGAGAGGTAAAGAAATTGTCCAAAAACACTGAATGTTCGATTTTGAGGAAGTTCCGAGATGAGATCAATTACTACCGATCCGCTGACACCCAACTCTGGAATAGTGTTTCCTGTTGATGCTCCTTGGTAAGGTTCTGCTTGTACCAAATACTCTAAGGCGCGTAGCAAGAGCCCAAACTTTTTATCCGAAGCGTATTGGCTTTCCATGCAAATGTTGTTTGGCACCATGCCTTCCAAAATATGGTACCATAGATTCATCAACTGCGAGGTATACATCGCCAGAAAAGAAGCGTAACCAACGTTCATTCAACATGCCCCAGACAGGTCGTATCTTAGTAAACCTATCATTATTTCCCGAAACTAGAATTTCCACAAAAATGAATGTACCTTAGTATTTCTTCAAAGCGATTTCGGGACATTGCATTCGATACCGCATTATGATGTACATCAGGTGATGTTTCCCAATACATTTTGGTACGCGCCAGTACATTATAACCCGATATAAAGTAAATTGCAAAAAACAGACGTAAGTCTTCTACAGTAAGAATAAAATTCATATTCCCCGTTTCTTTAGCATACTGGATGGTACATTTAACTTATAATTCATAATATCATCCATAAACATTTCAAACAGCTGCACTGATGAATAATCATCTGAAAATTCAGGCCGAGTGAACACAAGTTTAGAAATGCCAGGTATGTCTTTCTCTTTCCATTCGCGCCTTATTCTAAGAGATATTTTAAATCTTTTTCTTGGGTTCTAGGATTATTTTTATCAAATGAATCCTTAGTTTACTATGGAGTTTTACGAAATTGTTGCGGACGCTATGCATGTAGTGGATTTCCAAAATTTTCACTGGAGGTTCCTGGAACCGATGGTTTGAAATACTTTCCACAAACTCATTTTTTTCATCAGATTCTTCAAAATTACTAGGTTCTCCTGTCCTTTCTTGTATCAGTTCGTCATTTTGTAAACTTCGAGCAGACTAATTCAGCATGAGCATTTAGCTGCTTACCTGAGAGCCAGTTCATATCTCCACTCGAATTTTCATCATCACTGTCTCCATCTCTGAGTAAAGGATTTGTAGGAGGCTCGAAGTAAATTTATGCGTCTAAAGATTATCCTCATCCTCCCAGATAGACAGCAATTTGAGCTATAGTTATTCTAAATGGAAAAAAAATAATAATATTGACTTAAAATATAATTGCTACCTTCCGTTCTCGTTGTCGAGAAATGTCGACATTAATTTCAAAATATTATCGCTGAATAAAAATGTCACAAATATGGTCGATTTGACCCTTAATAAAGAATTAAATATAAAAATCCAAATTTTTAATTTCAATAGAGAAGGCATATTATTTACTTTTCATGAGACTCCATTCTGATGCTAGAAAGGGTCTCCTAAAACTGACTCAGTAACAGACGATATTCAACAGAATTACTCGGAACCTCCACCTTGAATGCCAGAAGACCCACATTTGACAATGTGACGGCATACACAATCCCTTCTCTCACGAAAGACGAATCAGACGTTGCCAAACTTCAACTCAACAAATGTCGAAAGTGGGCAGAAATGGGTTACTATCAGAAGCAATGGACAGTGTTGCGGAAAGAAATCGTGACAGAGCGAAGTCGCTCGCCTTTCACCAAGGAGCTCCGGAGTCGATTCCCGGACCTGAAACAACGTGAAATTTGTTCCAACAAAACGAGTTGGGCTAGTCCAACACCTCTGAAGCGTCCTAAACCCTACCCTTAAGGCCCATTCACAATGCAGACGTAAACATAAGCATAACGCATAGACATAAACTTTAACATAAGGGATGGACTGAAGTATTCACAATGCAGACATAAACGTAAGCAAAATCTGAGTTTCTGTTGTCTGTGAGACATTCTAGTTTACTATTGGTTGGATGTGAGAATAGATTTCGAGATATCGACTGTGTCCATGACCCAAGGGTTGGATTTAAATTTGTGCCAGAGACTAGGTGGTGTGAGTTCTGTTACTTGTGCGAAAAAGACCATCATGAACGTAAATCGTGATATAGCAGGGCAATTTATGCTATTGCAAGCGAGCGTTGCAGTATTGCTTGGTGCAGTTCACCAAAAAAAAGCGACGGTAGAAGAGGCGATGGTGGATTCACCCCTTGAACCAGAGGAGACTCCAGCAGGGGGATTTTAATAACCTCCTGCGGGAAATGCTGGAAGATGATCCCCATAAACTTTTTGTATACGAGAATGACACCAGAACAATTTGATTGTGTATTAAATTCAGTGGCCCCTTTTCTGACAAAGAATAGTATCCGCACACCGCTGCCAACTTCCTTGGGACTGGCTGTTATGTTAAGGTTTTTGGCCACTGGCGACTCCATACCATCTTTGGCATGGGGTTACAGAATTGGGAAGAGTACATGCTGCATCGTAATTAATGAAACAACACGTGCTATTTGGGAAGCTCTCCATGAGCAGTATGTGAAAGTTCCTGCACAAGAGGACTATGAAAGAATAGCACGGTGGGACATGCCGAATTGTGTTGGTGCCATCGATGGCAAACATTGTTATTCAGTGTCCTCACAATTCAGGCTCTCAATTTTTTAATTATAAAAAGGATTTCAGTATCGTTCTGATGGCAGTGTGTGATGCCAATTATTGCTTCACACATGTGAACATTGGTGCTTATGGAGCGGAAAGTGATGGTGGCATATTCAGGCGATCAGATATCGGCCAGAGACTTAAGTGGTGTGCTCCCTTTGCCACCTTCCACATTCTCAAGTAGTGGTGCCTCATTCCCTGGTTGAGGATGAAGCTTTTCCTCCAAAGAAGAACCTAATGAGGCCATTTTCAAGGGCCAGTTTATTAAGGAATGAAAACAAAGTTTACAGTTACCGCCTTGCACGATCCAGGAGAATGATTGAAAATGCATTTGGGATTATGGTTTCACGATGGAGAATAATTTCATCGCGTAATTAATGCCAAACCTGGAAATGTGGACAACATAGTGAAGGCAACAGTGTGCTTGCACAATTATTTGAAACCTAAGTGAAAAGCATGCTGTGCAAAAATCTTATTGCCCAGTATCGTGCACCGACAGAGAATGTGAAGGACTGGTTCAGGATGGTGAGTGGAGGAGGAATGTTCCTGAAGGTGGTTGTGCACTTCAAACTTTGCCTCCACATCTAAGACTTGGAGCGCGTAATGCTACACTTGAAGCTACAGAAGTGCGTGAGGCATTAAGTAATTTCTTTGTTTCTCCCGTGGGGTCTATTGAAAAGCAGGAGTTCTACATGAGGAAATTAGATGCACTATAAACAAAAAAAATATATATAGAAGCTAAATAAAATAATTTCTTATATAATTGTTTTAAATTTATTCTATAGCTCTCCTTTTAGCTCTTAACAAGACAGATGTAATAGTTTCCATAGTTTCTAATTTTATATTTTCAGGAAGAAGAACCAATGTATCTTCTATAAAGTTAGAGAACGATCGTTCCATACTATTCTTTTGTTTAGTCAACATTTCTGAGAATGCATTTGTTGCATTTGCCACTAAACGCAACTGATCACTGCCAGCCACATCGCCACTGGTTCTACGACACCTCCTTTGCGTGCCCTGAACAGGTCGTTCTTCTTCTGCTGCTACTTCTGCTTCTCCTTCAGCTAACTGGTGCTCATACAAGTCACTGAAGGTGCTTTGAAAAACACCATCAAAGCTTCCTATCGAGATGACCTCCTCTATTTCTGGGACTGACACGTCACCAGCAGATGAGGTACCAGCCACTGCCACGATTGGTTCCTCTGAAGCCATGTTACTATAGGTCTTCCTGGGCCTGATAATTTTCGTCCAGGAACGCCATGAACTTCATGAGTGGCCAGGTCACTTTCATTGCACGCCCGGCACCGCTCCTCGTACCAGTCTCCACCATCCTCTTCTCTCGGGTATACCTCTCCTGAAGAGATTTAAATCGTGTCTGGCAAGTTATGACTAAAAAAGAAGAAAACTTATAAGTATTAGTTCAGAATATTTTTAACAATCTTATGATTCAAATCACTAAATAATTATTGCATGTTACTACTAGTGTGATTAATACCCCATAGGAAATAATCTGCAAAGTAACTCTTAGAGAGAATACGATTTTTGGTTAGGGAGATTTCTTGTAATTGCGTTCTCATTCACCTAACAATTTCAAGGAATGATACAAATCATACCACAAGACTCAAAGTAACAATGATTTAACAGGAATATATTTTAAAATTATTTTCTTCCATTATTTTATTTTAATAATAATTGTATCTAAACAATTGAATACATATTTTTATGTAATGGTTTGAAAGAAAATAACAATTTTTATGTTAGGTAACATTTTTTAAAATATTTTTTTTTGGAAAAATCGCTTTGCTTCTCAGAAGAGTACTTTACTGTGGAATTTTGCAAAGGACTGATTTGAGCTTTATGCAATCATTCATATTTGTAAATATGAGGTCCAGCATTATCAAATAAAACCCAAAATATATTCCAACTATACATTTTACACTAATCACACTACACTTATGTTGCAGATATGTATATAACTATGTACTTACCATCACTATTCAGACTTGATGCAATTTGCCTCCACACGTAGTCCTTCTGCGCAGCGTCTTTATAATATTTATTTTTTTATCATACAAAATACGGCTTTTCTGTACCATGCTACAGAGAACTTCATCAAATGAACTCCTGATTTGAAAAATTATATAAAATTGTGAGACCCGATGTTCTTTTAAAAGGACACGCACATTTTCTACCATTCAATGAAATGTATATGAACGGAATCGCAGATTTGAACATTCACACACTTAGATTAATCTATTTGCTAAGTAAAAATAAAAAAAACTAAGTGATTTCAATAACAAAATGACTTCTTATTTGGTTTATTACGGCAGGTTTGATTGTTGTCTGTACGCCCAGCCATTGAGAACTGCGGTCTGGTGTCCTCACACCTGCGGTAAAGCTTTGGGGTATGTTCCCGCGCGTAAGAGACATGGGTACCTATCTCAGAAATAAAATATGTGGCTGAACATTCATTCTAGTCGTAACCAGGAATTTTTAAAATTTGTGTTCTTTTAAAAGGACGCTGGGTCTCAGGAGGTTAAATTGGGATTGTTCATTGTTCAAATTATATTTGGATTTTTGTACAATTTTAAAATTTCAAAATTTTCTAAAATGTTCAATTAATACCCTCGTTTTCCAAATGTAAGATTTTAAAGTTGATATTTGGGTCGAAAGAGTGGTTATTTTGAATGAGATGGTTGGAGAAAGTGGAGAAATCTTGTTGGAGTCTCCAAGATCTTAAATGTTCTTTTAATCTACAGGTAAACATTCTACCTGTTTGTCCTATATATGCTGAATTACAGCTGTTGCACTCTAACAAATAAACACTTCTTTCCATTAAGGGTACAGGCGATTTGTTGCTGGTAATTATTGATTGAAGGGTGTTAGGGGTTTTATATGATACCTTTGTCATTTTTTATAAATATTCTACCTAGTCTCGTGAGCTGTGAATAGAGCGGTATTATCTGCAAAGAGAGCGATTTCTGAATCGTCTGCCTTTGGAATATCTGATGAGTAAATGCTAAAGAGTAAAGGAGAGAGCCAAGATCCTTGAGGGACACCGGCATTAGTTTGACATTGTCTAATTTCTTCTCTTCTCCTTTTTCCGCGATGCCGTATCAAGTGTGCTTGTGGGTCATCTGGAGTTTGAGTTCATATCGTCATTTCATCAGTAACTTCGCCATTGGCAGGTTCCGGATCTTTAAGGCACTTTGCAACATTGTGAAGCACAATGCAACTTACTATTACTGATGGCACCATCGATAATTTGACACTGAATTGTGTTATGCGATATCGGAAATCTTATTTCAGCTGCTCAAAGCATCTTTCCATAATCACTCTTTCTTTTTTAAACAGATAATTATAAGCACGTTCTTCTGGTGTTCTTGGATCTCTAAATGGTGTTAATAGCCAAGAAGTAATGCCATATCCGCTGTCTCCTAGCAGAACAGCATCACTTCGTTGGCGATTCATTACGTCAAAGAGCTTGCTTCGTTTCAGAATTATGTTATCATGAACAGAACCTGGCCACTGGGCATCTACACTGGTAAACTCTTCCTTAGAATTACAAGTGGCCTGAACGTTAATGGACATAAATCCCTTGCGATTGAAGTATTCATCTCCATGTGTAGACGGTTTCATAATTAGTACGCAAGTACAGTCTATGACGCCATTGGCCCTAGGGAAGGTGAAACGCTGAGCCCATTCTACCTGTGCAATATTAACATCATTGCCTTTTGGAAATCTTATCCAAATATGGGACTTGTCAATTATTTTTTGGTTTACATTTTGAATAGTCTTTGATACTGTGGGACGATGAAGACCAGTGTATTTTCCTATTCCAATTTGAAAACCTGGATCACTTACAAAACGGAGGAAAATTTCCAATCTTTGCACGTTCGTCAGAACACCTCTTGTCTCCGTACATTCGCCAAGGAAGTGGTTTGCTAACCACTTCACATTTTCCTTATCACATCTAAATAACTCCCGGTAATCAATTTCAGATGTCATAGCGCGAGGGCGGTAGTTTTCGGTGCTCGTAAATTCAAGAACGCTTAGTTATATGATTATGTCCTCATACGTACATTCAGGCATGAATATGTGTGTTCTGGTGTTTCAAACACATCGACACTCGCGTAACTCACAGAAAGAAACCGCTTAAGTACGACCACCACCGTGCTTAAGAATTTAGCAGTATTTACTAAAGAAATGAAGCAAAAGCAGACTTTTATTCACATCATTTTAAGTAAAAGCTGGAAAATACTAATACTTACCACAAGTGTAAGAATTTACTATATATAGTAAGAATACTAGCTAAATCGAGACATTTTTGTCAGCACCACTTAATATATTCACTGTAAAATCATCACCAGATACTAAAACTCGCTCACACCACACATCTTCTGGAGTCGAAGAAATGTTTGCGTAAACAGTATTTTTCAAAGTTCCCACAGAAAGAAATCGGGTAACCGAGGTGGCCACCTCTTCCTATCCAGCGACCTGCAAATGTTTCATTTAGAACTGCCCTTGACACTGCTGCAGAACGTGCAGGGTAACCGTCGTGGTGATACCACATGCGAAGATGCAACTCCAAGGGAACTTCATGTAGCAACGTTGGCGAAATCTCTTGCAGGAATTAAGAATATACTTGCCCTGTCATTTTTCCTTCAATGAAGTATGGCTCGCTGATAAAATTAAATGTTCCCGCACGAGACGTTCACGCTCACTGCCGCTGATTTTCCACTTGACGGATCCGCTTTGGGTTCTCCGTCGCCCAATTGTGCAGGTTTCTTAGGTTACCTGTGCGTGGTTTGTGAACGTCGCTTCGTCGGTGAAAAGTATTCTGGTTACGAATCTTTTGTCGTCTCTCAGTGACATAAAGATAAATCTACAAATTGAACGCCTTGTTCAAAATCACCTTCGTGCAACTGCTGGTGAAGGCTAACGTGATAAGGATGGAATTTGTATCGGTGAAGTATACGAAGAACACTTCTCCGACTTATACTAAGTCTCTAGCAATCTCTCGCGAACTCGCATGGCAGTTTGCAGCCATACATGCCATAACATCTACTGCCTTGTCCTCCCCGGTAGCAGGTTTCGTTCTTTCACGTGTTTTTGAATGCCAGTCACCGCTTGATAGTAGACGTTGGCATATTCTTACCAAGGTTTTCCTTGACAAACTCTTCCGATTGCCTCCATTATTATTTGCGTCATTTTCATCATTACTTCAGCCTTTATATCTTCAGGCAACAATGCAAAGTTCTCACAAATAAATTGAGCAAATAGCTCCTCACCACTAGAGTCTGTTCTTTTTTAGAAGTAAGAGTTTCGGAAACCTTACTGACTTCTGCAACAGCCTGCAGTGACTGAAGAATTGCTTCATCTTCTTTTGATGAACTACGATGCTTTCTTTTGCGCACAGGAGGTGAGGTAATTATCTCTGGAATAAGAGAGGCCAGTTCATCACTGCTGTTGCTGGCCTCTCCTACACTAACAAAGTCCACTTCCCTGTCTGGCACAATCGTTTCTGATTCACAATCCTTTTAGTTAAAATTATTATAAGTCTTTCTGGTTTAATGTGATCATTCAGAAAAGACATGGTTTCTATCAAATGCCACTCGTTCTTTTGAGATGATCCAGCCCCACTTCTTGAACCCATTTCCTTATTTTTTTTCTTTGCCGTTCCTTTAAGTGTTTTTAGCCTAGTCTAGCATTAGGACACTTGATGTTCAAAATTTGCGAAATTTTGGCCCATGTGTTTTCTTTCAACACCGCATCCTTATAACTCGCATATCCCTTGTATAAACATGGATTCTCGTGCACTAAACTTACTAGAAATTCATCGAAAGTAAACTTGTTCGCCATATCGTCAGTCAAAAAGAAAATGGCCCAAATTTTAATTTCGATTTTCAACTCCCACCAAAACTCCCCAAACTACTTCACCGCCACTTCACTATTCACTTCCAACCATAACCACAATACCGCATCACAACAAAACATGGAATCGACCTTCAATTTACTTCTCGCATTTGTCTTTTCATGCTGCTCTCTGATTGGTCTTGTGTAGAAATAGACGTAAACTTACACGTAAAAGCTTAGAGCTTACGATCTCTTAAGGTTAAGTACAACGTCTACGGTTACGTCAAGGCATTGTGAATGGTCTCGCTTAGTAACTCATTTCTATGTTTCTCGTGGCTTTTGTGCACAATCGTTGAACAATTTTTGGAGCAGAGACTGCGAAAATTTTTGGGCAAATCTATCGGTCATGTAACGGCTTACGTTGGCTAGGTGGAGGCAACGTGGGTATTGTTCGCCACGTATTCCGCCGCCAACCCGGTAAGCCGCAGGTGATCCACACCCAATGCCTGGGCTTCACTCTAGTTATTGAAGTGGCTCACCAGACGGAGGTGTTCGACAAATGTACCTACGTTTACATCATCTTCCCCGCTGAACGAAGGCACCATGCATATTTGGCTTCCTGAAATGTGTTGGGGGTCCTACGGCGCGTCGTTGGCGAGAGTGGGGGCGGTGCTCCCGTTAGAGGCCGTGGCGCTCTCAATAGTGAATATGGGGCTTGTGAACTCTATAAGATTTGCGTTATCCCTTGCTTTCCAGTGTACCGGTATGTGCGTTCTGAATTTCGTGCCATGGCTACACTTGAAAATACAAATTGCTAGTTCCCCCAAAAGAAACAAAAAAAATGTTACAGCACATAAACGCACATAAACACACGTGGGCTTCGGCTATTTACTTCGCAGTTGCCATCAACATGGCGGATCGCGCAGTGTTCAATTTGCAGCGCTCTAAGGGCAGGGGGGTAGGTCTAGTACTATATTACGTCTTTGGCGCCCACTAGCTCCTCGCGCACTTCGTCAAAGGTGACGCCGCACACTTATGCCGAATCTCGATTTCGTGGCCAAAATTAGAAAACATGTTCAAATGGTTTTCAAAATGGGTCCATTTAAGTTTGGAGGTCAGTGATTTCAAATTTGATATAATTTTGTCGAAAAACAAAATGGCGGACTAAATGTGGGAAAAATCAGTAAATTGTGTTGGTGTGAATTCGAGGTCGCTAATTTCAAATTTGATATTATTTGTCGGACATATAGATGGACAAACTGCAGAATAATAAAATTCTAGAGTAAATTTTATCATCATTTTTGTGACTGTAAGTACAAAATAATGGAGTACAAACGCGTGTCATTAAAAAAAACAGCTTAATATTCATCATCAGAGCGTTCTGCTTCATCCTCACTGCTTTCATTTATTGACATTTTGATTTGTGAACTAAAGCTTGGTGGTTTCAGTTATTCAATTGCTTGAGGTTCTAATGATTTGAATTTCCTTGCGGCTAATTTACGGACGCTAGATATTAGCGGATCTGACGATACCAAAAGTCTCAAAAAAAAAAAAAAAATCTTGCATATTTTCGGCGCGACTTGTTTGCGCGCGAAGTCTTGACTATATTTCTTTATTAATTTGTTGCAAGACTCTTGGGCTTCCTTGGACATTTGTCCAATTGGCAAAAGCGATGAATCAATCATTTGTGCACTGTGGATCAACAATTTATGGACAGTTGTAGGCATGTAAAACCACGGATACAATTCAACAAACGTACGAGCAGTTCCTGTACAATATTCTTGATACTTAGGCACATCAATTTTTAAACCCGAAAAAATAACTTGTAAAATTGTGTGAAACCTTTTCAACAAATTCTCGTTTATTCCCGTAATTATGGCAGAAAATTAGAATTTTCAAAGAAGTGTTGTCATCGTTCGTTCATCCGAAACCTTGTTTTGGCTTTTTTCAATCTTCCCTATGTCTTCATCACGGTTTTTGCCATTTCTTGACTTCTAATTTACATGAAATATGCAAAAGGCACTCGAAAAAACGAATCCAAGCATGTAGAGAGGTTATGCCGAACTGCAAGTGTTCTTCCTTAGTTGGTTTTTCAAGCATTGCATCTATTTTATTAAATTGTTTTGAGGGAGAGTGGCAAAGGTAGCATCTTTGACTGGACGATGTGTCTGTCAAAGAATTGCACACTTTGCAATCGATCATGGTTAATGCCAATTTGTAAATGAGTCACTTCTTTTCCGTCAACAATCGTATGGTAGGTAGTAAGATCTCGCTCTTGTTCATGTGCATGATCAACTTGCTATTTTGTATTTTCAGCTGTCTCTTGCAAAAATTAAATTTTGATTTGTCCAACAAAATCGTGGAGAAGTTCGAGGATTTTTCCAAACAATGGTTTGCTCGCTTGTGATATCATTAAAATATACAATATGAAGTGGCACAAGTGAAGTAAAAAACTTTAGTCACTTTTGTCAGTATCATTGTCAATTTTTTGTTTAAAACTACTTCGTCCGGAAGTTCCATCCAAACCCCACTTACACATTAAGGGTAGATTAACCGCATCACTCTTAGTGGGGCTAGGTATAATTTCTTTTTGAAAAAGTAATATTCGCTGTGTAGTGTGGTCTAACACACTTCGTAGTTTTACTTCGGCGCTAGATTCTGTAATTAACATATCTGAAGAGGGAGGATAACATTATTTATTTTGCTTGTAAAACGCATTTATAAGAAGGATATTATGTACAGTTATGTGAAATGCTGTTGGCTCTAATATTGTTATACATATTAAGATTGCCGCAGGCAAACTGTTCAAGTCTCTAATAGTTGTTTGTGAATGAAAATTTCCCAACGTCCTTTTTCTGTATTGTTTTTTTCTGTGCTCGTGATCCTCTCTACCGAAGTATGTAGGTTTTCCTAGACGACGATTAATTTCACCCGAAGCAGGATTGCGTGTGTATGCTTTGTACACAGCACAGTCTCTCGATTTAACCCGCCTTTCTTCGAGTGACTCCCATGCACCTCTAGTTTTTGAACCCCTGAAAGTGAATTTGGATGCTCTGCGCTGGAGCTTTTCTAGATTATCTTGCTGCGATATTCTGTACGGGTCCCAACATACCGTGCATATTCTAACACGAGTCGCACTAGTGACATAAAAGCTAATTCTTACTTCTCACCGAACGTCTCTTTAGAATACGCATAAGGGTCTCCCTACAACGAAATTTACTTGATTTTTCCAGCTCAGTTTACTGTCTAATTGTATTCCTAAATATTTCCAAGATGTAACTAGGTATGGCATTGTTGTTCAATTTGTACGCAGTTTCACCGTAACATCGACTTCAACCAAAAGTGATGGCTTTGCTCTTCGAACTTTTTATTTCCATGCCGTTTGTTTCTGCCCATGAGTGTAATTTGTCTGTCTCTCGCTGCAAAATATCTATGACCTCCCCTGATTTGATAACCCGATAGATGATACAGTCATCGGCGAAAAGTCTTACATTTGAAGCTAAATATTTTGGCAAGTCATTCACAAAGGAGAGAAACATAAAAGGTCCAATGGCACTTCCTTGTGGAATCCCTGACGTAACACTAGCGGAGGTTGATAAATATCTTCCGATTCGAACCTTTTGTTTCCTATCACGTAGTAGTTCGTTTATCCAAGCCACCACCCTTGTCTATACTCGAATCTATTAATTTGTTTACAAGACGATCGTGTGGAACAACATCAAAAGCTTTGGCAAAATCTATTACTATCACGTTTACCCTTCCGCCATTATCAATTTCATCGGCTAGGTCCTGTAGAAGTGAGACAAGCTGACTTTCGCAAGAGAAACCGTTCCTGAAACCGTGTGACCTTGATACAGCCATTCCTTGTCCTCCCATTCTTTCCGGATGTAGTTAGTAATTGTTCCATGAGTTTGCATACGACTGATGTGAGACTTATCGGTCTATAGTTATTAAGTACTCTTTCATCACTGCTTTTTAAAACAGGTACTACGAGTGCTAACTTTCAATCTTCCGGTACGCAAGCGTTATTGATAGAAACATTAAATAACCTAATTAGATACGGTACAATAGCCTCTCCGCCTAATTTAATGATATCCGTGGGAATACAAAGTCGCTGGACCGGACTTGAAAATCCAGAACATTACTGTATGATATCCTGGATCATTTCACGATGCTAGGATTTTCAAATTGAATGGCTTGGACATTCCCTTTGAGCAAGGTACTATACATTGGATTATCCTGGGGACAGTGGCTACCCTTGTGAGCCTTACCTGTTGACACCCGAGTTGAACCCCACAACAATTCCTGAGCGCAGATATAATGAGGCGCATGAAGCTACCCGAAACGTTGTGGAGAGGGCAATTGGAGTCTGGAAGCAACGCTTCAGATGTTTAAGGCGAGGTCTGAGCCTGAAACTGGAGAACACTGCTACAGTGATCTGTGCAACCAGCGTTCTCCACAATATTGCCCGAATTACCCACGATCCTCTGCCTGAAGAGGAAGAAGTAGAGGAGAGGAATGATGAAGTTTATGCTGGAAACCAAGGGCCAGGGTTAGTTGCCCGAAGATGTTTTATAGACACTTTCAGTGAAATGGAGTAACTAGTTTACAAATAAAAACAATGATTGCGAAAGCATTATCATTCTTTTTTTTATATTTCCAATTTTTTCAACAACATCCTTTCTTTCAACTTCTCGTTTTGCAGCTGCTGCTCCAAAATTTTTTTCCTTATCTCGTGCCCAACTTGTTCATTTTTCATTTTAACAAATGCATCTGCTCCTGTTGGTTTACACTGCTCTCGTGCAGTTCTTTTTCATTTTTTATTTTCATTAAATGCATTTCTTTCTGCTGATCAATCCCTTCTTGAAGTTTTTATTAACCTCTTTTCAATTTCAGGATCAAAAATTGTACTCCTTCGTCGCCTTGCATTAGTTGGAGTCATTACTGCAAAGGAAATAACATTAGATTTCAAACAGTCATTTATGCAACTTACATTGTTGTAGCATTTGGTGAATTACTTATCCATTATAATTATAGTTGCTTTTGATGTTTAATCAGCTGGGTCAGTTATTAAATCAGGAGCTTCAATACCGAAAATTAAGTTGTAATGAAGCTCCCAATTGAATCTCCAAGTACAGCAGGTCAAACAAAAAGTCACTATAAATGTATATCAGTATAATTTTCTTTGAGATGCTTAGTATCAAAATGACTAAACAACACACTGAACAAGTTTCAATTCCTGACTCTTTAATTCAACATTGTTACAATTTATAATTAAACAGAATTGACTCAAAAATTGCGACCATCAAAGTTGTGTATTACTTTTTATGTCTTAATAATTTTTTTACAATGACTGAACACATGGAAAGTTTTCAGTTTTGTTTTGGATGTGATTAAATAAAAGTTCTCTTTGTTTTCCTGTATTCAATACAAAAAGCTTCTTAGAAAGAACAAAGTACTTCCAAAAAATCTTGAATTTTTTTTCTTGCACAATTTTCTTTAATTTAAAATCTGATCTTTATGTAAAATTGGTAATTAAATAAAATTACAAACTATTTATTTTAAGGGTATCATTAGCTATTTCTGATGAACCACAAATAGTATTGTTATGAAAAAGTTTTGACCAAGTCAATTTGAATAACATTTAAAAATTCAAATAGTGAAAATGCACTCAAGATGTATGAGTAATAACAATTTCATAATTTGTGAAAGAACATGATTTTCTGAATTTTATTTTATACAGAAATGACTGAAGTCTGCTAATTGCGATACAACGTATATTTAAAATATCACTAGCAGTGAGAAAAACTACTTTCTTAAACTTTGCATTGGAGCTTAACAAAAATGCAACATACCATTTGCAGGATATTCAATTGCATGTTCTTGTCCTGGCGTTGCTCTTGGGTCATTGCTTGCAGCAGGCTCAATAATACTAGCAACAACAGGAGCAGTTATAAAATAATCACTACTGTTACTACTGCTATTTTCAGTAGTAACTGTAGCAATAATGTTTTCACTAGCTACACTGTTGTTGCTAGTAGCATCGACCGCTCCAATTTCTGCAGATACTGGTGCAGAAGCCACGATCCTGCAGTGGGCAGAATCGAAGTTGTTTTTCACTTCTGCAATGTATGAGGCAATGGCCAGCACATCTGCCCGCACCTAAAAAGTAAGAGGAGGAGGTATGGATTTGGGAGCAAAATATGTGCAGTGCACAGATTATACGAGGCGCGTTCATAAAGTTAGGGCCGTTTGGTCACAGAAAAATATGTACTCATAAGAAACAAATTTTATTGTCATATTTAGTTAGGTACAATCTTACTTTACTTCTCTACATAATCGCCGTTCACTTTTAAGCATTTTTCGTACCGCTGCACCAGCTTCTTTAACCCCTCTGCATAGAAGCTTGCCGCCTGAGAGTTGAACCAGTTGACAACGGCGTTTTTGACTCCCTCTTCGGTTACAAAACGTTGTCCACCGAGCCACTGTTTAAAATGCAAGAAGAGGAAGTAGTCGCTAGGTGCAGGGTCGGGACTGTACGGTGGGTGTTATATTCTTGGCTGTCCGGGATGAGCCGCGTCTCAGTAGGTTTTACTGACGTTTCGGCCGAAACGTCAGTAAAACCTACTGAGACGCGGCTCATCCCGGACAGCCAAGAATATAATGACTCCGGCCGCGGAAGCCTACGAATCTACCTGTGCGGTGGGTGGTCAAAAAGTTCCCAACGAAAATCTTGAATATTCTCATTGGTTTTGGCAGCAGTGTGAGGACGCGTGTTATCGTGGAGGAGGATAATGCCAGATGACAGTTTCCCGCGGCGTTTGTTTTGGATCGCACGTCTCAATTTTTTGAGTGTTTTGCAGTACACGTCAGCTGTAATTGTTGTAATTGTCCCACGTTCCACGAACTCAACCAAAAGAACACAGTCTTTGTCCCAGAAAACTGTAGCCATCAATTTTCGACTTGTGTACTGAGTTTGCTTAAACTTTTTCGGTTTTGGTGAAGATGAGTGTCGATTGCAGTTTTGTTTCTGGATTGGCGTACCCACGTCTCGTCCCCAGTAAACAATGTGAGAAAACAAATCATCTCCATCTTGTTGATAACGGGCCAAAAACTTTCGTCCACTAGACAATTTCTATACAATTCGAGACTATACCGAGCATCAAAAAGGAAAGTAGAATTAATTTTAACAATGATAGTTAATGTAATTATTTATCATTTGGACTGTATAATTCTAAAGAACCTGTAACAAGTATTGTACCACAGTTTCTGGGTTGATGGCCCCCATCTCGATCAGGTTTTTCGTCCATTTTCCCTGATCCTTGAGCAAATGCTGAGATGGTCCCTTGTTTTGCTTCTGGACATAATGTAACTTCGTTATTTGTGCACGTCTTCTGAGTTTCAGTGGGAAATATAGTTATTCAAATTATCGTTTTTCATATTATCGCGGCAAAAAGTATTATTCTTTCATGAAGAACATGAAGGTTCAGGGCAGGAATTTATAGCTAATTTACCTTTGAAAATATATTTTATTATATAGGAGCGAATATTTTGTCAACAAAACTCGAAAAAACCTCTCTTTTCTGTATTCAAAATTCGACTAAAATATGGTTTAGGATAGAGACCACAGAATTATGAAAACGTGCACAAAAATCACTTCTCCCCATAGCTCGTCATACGCAGTTTTTAACTGTTTTTTGACGTAAATAAATAAATAAATTCTTTGCTCTTTGTGGTGGTCGGTGAGCATTTTTGGTACCCACCTTGCACACAATTTGCGGTATGCGAGGTTTCTGTGACTATTGTAAACAGTAGTGCGTCCAAGTTGAGGAAATTTGTCAGCCAGACCACTAATCGTCAATCGACGATCTGATCGCAGCGTTTGGTCCACGTTTGTGAAACGATTTTATCGGTCTGGATACTGGGCCTGCCACTCCGCTCTTCGTCATGGACATTTGTTCGGCCATTTTTAAAATCACGGCACCATTGTCTAACCTTTCCTTCACTCGTAACTGTAGGTCCGTAAACCAGGCATAACTCCCGATGAATTTCAGCAGCCGACGATCCTTTTGCACATAAGAAACGAATCACAGAACGCACTTCACAGTTGGCGGGATCAACGATTTTCGCGGCCATTGTTCTTTGCATTCACGGACAACAATACGACTTCAGAATCAAAACAAATGACGCTGTAGCTTCGTAATAAGTCAGTAGATGGCGTTGCATTAGTAAAACTGTGCTTCGAAGCGCCAATCTATACTAATATATAAAGACAGAACTGCACTGAATTACAGCGCGATAATCTCTGAATCTACTGAACCAATACTGATGAAACTTTTGTAGTAGCTTCCTTTAAAGGTCTGGAATAACATAGGCTATGATATACAATCGCAAACCTTACTATATTCACAAAATAATTACATTTCCAGACATTTTTCGCCTCGCTTTACATCACAGATTCAATAGTGGATCAATGTCAATAGTTTAGATGCTCGCCACCAGAGGATGAGGTCTGAGATCTTCTACTGTTTTCATCAGTGTCCAGAATCAAGGCCGTCTAGAATAGTATATTATCTATTCTAGACGGTCTTGCCAGAATTATTACGAAATTCTTTGGGGGTTTGAACATGTGCTATGTAAAGTCCGTGAGTGTTCGTTGGTGATTTGTTTGTTTTCAACGTTGGTGGAACATTTGAACGAAATCCCTTATAGTAATAAAGATACAAACATTGTCCTTAGTCCGTTTGGTACACAAATACACAAATTCTTGCTGTTGTTTCGCATGTCAGTTGCTCCCAGTGAATTACTTCATCTATATTTTCTATAAACTGGCAAAAATTAATTTATCTAAAATATTTATGTCTAATCTAATTACAAAATTCTGAGACTCCTTGGTTTCTATAATTCACATTTCAAAATCCATAGTATCTCGCACTTCAAATCAAATAACGAAGCTAATAGAGTTTTGTTAGGTGGTTCAGTACATTGTCAATTTATTATGTATACATAATGTACAGGTTCGTGGATCAGTATTGCTGTTATGTTGCGATGATATGATGAATTGATTTACCTAAACAAATAAGCTTTATACTACATGTTACTAGCATATAGATTTTTAAACATACATATTTCTGTCATCTTCAAAATAATTATAGAAACCGGCAATTACCTTTCAGCATAGATATTTTCATTTACTTTTATTATAACTATTCATCAAATACGTTACGACATCTATATCTATTTGTCCGGATCTGTCTACTAGCGTACCCATGCGAGAACTCTCGGATGTTTCGTACACTCTGCTTAAAACTGTAAGTCCCTTCAAGGTCATGAGTTGGCAGCAGATACATTTTTAATCTTTCTTTATAAATACTATAGAAGCAAAAAACATAAAAATGAGTTAGTTTTACAATTCGGCAATTTATTGAAAGTGTTGGTATAATATATAAAACTCCCGTCCTTTGGCTCGACAGCCTGCTACGGGCCATAGCTGACCGGCGGTGACACAGCCTCTCGGCCACGGGTGTTAGAGTGGTTAGCACGAGGACATCCCTTTACCGTATACACCGCTCTTCTTAACCTTAGGATGGGCTTTCTTATCGTCACAAAGCAATCGATACTGAGACATTTGTAAGGAAAGCGGACAGTTCTAATTTACCCGGCCGGGAATCGAGCTCGGGGTTGTTTCATGGAAAACGAGCAGGCTAACCAATAAGCCACCGAGGGCGGGATATAAAACTCCACAAAAAGAATGCATGTGAGTCTACAATTTGTACAAGTATTTTACGAGTGATTTGTATTAACAGTTTAGATTTGTTTATTATTTTTATTTATAAAGTAAGGAATGTTTGGGAGCTGAAACTCCCAATTAGAAAAATGTAAACTTTCTTTAGTAAGAAAGTGAACGAGGCGCAACCGGAAATTTCCAAATAGGGGGAAAGACATGACAGGGCTAGCTTGGCGGGGCAGATATATAATGGGAGATAAGTAGACCCCACTGCACGGCATGAATAAATGGAATACCTCTTCCTGGCTAAAAAATTACTGTAATAAATGCCTGGGCAACGCCGGGTAGTTCAGCTAGTATTTATATATAAGCAAACGGCCCTTACTTTATGAACGCGCTTCGTACTTCTCATAGTTTTTTTTATGAAATCAGATAAAATCACCTGGCTCTCACAAACAGAAGGTTCACCTCCAGTTTGCATTCTATACCTCTTTTCTGCTGTTATAGCATTTTTTGAAAGACTTTTTAATTTTTCCCAACATCTGAAATACAAGTGCATATAGTTTTTAAACACGTGTTTACTCAGCCATGTGCAACCAGCAATTTTTTACACGTTTTTAATCAGCCATGCGACGGTAGACACATTCAGTACTTTATAGCTACAATAAATTTAAGACTTAAAGGAGTTTATCCCTTCCCTGTTTGACCTGCTTAACTGTGGTTCTAATTGGCTTTGTTCTCTCGCTCGAGAGTGCTTCTGTGCGCCATTGTATTCGTAAGTGATGTTTTTATTATGCTCTTGAGATACTCGAGCGGGTGGCTACTGGATTTCGCTAATACCGTTCCGGTTCTCAATCTGGCTATTGCCGCGACAATAGATTGGTCGCGGCCGCAAAGGGCCGCCTGTTCTTGTTTTGGGTGGGGGGAAAGGGGCTCCAGAAGGTCTTCTGTAGGGAGACGTCTTTGTTATTTGGAGACGTGGGGTGCCTCGACGTGGCCATGAGGCGTTGCTAATTGCCGAACCCTAGTCGTCTCCTCCCGCTCAGCAGTCACTATACGTCTGTATGGCGCGTCCTACGAAGCCACCGCCTTCACCGTCACCGCCGCCGCCACAGTATTCTTGGCCACCGCTGCCACAGTCTTCCTTGTGTGCAGTCACTTGCCTCGCAAGCTTGACTGAGTAACCTCATGCAGGCGACCCAGCTTCCATGCACCGCGGAAATTTAAATGACCATCCCGTGGGAGGTCTTGTGGCCCCAGCCAATGATTTATATCTACGAAATGACCATCGATCTTTCCGCATGCCCACCGTAACCCTCGATATAATTGCCATGTGCTATCGATGTGCACATATATGCGTTGCATCACACCAGATAGAACAATTCGCGCGTTTTTGAATTTGCTTTTCAGAGCACGGCCTAACCCCACGCACTGGTTCACAGTGTCGAAGATGGGTTGCCTCTTCAATACATTTGTACCCACGTGCACAAGGACGACTTCCACGGCTTCATTTTCTTGCGCTCTTTCCACGACGGATTTCATTTGCACAACGTGTATCCCTGGCAAGAAAGAAACGTCGGCTTCTTTGTTCTTGCAAACGCCTCCGCTGCGGCGCAGCATCGAATTTCCGAGCACTTTAACCTTGTTCTTAAAAGGCTCTTCATCAATGAGTGTGTTGTTCGCTTCGGTACTCGAATGCGTTGATCGCTCCTGGACACTTTGTTTCTCCAACTCCTGGATCTTGAAGCTTAATTCTCTAATGCACTGTTGGGCTTCGGTTAATTCACTTTCAAGTCTCCACTGTCTTCTCTCGCTTGGAACTCATCTGGGGCACGACGATTCAGTAGCAGGGCCAGGATTTTAACCCCGCCGATCACAAGAAAAGTGGCCAAAACTGCTGCGCAAAGCAAAGCCACGCCGTCGCCGGACCGCACGCGCACCGCTTGCCCCGTCGCCACCCGGGAAACTCGCAGGCGCCCTGCTCAGATGCCCACGCGCGCGCGGTTAACCGCCAAGTCGCAACCCATGGCCTTTCACTTAACCGCGCGGAGCTGCTCCGAAACACGTCCTAACGCGACGACTACTTGTAGACGCTTGACGAATGTGATATATTTTGCTTAATGAATCTGGAAACACCACCACTGGCTCGTTTGCGTGGTCTGTCTGCACGGTAGATGTGTCCTGGATGTAGATTAGGTTGGATGGGATTAGGTGAGTTTCTTAAATACAGGCTACAGAAATGTCGTAGATAAATTGACAAAATGTGATCGTATTCCATTGGCATTCCAAGAATGCCGTCGTCATCGCAGTCTCCGCCTCCGTCGCCACTGTTGTCTCCGTCGCCACCCTCTCCGTCATTGCCGCTGTCACAGTCATTTCCTTACTTTTTGCCATTAAATAGTCACGGCTTGAGTCTTAGGCAAGACTCGATGACACTATCATGCAACCGCCCAAGTTTCCAGCCACCGCGAGGCTTTAGATGAACCCCGTCAGAACTGATGTCAGCCAGTAATTTGGGTTAGTCGACGAATATCGCATCGACCTTCTCACAAGCCCACAATAAACCCCGATTCATATTCTCATCAGGTTTTGGAATTGAGTCTGTCGCGTCGACAGACTGCACCACTCAAAACCAACTTAGCATTTTTATACTTTCCTTTTATTTCATTACCCAGATCTACCCACTGTTTAATTATATCACACAGAAGCTGGTTTCTTCGTACATTCGTGCCCACGTGCACTAGCACCGCTTGTACGCAATTATCCGGTTTCGGGCATTTCGCAACTATTGACAACTGGTCTATGTTACATCCGGGATAAAAACACATCGGCACCCTTCCTACGATACACGCCCTGACTTCGTCGTAACATAGTCTCCAAGGACCTTTACTTGCCGGAATAACCGCGATCATGTCATTGCTTTGTGATCGCAGCGTTTGTTCTGCACTCACATTCACGCTGAAGTCTTGAATTTTCTTCTTGCATAACTTCCGGTTATTCTTCCTGAGCACGGAGGTCTTCTCTAAGCTTTCTAATAACTTCTTCCTGAGCCTGCAATTTCGCTCTCATACCAGTCTCTCCGCACATCTTGCACACCCAGCCGTCAGGAATATCGTTCCTTTTAAGTTGTTGGCAGACAAAATGATACCAAGAACTACATAGCGAACATTGAATACCATTTACTACGCCACTTTTGCATTTGCCACTTTTGGTTTTTGCGGGGCACCTCTTTCGCCGTGTCCGCGCTGCTACCCGGCCGTGGGTTTGCCTTGGCGCCGATGAAAAGCAGGATCGCCAGCACCCACAGAAGGTGAAATTCGCGGACGGGTCCTGCATACCAGAGACAGTGCAGGTAAGGGACGCTTGCCTCTGGGCCCACCGCCCTACCGCCGCTCGGTATTGCTTCAGGCCGCACGCCAATTCCTTCCAGAACTAATCCCCACGAGGACCACGGAAAACACGTCCGTCCACCTCGTCGACTGAAATATATATATATATATATATATATATATATATATATATATATATATATATATATATATATATATATATATATATATCGAATTTTGTATTATCTTTGAGGGAGCAAGCTCCGGGTGGGTATCTTGTCCTCGAGGGATCTAACCTCACCCCCACGTCGTGAACAACTTCCACTTCACGGCCCTGCCCCGCAAGCGCTATGGACCACTCAACCACAACCACCCGCAAGCGGACGACCAAATCACGTCGGTGCGCAGCCAAATAGCCTACCCATACAATGCTTGGGTCGAGCCGCGATGCTCCAGCTGACATCCCTACTGACCATAGGTCAGTGCGAATTCTTTAAAGTGCCTCTTGTGCACCGGGGCGAACCCCACCTAATTACCCGTTGGTTAGCGGGTCACTGCCACGAATCCGAAAGCCCTTTAGAGGACCACCCGGACAAGTCCGGGGGCTCCCGGCCCCCTCTTCCCTTCTACCCCCTGCCTTCACTTTAGGCTTTCGACCTGGGTGGGACCGTAACCAAGGCAAACTGACGGGGGGGTAATTGCCCCACCGGACTTCTATCATTGAAATCTATACGAGGTGTTGGCGCTCCATCGTAATTCTTTATTGTGGCATAAGCTTTTTTCGGCCGCATTGCGGCCATCTTCAGTGCTACAAAAATAATAGTAATAATGATAATATATCTAAGTTACAAAAATTAAAAAAATATTTTTTTACAGAATATTGTTATGAATTAAATTTTAAAGAAAACTATAAAATGTGAAATTGACAATTTTTTTATGTAGTAGTTCAGTATGTCGTAGATAACTACATATAATTTTTTTATAAAGTAGCTCCAAATGGTCTTGAGAAAATTTATAACTTAATAAATATTTGAAGCCGTCAGTTTCGGGAAGTCTGTCTCTCAAACTTTGAATGGTTACTACATCAGCTAAAAATCTGAAAGCAAAAGTTTTTCTCGGATGATCCCATAAACGAATCCCATCAATTTGACAGGTACGCTGCTGTTTCAGAAAGCATATCGTCGTCCATTGCTGTTTTCTAGTTAATAGGAAGCTAAGTCTTCTTCCAAAAGGATCGCGGCAGTTCAGAAAATCGAAAAGACTCAATGACCGCTAAGTGGGCATCCCTGCCGGATCCCGCGCGTGATGGAGATTTCACCCGTCGAGCCGCGGGATTGTGAGCACCCTTGTGTTGTTGTAGGTCTGTCACTAGATCAGTGAAGGCTTCCTCGGCCCCGGTTGCCAGGAGGGCATCCTGCAGCTCTCTGTGCTTCGTAGACCCAAACGCATTTTGTAGGTCGACAAGCGCTCTGGCCCGCTCGATGTGGCTCAGGAGCGTGTAGTTGTGCCCCAGCACGCCATCGAACGGGCGGAAACCTTTTTGGGCCTTTGACTGAGCTCTGTTCTCTTCAACTCACTTGTTCAAGCGCGTTGCCCACAGCCTTGTGTATAACTTAGTGTGGGTCCGAGGGCAATCCTGATGTCTAGTTCGCCTTTCTTATCAATCAGGGCGGTTTGCGACCGTCGCCAGGCCTGCGGTACTCTTCCTGCTACTAAATTCCATCGGAGCGGTGGTTAGCTTCGCTTCTGGGCCCGTGGCCCTGTTTGTACGTTAAGCGGTCTTCCTCTGGGGCAGTATTCTCAGGGTTCACGAGTTGCCGCTGCACTTCACGGGCTGATAATTTTTCTTTAATAATAGGGTCTATTGGATGTGCAGCGGAAGCAAACTAGTCATTTAGGTCATCTAAGACAATTTCTAATGAACTGTCATTTGAGTTACGTTTGCAAATTCCCGACTGTTTCAACGTGTTCCATACCACGGCCGACTCTAGTAGAAGGCCGGAATACGCAAACCGGCAACGCTGCAATATATGGCAGCTTCAGGCCTAGTTGAGTTGCTCGACTACATCAGAAAGGTTCAGAAAACGCATTACTTTGGCATACCGAACAACCGCCCTGTATTAAATTATTTTCGATTTTTTCACAGTATAATCTCAAAATTCAGTTGGAAGTATTAGTGATATCTGCACGAAAACATTACACATGTACTACATGTTAACTTTAGTATCATTATTGCAATTAAGAATTTGATTCAGAAAGAAGTACGCCAGGGTTATTATAAAACTGTTGATAAAATTGCAAAATAACTATTAGGATTTACAGTAACTTTCCAATATTTCTTCAGTCCTCCTGAAATAAAAACTACACAAAAATGGGAGAAATAAAATATAAAATGAATCAATGTTATATTTCTTTTAGTTTTAGCATCAGTTATTTTGTAAAAGTTCTAACTTTACTTTTTTTTGGCAGAAGATACATTGTCATTTTTCATTTTTACATAATTGTTTAATAAGACATTGGAAAATACTGATAATTTGTCACAAATATTTTCAAATATACTGCCGCAAATGCAAACATCATTCATAAATATTTTCATTTCCATTGAATTTTCTGTCATGTACTTTTTAGCAAGAGCCATCAAAATTTGTTTCTGCTGACCTCCAAGCAAAAACCGTTTCTCATATTTTTCTGGAATGAGAAAAGAATACCAAAGGTACATTTTCCTATTTCCATACAGATATAAGTTGGGAAAGATAATCCCCCACGATTTAACTCTTTCATGAAGACTTCACTGACATCTTTATCACTGGATTTTATCAATGACACACATACTGAACAAAGAAGTTTCAGTACAACCGAAAAAGTCAAGTCATTAATAACGGTTATGTTAAGTTCAGAAAAACACAGATTTCCAAGAACTTAGTTTATTACAACTTGCAAGCAACAATACAGGCGAGTGAGTACAATTCCCAAAATCCAAAAGAATAATTCCGTAGTCGTAGCCAAACAATTCCAAATATCCAGAAGAAGTCCAATAACTCGCGAAGTCAAACCACAAAACCAGAGGAAGTCCAATAATGCAGCACAGTTTCTCACACTTCACGATAGGCATTTGCCAACTCGACACGCAGGCTCACTCTCCAACTCTAACTGCTGTCTCAGTGCCGCCGGCCGCTTATATTGCGGGCCGCGACATAGCCTCAGCAATGTCTTTATACCTTCAAAAACTTCAGCAATGTCTTTATACCTATCAACTTTGGAAATATCACTTTCACTGAAATGTTTTATGCATACTACAGAGTATTTTGATGGCTCCCTATTCTCTCTAGGTATATTACGAAGCCACTGAAGTCTGATATCAGAATCTTTTGGAAACGTGAACACTGTTACACATTCAGATTCAGTAGCATAATTACTCCTATATGGTAATGGTATGTACACGGTAATGGATTGTTTTTATTTTTGTTTTAAGTGCACTTAGCCGAGTATGGAACAGAGTAAATCATGGTTTGAAATACCCGGAACAGGAACTTGACCATATAAAATCACTTTAGATATATCTGAGACAATCAAGTGATCACGATTCCGTTTTTAAGGAGCTATGAGTGGGATTCAATTTCAATATTTGCAAATAATATGAAATGAAAGTATGAATAAAGTTAGTGACAGATTTTGTGATGGGATTTTTAAGTAGCAATTAAAATCCCCCATTATAATATCTTGATACTTATCTGAGAGTTTTGAAAGGATTCCTCTAATTCTAACAACATTCCTGAATTTGGAGGCCAACATACATTCCCGACAAGTAAATGTTTTGTGCCAAACACCGTATCAACAAACTTGTAATCCAAGCTCGGCGGGTTTGTAGTAGATGTTTTGATTATTTTGCAATTTCGCACAAACATTGCAACACCCGCACCGGATTTCTCTTTAAAATTAACTTTTATTATATTTCTGTCATTTCGTAGGAATTTATATTTAGGGATCGAAATAAAATTAGACGACGCATTAGATTTCTACCTAGTTTCACTAATTAATAATACGTGTGAGCTCGCTTCGGAAAGAAGATGAACAATTTCTGAGTGATGTCTCTTTAAAGATTCCACGTTAACGTGAAAGACAAGACAAGAAAAGTGCGAAATGGACGTTGAGACCTGAGAGTGTAGCGGGGCTACGAGGGGTAGATGGCAAGCTTAACGCCGGACTAGAGACAATGCCACAGGCAGGAATGTCGAGGGGCGCGGGTTCCCGCAAGACTTCGTCATCTACAGGTTGCCAAAGTTCTGACATTGTATTTGAAAGCGTGTACTTCACAGGCAGAAAGAAATTGAAAATAATATATTAAAAGTAAAAATTAAATAATAATAATAATTTAAATGTAAGAGACAATTTCATAAACAAATTTTAAGGTTGCGCGCCATTTACAGGTAGCGAGTCTACTTCACACATTCTGGTGCGTCTTTTCCCTTCTGCGGTATTTACATATATTACACCATCAAAAGACCATACATTTTTGAGGTGAAAATTGGCAATGTATTTTCTCAGTATTTCTAACTTACGTGCTGTTAAATCTTCCGTGATTACTTTTCCACTACCTACAAGTTTTCTTTTGTTTTGAAATATTTCAGCCCTTTTCCTGTAAGAAATGAATTTTACAATAATAGGGCGACACTTGCCATCCGCCCTAGGACCTACTCTATGGCTCCTATCAATGTCTTCCAAAGTAGTACTAACACCAATATCCCTAGCCACCTCTGTCACTTTAGTGTCAGTATTTTCTTTATTGGACTCTCTGATTCCGAAGAAGTGGAGCCAATTTCTCCGCTGATATTGTTCCAGTTCGTCCATTTTGTCCATGTGGGCCATCTTTACACCGTGATCTCCTGGCGTTGCTCGTCGATAACGCGGCTGTGCTGCCTGATGGTCTCCCAAAGTTTCGAGAGCTCGTCCCGAAGCGCCTCGATGAGACACTGGTTGATTTCGTGAACGCTCTCAGTTATTCTGGCAGCTCGCTCACCTTGACGGTTTTTTTTTTAATTTTAAAGGTTTCTGATTTGTAGAAATTTCATGTCCAGCCCGCTGGACATCAGGTTCCAGCTTGGTATGTTCAAGAAACACCAAGAATTATGAGACCTGGGAATAACAGGGGATACAATTTTTAAAATTGTATTTTTATTGTCCTTAATCCATAAAATATATTGCACATTACATATTAAAGTTGTATATTGTCCTAGATCTATAACATTTAGTATTAAATATTTTTATACACGTCTATAATTACTAATACTACTGCTAAATATACTCTGATAATATATTGTTCCAAATAAGTTATGAAAATCAAGTGTGAAATTCAAAAAATCACTGTCTGTTCTTGTGGATGCAGTGAAAAACATCACATGAAATACACTTGAAACGTGTTTTCCAGTGCAGTTAACATTTCTGCGTCTCATGAATTGTTGACTGTCCTGTACTGCACAGATTGGAAGATGCGCGTTTCCTGTCTTGCGGCTGTCTTTTGTTGGAACGGCCATTGGTATCCTTTTTTTGTTTACAGTGGCCGCTTGGTTTTCATCTAAAGTCTTGAGGGAGTCCTCCGCTTCATAGCATTTCCTGTAGCACCTGTGGAAAGGGATTAACCTATGTAAATTTTCAAACTTAGAAGATCCATCATCTCTTTGTGCTTCATACCATTATGCAATTGGTCATTTTATAAAGGTTCCATGAATTTATAATAGGCAAGGGCAATAAAGCGCCAAAAAAACTCGAACATGCCATTTACGGGTTCTCAAATTGATTCTACAGCAAGAAATGAGTCTGTCACAAAGATCTACTCCTCCCATAGATGAGTCGTAGTCGACTACAGTTTTGGGACATGGAACAAGAATATATTTTCTCTTTTTTTTTATCCCATCTCTTCACATTTTGGAGAGGCTTTGCTCCCGTCGCTGTGGTAGCCACTAGAACAGAACGATTGTCCATCCATTTCAGAACGCTGATTTTATCGTTCTCTCACATCAGTTGTTAATAACTTCCTCTTCCTTTTTTCAGAAGCTCTGCATCTGAATGAAGCTTATAACGTGCATGCTGGCACATGCATGTTGGCATGTTGCATGCGTGCATGTTGGTACAGCAAGAATTCCTTTCTGTGGTCAATGCTGTAAAAGAGCAACAGATGTAAAGTATCTGTCACAATAGATTGTGTCCTTTATTAACATTTTCAATTAGCTTGTGCACAGCAGGGCCACAGATTCCTAAATCTTCCATTGGTTTCCCATCAGGCCAAGTATTTGCTCCTTGGTAAATGAAGAGATCAAAAACAAGTCCTTATGGAGAAGCCATTACAATTTTTTTCAAACCTACAGCATTTGGTTTACCCTTTACATACTACTGTTTGAGACTAGTTGTTCGTGAAAATGGGATCATCTGTTCAATGCTGAGATTTTTACTTAGAGGGAATTGCATTTTTTTACTACATCAATAATTGGTTGTACCTTCCACAGTCTGTTGTTCTTTTTCATCTCAGAAGATATTGAGAAATTGTCGACAACCATATAGATGATTCCATTGCGGGTTCACGGGTTTTGGTCCAAAATAATAAGCTATTTCAGTTTGCCGACGTTTCGGAGTTTATTATTGCACCATCTTCAAGGTTGGACAAGTTTCACAACACAGTTATTACACATATTGTCAACAATGATAATTACAATTGCATATTAAAAACTATGTATAAACATTACACATTGTATATATAACGCAAAAGGCTGATTTTATTCAATTGTGTTCAAAACCAATTGACAACCATATAGAATATTCCCAAGACTTAAAAAACCGACTCAACATGTCTTACCCGTAAGCCAACGATTTACGCTACATTTATTTTACATTTATTCCTGGGACCGCAAACAAAGTGTCCATCCCGGCATGCGCGTTAAGCGATTGAGGAAACCTCGTCAGGATGGCGGCTTAAGGCCAAGACACAATACTCTGCTAAGAACACAATACAAGTAAGTAACAATTTCGTTGCACACTAAATACAAAGGAGAAACTAATATTTTGATTTGAATAATATGTCTTAACATATGGTGACTGTTGCAAGAAATGCACTGAAACAGAAAGATAGCAAATTAGGGAAACACATATAGACAAAATTAAAAGCAAACAAATTATAATATCTTGAATACGTGCACATAAGAGCAATATTCGTGCATAATCTCACACTCATAACAGAGGCATGCTCAACTTTGTGCTAAAATAATTGGATGTAATAAATGTAACTAAGGATAAATGTACACATAAGTGTACTGTACTAAATATAACTAAGGATAAATGTAAAAGGGAAATAAGAGGAACGGTCTTCATTGATTTTTTGAGCAAATTCGAGAACGCAAGAAAAGGGTCCGCTAATGTACATTTGGAGATCAACAACATACATGTGATGCCAACAATTTTTTATTGATTTGCCTATATCATTAACATAAATTAGGAAAGCGAAGGGTCCTAACACAGCCCTGTGCGACGCCGCGTGCTAATGGCAAGGTAAAGACACACCGTCACCGCACACAACTTTTTGTTGCCGCTCAGATAGATAGCTGGAGAACTATTTGAGTGTGGATGTGGCACACCCAATGTTTTTTAACATTGCTAACAAAATATCGTGAACTACAGAATTGAATGCCTTTCTAAAATCGAGAAGGGCGAGAATTGTGATTTTTACCGTTGTCCGTTGCATCTCTGGCGTCTTCAGTGACGCTAAGAAGCGTGTTTCTTGTGCTTTTACCGAGTCTAAAGCCTGACTGGGCTTTATTTAAAATACTGAAATCTGAATGTGATGTTCGATCTGTTTCCTGGCAATCTTTTCAAGAACTATTGTTGGCAAGATACTGATGGGACGGAAATCAGGCGTCATGAGATTTGCGCTTTTTGGGAGAGGATGGACAAGTGCTGTCTTCCAGGAGCCGGAAGAGTTTGATTTTAGACTCAAAATGATTTTAGCGACGTCTGTGGGTGTTACGGATGCAAAATAGGAAGTGTCTTTAATACTAATCTCTCTGCTTCGCAGCATGAATAAAGTTCGAGATTTTAGGAGTGGATTAATTCGCTGCGCAAGCTTAACGAATGATTTAGCGAATCAAGAGACACATTAATCTCTGTTGAATTTCGAACATTTCCAACACCTATAGTGCGGTTTTTTTAAGCAATTTAGAAGCACGGTTATTTTGAAAAATAGTGATAATATTTAATCTTATCATTTCTCAACATTTGGGTGATACGATTTCTAAGTTTATATTTAACATTGTCGTTGTTTCTTGTTTTCAAAAAACTTTATACGCAATGCCCCTGTCATGCATAAGTTGGCAAATTTCACCGGATATCCACGGAGCTGCAGGACGTGTCACGCGTGACGTCTTTAGTGGTATATGTCTATTTACATTTCTTTAACATTTCCGTAAATACTGCTACTTAGCCATTGAGCGAAGTTTCGTTTTGTACAAGATTCCAAGGGACCGAGAATCCATCAGAAAGGAAGGAAATTGCATGGAAGTTCTTGTAATCTCGATATTTTGTTATTTTCTATGTGTATTTGGGACGCTGTAAATTATATGATACGTAGATAAGATCATGATTTGTTATTCCTGGAACGAAAAATTGTCCATGAGAATGCGTTCTTTCTGGATTTGACACTATGATATTATCTATTCAAGTTTCGGTATCTCTTGTGATATGAGTTGCCTTTAGAGGAAGAATCGTTGGGTTCATATTACGAAAAAAAGAGCAAAGTTGTCGGATGAAGCAAATTTATTCAGAGAAGTTACAATTGAAGTCTCCCATTATAAGAATGTCCTCGTATTTAGTGACTTTGGAGGCGAGTAGGTCGTCTTGTTCGTTAATGTTGCCAAATTTGGGAGGAAAATGCACTACCGCCAAGAGACACTTCTTTCCTGCAAGATTAACTTCAGCAATTAAATATTCGGTAAAGTGGTTTTTATAATTGGATGAAGATAAAATAACTTTGCAATTTATGTCATCGCGTAAATGCATACCGTCACCACCGCCGTGTGAAGGCAGCAACGCTGGATTTTCTAGGGGATCTCCAAAGTCGGTATCCGGGGACTATGGCAGTTTGAGAATTTAAAGTTTTGTTGAGCCATGTTTCGCTAATGAGGAATGCGTGACATTTGTTTCGTTAAGTTCCCTGAATTTCGAAATGATGGCAAAAGGATAGTGTACGCATTTAAATGCGCGACTTAAAAACGGTTCCAAGAAATACACGGCGCGCTGTCTATAGCAACCAAGGCTGGCAGGGAAGGGGAGTGGACACCTCGGGGTAGCGAAGGCTGTGGGTTGGGGAGGACACTTTGCATTAGGGTACACGGGAAATTCCTAAAACGGCCGACGAGTGCCAATGACTCAGAAGGGTGAAAGAGATGGCTTAATTAGAGATGCGTAGAATAAAGAGAGGGTATGAGAGAGAGAGAGAATAGGAGACTGCAGTGAAGAACGCTTTCCAGAGATAAGGAAAAAGAGCGCCCCGAGCCTAATGAAGGACAACGTTCCGCAGTTGAAACCGCGAGATCGCAGCGTGCAACACTTTCAGACGCTGGCGGGTGAAGTCCCCTCGAATGATGATTTTGTGGCCTTTCAGCTGCCTCTTCGACTGGAACACCTCTCGCACTTTCCTATAACTCACAAACCTAACTATAATTGCCCTGTTTTTCCGGCAAATTTGAGACACACTATGGCTCCCATCAGTATCATTTAAGGACAAGTCTACACTTATCTTTTTGGCTACGTTGAGGACGATATCGTCGGTGTTTTCTCCTTTCTGTTCTTCCAGGCCAAATATACGCAGACAGTTTCTTCTGCTGTACATTTCAATTTACATTCAATGGTGGAATTAACATCTTGAAACTCAACCGGGATATCTTTTGCAATATGCTTAAGAGCAACTACATTGTTTTCATTGAACACTCTAAGCGCTAAAGAAACGGTTTTGTTTACTGAATGGATATAGAGCCTTTATTGAAAGTGTATGACCATACTTCACGAGAGATGTTTTCTCCTCATGATCTCCAGATGTAGGAAGCAAATCGCACAGATACACTAGCATAATTTACATCAGGGTATTTTATGACCTTTGCATCACGTCTCTGTCACACATTCCGCACACATTTAATAATGTGAACAGCGTCAATAATGAAAAAAGAGGACTCGTTTCATTCCAGGGGTGTGAAATATATGGGAGAACACTATTTGGGCAAAGCAACTCATATGTTTTCTTATTAAGTGTTGTCTGAAATTAATGCGACAGCTATGAACTCTACTTCAAGAGATCTCAACACATATTACTTTTAATTGATACCGTGACATGTTGCTCACAGGTACATTATACTACGTCTTTGTACTTTGACAGAACAGAGGGGACCATAAAAAGCTGAGCTCTCTTAGCAGGTGTTTCACTGTTGAAAGCACGTGATCTGTGTATATTCCCACCGAGAAGACATAACTGAGGCTGTATATGTATTTCATCCAACTCGATAGACACTAAATAACGTATGACTTTTCAGTCTTCCAACCCTATCCTTCAAGTACTTGCAACTATCTGGCATGGAATTTGGAAATTGATAATTATGAATTATCTTCTGCAAATTCCGAGGATGAGGCAAGAATGGTAATTTGAACTTCATAAGTGCAGTATAGGCAGACGGAGAGTGAACATGTATGCAAGATGCCAGTAGCATTGTTAAATTGCAGTATCGTCTACAATATTTAGACTCCTGACTCAAGGGTAGTCAGATTAGTCAGAAATTTCACACCGTCTGACTCCTCATAAGCAGCAGTGTCTCTTAAAATGTGAAGGGCATTCTCAAATTTATCTCCTTGTTTAAGGACAACCTTTTTTGATTGTTTCTCCTAGGGGAATCTCTAGGGTCCTAAAAGAATGCAAAAAAAGATATTTTAATTGGAAGTTCATTTTGCGACACTTTAAGATCTACCATTACTGCAAAACTCTGTATCTGATCAATTGCCACTGATGTGTGAAGGTTCATTGTCCCTTCTTCAGCACACGGAAACCCCGAGAACAATTTATCATTTTTTATATAAGTCCATTTCCTGTTCTTCATATTTACAGCTATGAAGGGAATGATTTCATCTTAATTATGAATAGTATCTTTTTCCACAAGCTGATTGTTTCAATGTACTTTCACCAATTACACGGTTGAGGTTGTCTTCAACACCAGCAAGTCTTTAATAAACACTGCTAGCAGAACATGATAAATATTTTGGTGTATTCGGAATGATTGCGGGAACAGCACAATCTGTAAGTTTACGCCTTTCTCGACGGAATGTTTTTGCTACACCATTCACTAACAGTGTGCCACTTCTCACAATAAAGGATTCTGGAAAATGTTTTATGCACACTTCGCGATTCTTCAGTTTTGTTAAGTCACTTGGAATTTTTCAATGCAGCCACTGAGAACGCAGTGGACCATCTCTGGGAAGAGAGAATTATCGACAATTTTGAAGGAAAACATTTTTATTTCATATTGTTTTTTAATAATTTACATTTCATCACTGTCTTCGTCACTTGAGTCATCTGAATGTCAGATTCAAGGTAAATAATAGGCTCCATTACTGCGTCCCTCACACATTCTTGAGCAAAATAGTTTTCTTGAATGTCTTCAGCATGTCGAACACGTTTTACCCACGTTTCATCATCAACTCTCTTTAAGACTTCCTTTACATAACAATTTTAAAACCAGCAATTTTAAACTTGTTTCGATTTGCAACATCTTTTTCTTTGTGTCCATAATAATTAGATTGGGCAGTTGAACTGACAATGGTACGGGAGCAATCGAACAACCGTATGTCCATGATTCTTTGCAATAGTATCCAGATAATATTCTTTGAAACGCGGTTTTTCCATTTTCACCAAATTCAATCATTCCACTCGCGTCTGTGTTGTCTCACAGGAAACTTTTTTGATGGGTAGCCATTAAAATGTTTGCCTTTTTAACATTTTTTTGCTCACGTTTGAGCACGAGGGAGCCTTGTTTATCACAATTGAGAGACAAGACGCATTGTCCATAACAGTTACAGACTGCGGCCTCAAAAAGGATATAAATTTAGTGGTAACCCACTGTTTGAATTTATTCGCGTCCATTTCACCATGACAGTGAATTTTTGCACGGGATCGAAATGAGTTCACTTTGTGGCAGAAATCCTGTGGTGGCAGAGCCTGTGTGTCAAATAATCAAACATTCGCCTTTGCCAGTAGGATTTTGTAAGCCACCTGAAGTCTGCGTTCTACCAACAATATGCATTGTTGTGATTTTTATTTAACCAAGTTTCATGAAGATAATAAACTGTACGGTCTTCTGACGTCTTTAAGTCCTGCATGGTTCTAAGAAAAACAGTTCTGGCGGCGGCGGGGTCACTGAGGGGTTCGCCAGCCCCGGCGGCACAAGGACATCCCAAAGAGCTGGAATCATCAGCTCGGGATCATCTGGGGGGTAACTCTTCTCCTTCAGCCCGGAGGATATTGTGCAAAACAGCAGTTGCAACAATTATCGCAAATGCTGCTTGCAAATTCAGCCTGATGCCCAAAGCGAGCACAGGGAAGCGTCTCTTCCAGACTCCGAATACTCGCTCTATCACATTGCGAGTACGCACGTGAGCTTCATTGTACAGATGCTCACTAGCAGCCCTAGGAGCATTAAGGGGAGTCATGAAGTATTTTTCTACAGGAATAGCCTGCACTGCCCAACAGAAGGTACTGGTGATACCTTCTATTTTCCAAATTGGCACATGTTGGATTGTTAAAAATGGTGCTGTCATTAGCACTGCCTTGCCATCTTGCAACGATGTTGGTAAATGTCCTGTCACCATTGCAAATGGCTTGAACATTCACACTGAAATATTGTTTCCTGTTGCGGAATAATTCTGCTTGAGCACCAGGTGATACAATTCTTACATGGGTGCAATCCATTGCGCCGATCACTCTGGGAAATCTTGCCATTCTATGAAATTGTTGGCAAGTCTCTCGCTGATCCACATCAGTTTCAGGAAACTTAATGTAGTCAGGAGAAAGTTGTCCAATTGCCGAACTGACTCTGTACACTATCCTGTCTGCAGTGGATTTACTGAAGCCTCCGTAATCACCTGCAGATTGCAAATGGAAGTTTGTGGCAAAATAGCGCAGTGTAGTTAATAACTGATCCATGGGTTATGGAATAATTTCTGCAATATAACATGAGAAGTTAGAAGGTTCATTAAGGGTAGCATGCCTTATTAATATTCAAAATAGGGTTTAAAAAAATAAAAATTTCAACAAATTTCCAACAAATTAGAGTTCATAAACAGGGCTAGTTATTATAAAGAATTACATGTACCTAAATGTGGACTAAAAAGTGAAAAATAATAAAATCCTGTACTAATTAAACAAGTAATATACATGAATAGAACAAGGAAGGAATTTTCATTTAAAACTAGTGATAAACATGATTTACAATTGCCTCTTGCATTAAAATTGGGCAGCCATTATTATGCTGCTGATAGTAAATTCCATTACTTCTTTCTGAAAATTGGTAATTTACAACAATTGGAACTTATTTTCTGAAAGCATGTATTGTCAAGTATATTGTAAATAAGTGCAAAAAAAACTTCAACTTCAAAGTTTATCTTTCGCTGTTACGGATGAGAGAACATCCGCAATGGCCAGTGAGCAAGTTGTGTGAAATCCTGTTAACATAGTCGAGTTCGCCTTGAGTTACTTTCGTAACAAAGGTGTACCTCCGACGGGAAGTGTAAATGAAAAAGAACGAGAAATGGGTCAGTGCATTATTGAATTAATCGAAAATAATAGCACTGGAGTGGAGCGTTACGAGGAATCAACCAGATAGCTCCCGGAACTACAGGAAAAATCCAACCACTTGATAAGTTCTTCCGTCAGTGGAAAGCTATGTTTCGCCGTTTATCAGAAAAAAAAATGTCTCACAGGAGTATAAGCGCCTAAGTTTTCGATAGAAACAATTCAATTGCAATCCTTCATTCATTTTCAATTTTCATCTCCCCGTTTCCAGAATGTGATAAAGTATTCTTGGTTTGCTAAAAGGTACTTAACAGAACGGCCTCCTGAATTTTTTAGTGCCCGTCAAATATTGCCTTGAAACTCTGAAAAACCAATGTGAAGAAGAATGTGACAATGAAGTTTTTATTCCTTGTGCGTGGTGCCAAAAACATTTGTTTTAATCATTCAGAGGAAACCAATCATTTCTGTTTTTTATTCGTGCCGCACTAGCTTGCCCTGGCTTTCGCCTGCCCGTGCGCCGGCGCTGTGGCCCGCCTGTTCGGTCGTCGAGCGGCCGGCCGGCCGACCGCTCGACGCAAGAAAGAGCACCTGCCCCCGGCCAAGGTCGTAGAGATACATTTCAAGCAAGAAATAATTTAGTAGAAAATTATTTTGGAATGTTGGTGAGAAATAGGAATCATGAAATAATAAAACAACTTCACCAAAACTGCATTTTATTTTTCACATTCTTTTCTTAACTTCTCAGTTTTTAATTTCTCTTGTTGAAGCCTCTCCCTGTCTATGGGGTTTTTTAAATTAACATTTCCTTTGTACATTTGGACCATAGGCAAGTGCTCCTCCATAATTCTATTATAAAGTTCGACCCTCCTCTCCTCCTCTCTCTGTTTCCTCCTGGCATCCTCCTGAATGATAGCATTTTGTTCTAATACAAAATTCTTTTGGACAATATAAAGGTCACGGAGCACCTCCTCCTCTGCAGCATTCAATGGGTTTCCCCCTGATGTAAGACGGGGTCGACTTCTCGACTACCTTGAGGGGGTTGTACCACTGGTGCTGTTGGCACTGTCACAGGCACAGTATTTCACAGACTGGTTTTGTCTGCTTCTTCAGGTGCATTTCTTATCAACATTGAGACTTTACCATAAACAGTGGTAAAAATATTGCATTCCCCTTTAGTATTTATTGTGAGATAAATTTCCAAACATACAACTGAAAGATCCCACAATTTCGACTTTAAAAATCCTAAAATTCTTGACGGAGAAGGTAGAAAAGAAGCAAGAATCATTTCGGAATCATTGTTTATCAAAATTAAAAATACAATAAATTCTAATGTGTAATCTTGTCTGTTCTTCCATTTAAATCTCCTATCAGTAATACTGTCCTATTATTTCCTATTATGTCTAAAGTATTATGCAGTGCTTCATAAAATTGGTCCTTCACTATCGTCTCATCTTCACTAACACCATACACTCCCACAAGAGAAAGTTATATACCAAAGTTATCTACATAAGTTATATTTTCACTAACAGCTTCCCAATGAGTTATGTACCTTTTATATTTATTTTTGATCATAATTGATATGCCTCATTTCGCTCATTGGCTTTCAATACTCCACTACAGAAATGTAAATATGAACTGTGTTATACTACACCACTACCTTCTTTCTTTCTTTCTGATAAGACAACTACATCTTGTTTTAATTTACCACACTCATATGAAATATCCACTAACATAGATGTATTCCTTGATCGTTGCAAGTTCCAATTACTAGTGTTCTCTTCCATATCTTACGAGTTTCGAAATGTGATATTTTTGGATAATATTGATATTAATGAAACATTCTGCTTGAAATTGACTCTCTATCACCAATAGATACTTTAATCCATTATGATTATTTAGCTAGCATTGTAAAATTGATCAAACTAATACTCATTGGATTTTAATTAGTAATAGCTTACTGCCAAGAGGACAATCAGTCCAGTAATTAGTCAAATACTTTTTACAAAATCAATTTAGATTAATCAATAGAAAAATGAAATATTTCCAATCAAATATTGTCCACAATGGATGTTTTCAGAACATTAGTTAAATTATACATTTTAAATGTCCTATTGTGATTGCAACAATGTGTGATTCAGATCTATTTTGATTGTTTAAAAATAACACATTAAATACCATACTAATTAACACTATCAATAAATAATGGAAGATAAAAAATATAAATTTCATTTAAGATTATAATTTTTCATACGGAACAGAATATTATGGTCCAAAAGCCATTTATTTCATATTTGTTAATTTCAGAACTAAAATCAAATTTTACTGTTTTTCACATTTTATGACATTGTTAAATAATCCTAGAGTTTGCTTAAAAATAATAGGAATTAAAGCTAAATGTTACTACAAAAGACAGGAGATTTGTTACCTTCAGTGTGTCCATCTGAATCCAATGGGTTTTTAAACCCATCTACACGTCTCCCAAGAAGGGCCCTAACGCGTTCTTGGATGGGGCGATACTTTAATTTGGTAGGTGGCCCCCACCTAAAAACAATTACAAACAAAACAACTCAAAAAAATATAACCAACCTCATCCTGCTACTCAGAATTCGTGGCCATGATCTGCCTTTTTTCCGCGGCAGAAATCTTATTCGTGCCCTTCTTTAAGTTCTCCCAAGCGCCTCTCAGGGTCTCAGGATCCCGGGAGCACGTGGCCGAACAAGAAGCGCTTTACGGCTTCAGCATACGCAAGAATGTAATAGGGACTGGTTGACGCATCAATCTCAGAGAATAAAAAACGGCATTCCTGGCGTGTTTTTGGGATCCGGTCGGTCGGTCCCTGTGCCGCCAGAACTACGATGTGGGAGTTCGTGTATATGTCTGCCGCAATTCTAATAAACTCTCTACCCTCTGATACGAGGTGCTCATTGGCCTCTGGCCCCTTGGCCGCCACTTCCGGCCTGGCTTCCTTCTGGGCGCCACTTCCGGCCTGGCTTCATTCTGGGCGCCACTTCCGGCCTGGCTTCCTTCTGGGCGCCACTTCCGGCCTGGCTTCCTCAGCCGTGCGGGAGGATGGGGAGGGTAGGGTCATCTTCCTGTCTTGTGGAAGGCATTGTGGGTGGCTGCGCAGGAAGAGGGGGAGTGGGTTGTGCGCGTCTGTTCAGGTCGGCTCTGCCCTCTGCCGCTGAGCCAGCAGAGGGGTCAGAGTGGACAGCGGTGACTCGTGTGTCAGGGGGCTCAGGGCTCCTTGGCTTGACCTCTCTCGTCTCTTCTTCTTTCCTTGTTATTCCTTCCATCCCGCCTTTTTTCGATCCTTATCGGGGCATCTTGGCCTCTGCGATGATTCGTTCCGCTCTTCTGCTGCTCAGTGGGGGGGGGGGGCGGTGGCCCTTTGGGCTCTTCTTTCCTTCTTGCTGACCAGTTGCGCGCGCCCTTGTCTGCCATTGGGTGGGGGGCCTTGGTGCTCACTGGGTTCCGTATCCGGTCGACTTCTGCGGAAAGTGGCGAGTTAAAAAAGGTTCTGGTAGCTTCACTCCTTTGAGGCCGTACCCTGCTTCCTATCGCCGCCCTCGCTGGTTTTTGGCATTGCTATCGAGCTTGCAAAGCTATGGCATTTGCTTTGGCTGCAGCTTCAGAATCGAATTGATTTATAACTTGTTTCACAAAATCAAAATATTACGCATAGTAATCCACAGAATCAATCCAGGTGTCCCAGCTCGTTAATATAGGTTGAGGAAGTGGCACTCCCTGAGGAAGCTCTTCAAATTTATCCACGCTGCTGTGAGCCTTCAGGAATACTTTTTTTAAATTTTTTTATTGGAAATCAATGCATCAACTTGATCAAACTGAGATATCAGTTCTGCAACACAATGAAACGCATGTACAAGACAGGTTAGATGTAATTGTGGATACAACGCCTGCAGGGCTTCTGCTGCCTTGCGCATGTACGGCGGTGCATCAGTTACCAGAAGGAAGACATCACTATTTTTAACTGCATCATGCCACAAAAGTCCCATTGTAACGTTAAACAGTTTTGCAATAGTTTGATGATTGCATTTGGGTAACACTTCACAAGTTAACAAAATGAAGTTTTCACCGTTCATTAAACCTATTACAACGTTCCCAATATGATTTCCTTACACATCCGTTGTTTCGTCATTTGATACAGGAATTTTCAGGGAATCGGGACTGCAGAAACAACTGGAAGAACTAAGTTGCAGGGAAAAGGAAAAAATTGTTATTTATGGAGATCCTACTTACCCAATTACTGGTTGCCTAATTTGTCCCGTCCGCTCCAGTAAGCTTACAAAGAATCAACAAATATTTAAAGCAGCAATGAGTGCAGTTCGTCAAGCAGTTGAATGGGGATTTCAGAAAATTATTTCTGAATTTGCTTTTATAGATTTTAATAACCAAAAACTTTCATTTTCTCTCATTCATTTTCTTCGCCATTGCTTTGCAGTTATAAAATGTCTGCATTGAAGTTGTCAAAATGCTACATAGTTTTCCGTCCTCTTTAGCATGTCGTGGAAACGGTTACACTGATGGTCGTCAATCGAAACATGTGGACGTATGTTGGTTAATTTGATTTTGCATTATTTCTTCATGTTAATTAGCTGAGCTGTTTCTTTTCTGAACGGAATTTTAATTGCTCTGCAATAACTAGTCGAAAGTTGAAAATTTGTCATACAACTGTTTTTGTTTCTGAAGTGTGTGAAAGCTGAATTGGTACAAAACATAATAAACATGACTGCATCACTGAGATCGTCTCCTGTTTCGAACTCCCGTATGTACTCACTGTGACCCAGAGAAGCACGGCAGAGTTGAATATCAGAGACGACACTTTATTTCCAGCGCTCTTATCTTAAATATCAATTTTTGAAAAATTATTTCTGAATTGTAATATACAGGACTTTGTCTGATATACAATTCCTCAAAAACGTACAGAGAAAGTTGTAGATGTAATTCACTTTCTTGTATACACAGTTCAGAAATGCCGCAAAAAATTGATATTCAATATTACGAATGTACACAAACACTCGATACATCGTCCTCGGTCCTGAGGGTAACTTTGGATTTTATTTTCTTGTGATTTGTAGTTGTTTTATGTGCAAATAACTTACAAAACATGATCACAAAAAATTGGCTAATTAAAAAAAATTCACTCTGCGTTCTACCAAAACAGAAGTGTATCCCTTAGGAGACATCAGGTTTTAGTCCCTACAAATAAGCATTACTATAAATTGAGCTGTGAAGTTTTATTTATCCATTTTCTGTGTTACATTTTAGACGAAAATATTGAGAAAATATAAATTGACTATAATTCACAAATTCTCCTGAAGCCCCTGAGTATGTTAATACGACACGTACATTTTCCCTGCTTTTCGAGTATATGCTTTTCAATATTTACAGTTCGTGAAACAATTTAAAGCACTCTCGATTATCTTGAAGACAAATTTTGGAAGTTGAGCATCTTATTCTTGCAGAATATGCATTACACCCAGGCATTCTGCATCTATTCTATGAAGATGGTTGTAGTTTTTCTGAAAGATGCAATACGATCATTGCCCTCGGACTATGAGATGGCAATGGTGTCCTTTCATTGTACCTAATCTTCTCTGGGGACGCCTCACTAGGTTTATACTCGGAGGTGACTCGGTCATCAACAGATCTGTGGATGAAATATTCTGCTAGTCCCATACGCACACCCAAGTAGTCCAAGACGAATTTTGTGTGCGCACCGCGCGTCCGTGCCCTATGAGCGCGTGCCGATGCGGTACTCACCTGGTACCCACCTCTCACACGGCGCCACGCACGATGATGGGCCAACAGCAGACTACACTGCTGGCTATGTTGACACACAGCACACACACATATCGGCCTCCGGTAGCTCAGCTGATGTAGCCAGAGGGCTACTAAAAAGAATGGGGACGGAGGACCACCTCGAAAGAGGAAATGAAGAGTCGGCCGAAAGATAAGAAAAACGCAAAACTGATAGGATAATTAATTTAATTGACTAAATTGATTAAATTGAATTAAATTGAAGAAGTTAGAGTTGTAATGCCTCTTGGAATATAAAAACTTATAATCTACGAAAGAAAAGATATAAACAATTTTAAACTATTATGATATATACAAATGCATGCCGGGCCCGAGCAGTGAAATATTAATAAAAGTCCTAATTCTAATTCTTAAAATTAATGATGACAAATGGCAATCAAAACAGTGAATGAAACAATTACAATCACTGGATTGTGTTTGTGAGCTTAAGTCTTTGAATGGCTCGGCACCCTGGTCACAAGAACAGGTACCTGCGTTGCGGAGGCTGTTTTCGACCCGTTCTCTGCCGGGGCTGGAGTCTCGCCGTGATGATGCGGTGATGATGTGCTCTGCACCAGCTGAGCGAATTCTCCGTTCCGGCCACGATGACCAGGCACGTATGCCGCCGTGGTCCGGTTTCAAAGTATCACCCCGCACACGTGCGAATGAAAACTTTTAAAATCGGGCAGCCTGTAGCCCTTGATCAAGATGATGCCGTTAGAGGCTTTGCGTCATGCTAATGTGTGGCAGGGCACAAGTGCCGACTGCCGGCGTAGCACACGTCCGTCACTAAGCGAATGACCGCGTGGAGTTCATCCCAGCGTCACATGGAAGCGGGACAGACCTGACTGCCGTGTCTGTCCGCGAACTCTATGTAGTGAGAATCTTTTTGGGCGACGAGCACTTGTGGCCTTCTCGGTGGCGGCCTGCTCCCTTGCGGGAGCGCTTCCGCCGGAGTTTGACGTTTTCACCATTTTGACAGTTTTTGTGGCCGCCCTATGGTATGTCCATGTCTGGGCGGCGCACTTGGGTGTTCACTTTAACGAGTGTTTTTCATTTTATTTTCACTTTCACTTGGGTGTTCACTTTAACAAGTGTTTTTCATTTCATTTTCACTTTCACTTTCTTCGTTTCCGTCAGTCTTTAAGCAGCTCCAAAGAAGAAATGAGGCGCTCGCCTCGATTCACTTTGCCAAACGGTAGTTCTTAGGGCCTTTTTTGTTTTAATTTTATTTATAAAATGGTACATATATTTACAGTTGATGAGTATAAAGTATTAAACTACAAAGTGAGACAATGATAAAATTAAGTGAGGAAATGAATTGAGATTCAGTAAAACAAAAATAGAAAAGTAATAAACACGGAAAAAACAAATGATGTTTGCACTAGATTGAATGAGTAAATAAACTAAAACTAAAAACCAAATAATTACAAAGAGACCCTCCACCTTTTTTATATTTCTAAACTAACTAATCTACTTAAGTGTACCCTGCACCATATCTAGCCTAATCTAACCTAATTTTTAATTGTTTTGTGGTTTTTTATTTTGTGTTTTTATTTGGTTTTTAAATTTTATTTTATTTTATGTTTTTGCTTCGCTCCGACCCCCCTCGCGCCGCTGCCGGACGCCCAGGGCCAGCCCACGCCGGCCAATCACGGCGCGAGGAGCGTCGGAGCGCTGATTTTCTTCATTTTTCGCCTTTTTGCGCGCGCGCTACCTTAAAAATTTATTTTATTATTAACAGGAGAATGTCAGGAGAGACAATTTGTACACTAAATCTTAATTATTAAACCTTAAACTATCCTTAAAAACTATGGATGCTGCAGTTGGCAGCGTATGTTGCCCGCAGCGAGCTCCTTTCAGTGAGCTGCGGAGGACGATGGCGTGTCTGGGGTGTGTGCTTTAGATTTAATTTTTGTGTGTTGAGGGGGCGTTGTGGTGTGTGTTATTGTGTTTGTGTGTTGTTATGGGGGTTTGAGAAACATGATATCAGAGGGGAGGTGTTTCGATTTGTGTCGTGACTTTTTGCAATAGTATTGCGCGTAGGGCGCGAAGGTGGGGTGGAGGTGTAATTGGTGAAGATGTGTTTTATTCTCTCCGTGGCAAGTTTGTGTATTGTTGTGGTGATAGTGTCGGTGTTTCTGTTGGTGAGTTCGGTGTCTAAAATTGTGCCTGGAGGCGGCTTAAAGGCGGCGCGAGTGAAGAGGTGTTCCGCGCGCGTGAGCTTCTCGCGGCTCGTCTCTTAATCTATTTGTTAGTGATTCTGATTACTTATTTGCTTAGGTGTTAGTGGTGTTAGTCTTATTTTAACTTATTTTACGTGTCCTATTTGTAGTTATTTCTTTGTACAGTTGTTAAATGTAAATGTTAATGATCACACACACATTCACACACGCACATTCACATACATTCACCCACAGTCATGCACTCCCTTGCATGATAATATAAACTCTAGTAGGTACGCGTAATACTTAATTTCAGAAAATTTACAGTATTTACAATGTTACTGTGGTTGATGGTGGCGGGCTTGCACAATGCAGAGGTGGTGCTAGCCCGACGCATTTCGCAAGATGCCATGCAACACACAGTACATGTACACAGTGCTGTACATAGACAATATACAACACACAGTACACAGTTGTCAAGATAACCTAAACACACAGTACACATACACAGAACAGAACACAGAAACATTTACTACACACAGTACACAGTACACAAGATACCATACGACGCACGGTACACATACACTACAATACACAGGACAATATACAACAATGTATAGCAACACACAGTTCACAGTACTCTGTACTCACGGACACGAACTTTTTGCTGCTAGCAGTGTTGTGGCTTGGTTGCTGCGGCGTGGCTGCGGAGCGGTCACTGGTTTGAGGTTACACTAGGCAAACACATTTCACACTATTTGCAGTACACAAAGCACAGAACACAAGAACTGCAAGTTTCCACTGCTAGCACTGTCGTGGTGTAGTCGTTGCGGCGTGGCTGCGGTGCGGTCGCTGATTCTAGTGGTGTCGCTAGCTCACGCACGCACCATAGTTCAGGGACGGTAGCGTTAGTGTTGTGATTGTGTTTTATGCGTGTTTGTGTTTTTGTTGTTGCTTTTGTTTTGTTTGTTTGGATGTGTTTTAATTGTTTTAGGTGTTTTAAGTGTTTTAGGTGTGGTGTCTGGAGAGAGAGAAAGAGTGGAGATGAGTGTTTAGAGACGTGTGGCGTGAGGAGTTAAAGAATTTAGAGAATTTAAAGAATTTTGTTTACTGGAGGTGGAAAGATATTCAGAAAGTTTCCTAATTTGGCTGAAAGTAGTTGAGTGACAGTTTATGGTGGTTTGAGAAAAACCACGTCAGAAGGGAGTTTCTTCAGTTTGAAGTGAGAAGGCTTGGCGTAGTATTGCGAGTAGTGTTGAAAGAGGGGGTGGGTGTCAATGTGTGTGAATATGTCGTGTATTTTCTCCGTGGCGAGTTCGTGTAGTGTTTTGGTGATGGTGTCAGTGTTGTTGTTTGTGAGTTGATCGGCGAGGACTGAGCCTGGAGGAGGGCGAAAAGCGACGCGTATGAAATAATTCTCGGCGCGCGTGAGCTGCTGAAGGCAGGTTTCCGCGGCCGTGGCCCACACCTCGCACGCGTAGAGGCCCGCGCTCCGGATGCATGCTAGGTATATATGAATTTTTGTTTTGCTCTTCAGGGCGTTACTCCTGAAGAGCGGAAGAAGAGCAGAGATGCGTCGAGTCATATTTTGTCGGGCGAGGACAATATGGGGTTTCCAGGTCAGCCTGCGATCGAAAGTAACGCCGACATATTTGATAGTGTCTCGCCACGGGATTGTGTAACCATTTAGGCGGATGGGCGCGACTGTGTGCGTGTTGTGAGAGATTTTGTGTGTGAAGAGAATGGCTTGGCATTTCTGCGCGTTCAACGTGAGGCCGTTTTCCGCGCTCCACTTCGCGAGCGCGTTTGCGGCACGTTGAAGTCGCTGAACCGCGACTTTAATGCGGGCTTCCTTAGCCGTGAACGCTATGTCGTCTGCGTAAAGTAAATCGCTCACTCGCGCGGTGGTGGGGGCGTCGTTTATAAAGAGAGAGAAGAGGAAGGGGGAGAGCACGGCGCCCTGAGGGACGCCCGCGAGAATAGGCTTAGGAGATGAAGTGTGAGATTGATAGCGGACAGTGAAAGTTCGTGAGGTTAAATAGCTAATGATGATGTTGAAAACGAATTGTGATACGTAGGGGCGGAGTTTGTGTAGAAGTAGAGAGTGGTGAACAGTATCAAAGGCGAAAGAATAGTCGAAGAAAATAGCTGGGATAGAACAGCGGTTGATTAGAGAAGAAGAGATGCAGAAAGCGAAGCGTAGAGCTTGAAGTGCGGAGGAGCGATTTTTACGGAAACCGAACTGCGTTCCCTTGATAACTCCCCGTTCCTCGAAATCCCTTCGAATTCTGTTGAGTATTATTCTCTCGAGTATTATTCTCTCTAGGATTTTTCCGAGGAACGGCAAGAGCGAGATGGGGCGGTAGTTCTCGGGGAGACGCGAGTTCTTGCCCGGTTTCGGGATAAGCGTCACGGTCGCGGATTTCCACGCAGTTGGAAAGTATTGCGCAGAAATGCAAGCGGTGTAAATTAGAGCGAGGAGAGAGACGGCTAGATCTCAATATCCGCTTCCCTGCGAGGTAGCTGTTTTAACATTGACGCCGAAAGCTTGTCCGGGCCGCCTGCTCTGTTTGTGTTTATGTTATGTAGATGGTCGCTGACCTCATCCGCTTCAATGTGCCAGTCAGGCGGGATTTCGGCGGGGGGCATGTAAGTTATGGGGGTTTCCGCGGCGGTGGCGGGGAGACAATAAGAGAGTGAAATTGGGGGTGGCGTGAAGCGCTCTGCGAGGAAAGATGCAAAGATCTCGGCCTTGACGGCCGGGTCGTACGTGGGCGGGAGATTGTTTTTTCTTTCGAGCGCTGTGGTAGCGGGCTGTGGGTTGCGTAGCGCCCTTTGCAATTTCCACAGGCTTTTTGCATTGTTGATTTCGCATTTTTGGATGTACTGTTCCCACATCGCGTTCCTGTGCTCCCGCAAGAGCTTAGATGTTTTCCGGCGAATGGTTTGATACGCTGCTTTCGCGTCGGGGTCGTGACTGCGCTGATAGAGCCGCTGCGCTTTTCGGCGTTCTTGAATTAGTCGTATCAGCTCGACTGGAGTAGTTGAAGGAAGTTCTGGGTCGAGTCTCGTGGAGTTTTCGTCGAATGATGTTTTTATTTGATAAGTAAGGTGGTTTATTGCTCTGTCTATGTTTGCCGGGCAGTCCAGTTCGGGGTTACGTAGTAGTTTGTCGTTTAGTTTTGTTTTAAAGTTTGTCCAGTTCGTTTCGTAAGTCAGTTTCGTCGCGTTCGGGGCAGGGAACGCCTGTCTGTGGAGAGCGAAGAGAATAGGAAGGTGGTCTGAAGTGAGGTCGTGTAGCGGTTTAGGCGTAGTTACGTGAAGAGCGGGGGAGTGCAGTACAATGTCAAGAATGTCCCCGACAATGCGTCCGGTGAAGATATCAGTCCGAAGGTGAGTAATAGAAGAAGGAGGAGAGATGTCGAGCTGAGTACTTCTATTTAAGTAATGTAGCAGGCGAATTCCCGCCGCGTTGCACGCTTGACTGCCCCAATCAAGGTGTTTCGAGTTGATATCACCTGCTATTATTACGTTCCCCCCGAGCGTTAGCAGCGCGTCAATATCCGCTTCCTTGAGTGCGATCTGAGGCCGTTTGTATGCAGAGATTAGTGCGATTGCACCTTGCGGCGTTCCGATCTCCACTGAGGTCGCTTCCATTGCGGCGAGAGGCGGAGTGACCAGGGGCGTATGTGGAACAGTACGTTTAATTGCTATTAAGGTGCCACCGCCGCGGTGGGGGCCTGAACGATCTTGTCTATAAATATGAAAATTTGGAAGAGTGAATCTATCATTTTTGAGAATGTGGGTTTCCTGAAGAAGTAGTACATCGGGGGAGTAATCTTTAATAAACTGTATAATTTCGGGTTTCTTTTTGTTCAGGCCCCCGTTTGCGTTCCATGAAACAAGTTTGAAGTAATGAGCGCTTAAGGAGCTCATTGGAACGCTGAGGTGAGAAGGGGAATGAGAGCAATGGCTTTTGTTAAGATGTTGCCGGGCGATTTTAGGATGTCGATAGCTTGTCGGACGAGTGCGATGAGCGCTTGCCCGTCGACGCCCTGAAGCAGATTCAAGAGTTCGCTGATTTCGCCGAGGCCGGCGAGCGAGGCGAGCGAAGAAGCGGTGTTTGAGGGGGCGGCCGCGTTGGTTATAAGCGACTGATTAAAGTTTTGCCGGCCAGCTGTGGCGTCGGCGAAGGCGGTACCGTGTGCTATTGCGGAGGCGGGGGCCTCCTCACCTGCGAGGCCGGGGAATTGTTCGGGCGAGCGAACTGCGGGGGCGCGCGGCGCGGCGCCGCTCGCGACGTGGCCCGTGCGGGGAGGGTTGAATGTGTTAGCGCGGCGCGCTTGTTGATTTACGGCGCGCGTCTGGCGGGCGCCGCGTAGCTGCTGTTGTCTCGCCGTCTTGTAGGCGACGAGAGCGGGGCATTCATGAAAACTGGCGACGTGCGCTTCGCCGCAGTTAGCACATTTCGGGTGCTCCGGTTTTGAGCACGTGTCAAAGGCGTGCGCGCCGCCGCAGTACAGACACACCGGATTGCGTCGACAATAGTTGTGGGAATGCCCCCAGAGTTGACATCGCTTGCAATGGGGGACACGATCGCGCCCGCGATACTCCTCCCAGCGCACGATTTGTTGTAGTAGCGAGTCAATTGCTTTTACGGCGTTGATCTGCGCATAGTTTACCTCAGCGACGTAAAGCCCAAGCGACTGGAATGTCTTTTGTCCTGCTTCCGAGTAGGAAGCGCGCTTCATTTCGCTTAAGTGATGCACGGTGATGCCGTGCGCGGTGATTTCTGCGTGCAGGGCGTTAAGATCCTCGCCCCCGCACAGGCCGCGAATGACCAGGCGGTGGCGTCTCTCCTCCGTGGCGCGCCGGAAGAAGAACTGCGCGTGTTGGTTAAAGGTTTGCATTTTGGTTAGTGCAGTGACAATTGCTGCGTGATCTTTCACGCAGCGCGGTTTTAGCGTAAAGAAAGACGCAGTGGTGAGGCCTCTGAGGGATTTCGTGAGGTGCGGGCGCAAGGCTGACATGAGCGCCGCAGTATCGACCGGTTGCTCGATACATATCTCGCCGACCGATTCGCGTGGGCGAGGAGCGGCCGCGCGAGCGGGTGGAGCGGCGGGGGCGGGCTGAGTGCTCGCGGGCGCGTTAGCGGTGACGGGGGCGGGCGGCTGTTGCGGAGAGTTCCGCGTTGTGTTATTTCCAAATATGCGGAAACGGTTAGAAGTGGGGAGGGCTTGCACTTGCGGGTGAGTGCGTACCCCTTGGGTCGGGCGCGGGCGGAAGATTCGCGTGGCCAGTTGCCAGCCTTCATCCAATGCGTCGCTTTCGCTCGTGCTTCGCTCGTGCTCGCTCGTGCTCGAGCGCGGGGAGTTGTGACGCGATTCGTCCGAGTTTTCATTCTCGGATAGAGAAGCTCGCCTGGCCTCGGCGTCCGACACGTCTGAAGAGTCGGACGAAGACATTTTTTCGTGGGGGCCGCCTGACTGGTCTATGTGGGGCGTGGCGGGGGCGGGGGCGTCCTGAACATCAGGTGCGTGCGCCGCGGGGGCGGCTGAGCTGCTTAGCGACTCACCAGTGTCGTCTTCGTCACTGTCAGCGTCGGCTGCGTTGTCGGGCGTCTCTGGCTGCGGCGGGGCGGCCGCGGCGGGCGGGTGCTCAGCTGCGGGGGCGGCCGCAGTAGGTGGGAGCACAGCTGCGGGGGCGGCTGGCGCGGCCACTTCACAGGCGTGGCGTGGCGCGCAGACGCGGCGCCGGCGATTTTCTTCTTTCGTCCGCGCAGCTTCCGCGCGGATGCGGTCAATTTGCTGCTGCAGTTCGGGTTCGCACGGCTGCCTCACTAAGACGCACGTGTGGAGCATTCCATAGTTATCCCGCAACCTGCATGCGCTGCAGAGTCGGCGGCGTTTTTGCAAGGTTGGACAACGCACTCGTAACGAGGCCTTTGCTCGCGTGTAGATAGGGCTACGTTCGGCTGTTGACGAAGCCGCCCTGTCTGAACGCATTTGTTTCAATGCCCCTTGGCCATGTGAAGACCTTGATATTCTATTAGAACTGCTAAATAAAAACTAAAACTAATTAAAACTGCTAACTAAAACTAATTAAAACTACTAAAAATCGCGTTTTTTAGCTACCTCCCGCGAGGGGAGAGCGGGCTCGGCCCCGGTCGGTCGCACAGCGGGCGCTACCTGCTTCGCGGCGGAGGGGTCGGCCCGGCGCGCGCTCGGAGCGAGGGCGGAGGGTGCGAAAAGCGAACAAATAGCCTCACGCCCACGCAGTAAAAAACTCTCATTTTTGGGCGCCTCGCTCTGTATGTTATAGGCGCTGTTAGCGGCCTACGCCTGTTATGGCGCTCTTCCGCCGTGGTGTTTTGCAGTGAGTGCTAGGAGCAATGAGAGCCCTGCCTCACTTATACGAGGCCTTGGAAAACTCTCGAATTTATAGAACAGTTATGAGGCTTCGAAACGCGCCGAATTTTGAGCAGAAGCTGTGGTTTTAATTAAATTAAAAAGTAGTGAGAGTAGAAAAATAGTGGAAGAATTGGGGCGGGTGGTTAAGAAATGAAAAAGTTTGCGGCTATTCCGCTAAAAATGCTTTGCTGAGATTATTGTTATGGTGGTTGTATACAGCGGGCGTCGGAAGGGAAATGCTTTCGCCCGGCTGTGGGCATTTTGTCATAGTATTGTCTGTATTTTTGGAAGGCGTGCGTCAGTTCGTTGCTATTAAAGATGTCTTGAATTTGTTTTTTTGCGGTAGTCAGTATGTATTCGTCTATTGTCTGTAAGTCGAGTAGTTTGTAGTAGTATTTGTATGGTCGCCCTGGTTCTGGGCGACACGCTGTGCGGATGAATCTGGTTTCCGCTCTTTTGAGATAGCGTATGTTGTCTTTTGCGGCTGTGGCCCATGTGAGGCACGCGTATGTTCCGGCGCTGCGTATACAAGTCTTGTAAAGAAGTGCTTTTGTCTTGAAGGAAATAGATTTTGCTCTTAATATTGGTGCCAGTCTTGCGGTAAACATGCCTATTTTCTTTGCTGCTTCTTTACATTGTTGATTCCAGAGGAGTTTGCGGTCGAATGTTATTCCGAGGTATTTTACGTGTTGTTGCCACGGGATGCGAGTGCCGTCTATGCAGATCGGCGTAGGAATCTCTTCTTTCCGCCGCCAGCTGAAGAGTATCGCCTGACATTTTGCGGGGTTTATTGAAATGCCATTTGATTTGCACCAGTGGATTAAATTATTAGAGGCTTCTTGGAGACGGCGGGCTGCACTTTCTGATCGTGAGAATTTAGTTGCAAAGGCCACGTCGTCGGCAAAGAGATATTCGGATACGTGAGGCGTAGAAGGAAGATCGTGAATGAAGAGCGTGAATAGGAGAGGAGAGAGCACGGCTCCTTGCGGGACGCCGGCGTGAATAGTTTTAAGGGAGGATTTGTATGATTGATATTTAACTTGGAAAGTTCTATTGCTTAGGTAGCTGAATAGAAGTTGACATAGATAAGTAGGGAGGAATTTAGAGCATTTACGGATTAGAAGGTGGTGGTTGACTTTGTCAAAAGCGAAGGAGAAATCGAATAGTATGATAGGAATAGTGCAGTGGAGGGCGAGCGTGGAAGCTATTTCCATGGCAAGACGGAAAGTTTGCATTGCCGACGAGTGGCCTTTGCGGAAGCCGAATTGGGCTGATTTAATGGCGTTGGCGGCGTTTAATTTAGCAGTAATTTCCGGAAGAAGGAGGCGTTCGAAAATTTTGGATATTTGTGACAGTAGGCTGATCGGGCGATAATTGCCCGGATCAGTATGATTTTTGTTTGGTTTTCCTAGCATGATTATGTGCGCTTTTTTCCAGTTTTCTGGAAAGTAGCTAGCGCTTACGCACGCATTCATCAGTTGCGCGAGAGCTTGAATCGCGCTGCGCGGAAGGTTTTTGATCATGCTTGCATTAATGTGGTCCGGTCCGCTCGCTTTTTTAGAGTTGAGTGCATTGATTTCGTTTCTAACTTGTTCTTCCGTAAAAGTGATGTGGTTTTCGTCTTCTGGTTTGTCGTCTTCGTCTAGTATGCATTCGTCGAAAGTCGCTGGTAGTTCGTCTGTCACTGGTACGTAGTTGCCGTTGTGGAAGGCATAAGTTCTTGTATTCTGGGGCTTGAATCGCTGATGCAACAAATTCGCGAAGATTTCCGCCTTTCTTGCCGGGTCGTAAGTTTGCGTTCTGTTTATGTTATCGTTAAGTGCCGTGATAGGCGGCGCCGGGTTTTTGAGCGTGCGCTGAATTTTCCATAGGTCTCCGCGGTCTTTCACGTCTGCTTTAGTGATAAAACGCTCCCACTCTGCCTCCCGGTGAGCTTGGAGGAGGCGAGAAACTGCTCTTCTCGTGGTTTGGAAAATTGCTTTATCAATCGGGTCACGTGAGGCGTAAAATCTTTTCTGAGCCCTTCTACGCTCCTGAATGAGTGAGATTATGTAGGACGGGAGTGGCTCCCGCCCGTTCGTGAGCGGCGTTCTTTTCGAATTTCGATTGTAGGCGCTTCTAATTTGATATTCAATTTTTTGAACGGTATTGTCTATTTCTTCTGGCGTCTCTGGCGCTCGTGAAAGAGGCTGTATCTTATGGGCAATGCGATCTCGGTATTTCTGCCAGTCGGTTTGAATAGAGAAGGATTTACGTAGTGAGTATGGAAAGGCGCCGAGGAAAATAGCGGAAATGATAGGGAGGTGATCAGAAGAAAGTTCATTTAGTGGTTTCGGAACGGTGGGTTGAAGCGTAGTGGAGTGAATGATAAAGTCCAGAATGTCGAAAGGTAAATGATTTCGGAGAAAAGTAGGGCCTGAAGGTGGTTGGATCGCAAGTGCCGGATTTTCATCTAAGAATTGGTGCAAGACATTGCCTGCTGGCGTGTTTGTCAAGCAACCCCATTCGAGCCTCTTCGAGTTTATATCTCCGCCGAGAACCGTAGTGGCGCCGGCGGAGAAGAGCGCAGTCAGGTCGTCAGGAAGAAGTGGCGTAGAGGGGCTTCGATATGCGGAAATGAAGTTAATAGGGCCCGTTGCGGTGCCTATTTCGACTATTGTTGCCTCGAGATTTTGGAGCGGGGGCGTGACGATGCGCGTGTGCGGGAGCGAGCGGCGGATGGCGATCGCCGTGCCGCCGCCTGGGCGCGTCGTGCGGTCGTTGCGGTAGACGTGAAAGCCGCGGAGCGTGAACGGTCTATTGCTATTAAGGTGAGTTTCCTGTATCAGTAGCACGGCAACGGCGTAATCTTCACAGAATTTTTCTATTATTGCTTTAGATTTTCTCACTGTCCCGTTCGCGTTCCACGAGACGAGGTTGTACAATCTGTTAGAAATGTGCGCCATTTAGAAAAATTCAGAGACGGCTTGGAATGCGCTAAGCATTTTTGTTAGCATGTCTCCCGGGGACTTTAGTATTTGTATGACTGCCTTTGCAGCGGTGATAATTTTGCCGATGTTCATGCCTTTAAACATGTCAATTAATTCTTTCAGTTCGGAAAATGTTCCGTTCGCGGGCTGTTCTGCGGTTGGCTGATTGGTGTGGGCCGCCTCCGATTGGCCGCTACGTCCCCACCAGGCTGGGGGCGCTGAAGACGGAGCGCGCAGACCGGGGAAGCTAGTGGCCGGCGGGGGCTGGCTGGGAGCGGACGCGCCGGCGGAGCGCTGCTCGCGTGCGGCGCGCATTTTCTGAAGTTGTTGGCTGCGTACTCGCGCCGCTTCAATGTAAAAATGGCATTCCCTGTAACTAGCCGGGTGCTGCCCTGCGCAGTTCGCGCACTTCGGAGGTGTGCGGAGCTTGTCTTCTACGGGACATTGCGCGCTTGCGTGCGCTCCGGCGCACCCGATGCAACGCGCTTGGCGCCTGCACCCGTTGCGAGTGTGGCCCCATGCGCAGCAGTTTAGGCAAAGGGGGATCCTATCATTATCCCGCGGTTCTTCGAATTTGATTCGGAGGTACATTAGGTGCTGAATCTTTTTTAGCTCGTTAATTTGGGAATAATTGAATTCCACTGTGTAGAGGCCTAGGCCTTGGAATGAATTTGGACCTAACTTTTTCTTGATTTCACCGAGGTGGTGAACGATGACGCCATGGCTTTGAATTTCTGACTTTAGAGCTTCACAGGAAAGATCCGCGTCTAAGCCTTTTATTACGAGCCGTTTTCTGCGCTCTGGGGTGGCGCGGTGAAAATAATAATAGAGCTCCGTATCTGTTTGGCGGGCTTGCAGAAGTTTGTCTATCGTCTGGTGATCTTCGACGCTCCCGGGGCGCAGTATTAAGGAGTGCGCATTGATTTGAGCGTAAAGCGTCTTTTTACAATATTCGCGCAAGTGCGCCGTAAGCCCCACCGGGTCGGCCAGCGAGGTTTTTTCTATATAGAAGCTGCCGATTGATGACGATTTCGCGGCCTTAGGGGCACTATTGCTGGTTTTCGTCTTAGATTGTTGAGTTTGAGCGGCGCTAGCATTGTCATTGTTGTTGGTTGCGGAATCTATTACTTGGCTTTCAACTACCAGGATCGCATCCGGGTCGGATTCTAATGCACTGAATTGGTTTTGCAGCGCGATAGTTGGCGGTGTTGGCGTTACCTTTGTCTTAAAAAACTTTTTTGGTATTCTGAATGGATTCGTAGAATCCAGGTCATTGGCGATGTCGTTCTCGCAGTCACTTTGTCCATGGGAGGCCAGGTCGCTCCCAAGTTCAAGGTGAGAGTTGGTTGGGGTTGGGCTGGGGCTGTTGTTGTCAAGGCGGCTTATAATTGTCACGTCAGCCATGACATGTTGTGGGGCAGGGGAAGTTGGGTTGTCATTGTCTTTATTGTCTTTATCCATTTTGTCCTCTATTTTGTCAGCATTTAGGGTGTTAGGCTGAGTTTTTGATAGAGAAGCGGGGGTCCTAGTTACCACAGCAGCGGCTCGCATTCGGCGGCGAATCTCACCTACAACTGCACCGGGACAGCGTTGGGTTGATCCAGAGCAGCATGAGGTGCGGAGCTCCTCCGTGGCCTCCAGCTGTAGAAAGTTCGGCAGCCTACGGCGTGGTGTTGGGGCTGGGCCTGCGCGGCGTCGTGATGCTCCGCCGCCTAGGCGGCGAACAGCGACGCTGACGGCCGCCGGGTCCCGGCGGCGCGGTGAATTCTTCTGACGCAGTTTAGGTGCGCGTTACAGCCGAGAATATGTTTTCCTCTGCCAATCCAGATGCGCTTTTGCTCTTTTTGAATTTGCTCTTTTTAAGATTGCGCACTGGATGGCAAAGTAGACATAACTCGGTGCGTGGACTCGGCAAGGCGCGGCACTGCACGGCGCAGCGAAACACTAGGCACAGGGCAAGCAGGAGAGGCAAACGATGTTTCACCTTCGCTGCAAAACCCCGAAATTTTTGGGCGCGATGGCTCCCGACATTATATAGACAACCGCCCCCCGAACTCGCGGTGGTGGGTGGCCACCACAAGGCGTGGCGGAAGGGGATGGCGTCAGATGGAGAGGGGAGCCTTGGGTAGCCGCCGGTCTCGGGCCCCGAGACAAGGGGCGGGGTGCGCGAGGTGCGGCAGCTTAGACGGACAGCAAAGGGCCGCGCATGCCGAAGCGGCTCTGAAACACCCACCCCCGCCGAGGGGGGTGGGTCGGCGGCGCTGGGTACAGGCAAAGTACCAAGGGCGGCGCCCGTTTGAGACAATGGGCGTCTGTGCCGACACCGCCAAGGAGTGCCTCCGCTTTTGCTAGGGGGCGGCCGCGAAAGGTGCGGTGGGATTATCGGGAGAATGGCAGCGGCGGGCGCGCGGAGGAAGGGGGCGACCGGCCCACCCACGGCCATACTCTACTAAAGGCCATGACACTCGATTTGGCAACACTGCAAGTGTATACGGCTGGGGTCCTATTTCGGTCACGAATATCTTATGCTTTCCACGTTCCTCCTTTAAAAAGGACGGCTTTTCCTAGGCACATTGTCGTAAATAACGTAACAATGATTTAATAATATTCCATTATTAACTGCCAGACATAAAAATCTTGTATAGCACTGATTGTTTTTTGTTTTTTTTAAGTGCATTAGTAGACTCTGAAAATTAAAATGAGTGAGAAATAAAAGGAAAATTGGGAGAAAAATAACATCAACAGAGCTCTTTATTACAGAGATTTTTATTTATAAATTGATATTTTTCTTTTCTTTCCTCTTTGTTTTGAAGCAGCAATGACATCATTCACATGCTTGGTATAATTATTAATTAAAATATTGGTGAAGTATGGCACAGTGAGATTCAGAATCCCTAGTTGGTCTCTGCCACACACATTGCATGCAATGCCATTTGCAATAAATTTTTTTAAATAGTTCATTGCAAGTCCCATAAGTACACCTTTCTGGTTGCCATTCTTTAAAAACATTTCCTCAAACTTTTCACAAATTAACACCTGCATTAGTTTGTAAACTGAATGACAAACATCAATCAGAATATCAGAGGGAACTGTGAGTCCTCCTCTATTTATGTCCTCAAACATTTCATCATTCAACTGATTAGCCAATAAGAAGTTAGCAAAGATAGCACAATTTAACTTCTTTGTCACCCTAAACGCAACATACCCGGAAATTTAAAGTACCGGATACAATTCTACATGTAAATTTTTAACTGAAGCTGCTGTTTCAATCACATCTTCAAATTCAGAAAGTACCCATCCACAGCTTTCTGGAATGTCATCACACATGTCTAGAGCTACATTGTTAAAAGAAACACTTTTGTATCTTGCAGATCTCAAACCCAACATACTTTGAACTCTTATCTTTTTCTCTGCCTCAAGGATTTGCACAACACTTACGTTGTAATTACCACCTGATAATTGACGATAGGAGCTGAACCTATTTTCTAACTTATCAGTTTGGAATTTACCCGTAAGAACATACTCCACATCATCAATATTCAAACAGTATTGAATTGCTTCAATAAGACCACAGGTAGTGTGTATTAAGGCACTCATAGTATATTCTGTGAGTCGCCCATAACGTACACTGAAACTTGCCCACTTCCTTAACCACTGCACAAATTCTCTAAGAAAGTACAGTCTTGGGTCCTCATTTGTAGTGAATGGCAGAGCATCAGGTTCCTTCTTCCGCACTGCATTATATTTTCCTTTGACGTTAACTACTGTCCACCATCTATTAATAACATTTAAAAAATGAGCAACATCACTAAAACCTTGCCCTGAAACAGCAGCAACAGTCTCACAACAAAACACATTACATGCAAGAGCAACCTTCTGCAATTCTAAATTGCTTGGATATACCGTTTGGAAACTCAGTTTTGATGCACATTTAAGAAGAATGTTTGCTTCAGATCTGTAAAGGTCTCTCAGTACAGAGAAAGAAGCACTGAGGATGTTCTTGCTGTGATGAGTATCAACACTGAATTCTGGGAAAACAAAAGTTTTACGTTCATCACGTTGTGATATCCAATTATTCCGAATTGATTTCAACAAATGTACAGTGTCATTTAAAAAGAAAACATATGAAGAATTATATTTTGGATTTACCATCTTGTATGATGAGGTACTTCCTGTAAGGATACTAAACATATTTCTATTTACCCTATTGTTGTCTGAAATAACTGCTATTACTATAAAACCACAGTCCTGGACAAAATTGATACATTTTAAAGTTAACTCTGCTAACTCATCGCCTGTCATACTTTTAACAGGTATCAGTGCAGCAACAGCTGACATTGACCCAAACACTGACGATATCATAAAAGCCTGAATGGTTTTTGCAGCAGAAGAAATTTGATTTTGAGCAAAACCAAATAATGACCCACCCTTGTAAGAAATATTAGAATTAACATAAATTTCATCTAACAATATGTTCACATACTTTTCCCTGTTACTCAATCTTTTTCCAAGATTTTGTATGTAAGAGTTTTTATCACTTGGAGAAACATTAAAATTGTTTGCAACCCTTTTCAAATGTCTTTCATGTGGAAGAAACATGATCTTCTGATTAAGAATAGCCGCATAGCATGCAGATGACAAATAATAAATCATGAATGCAATTTGAAATAACGACGCAGAATACATCCTTCTTGTTTCACAAACCATTTGGAACTGTTCAGTAAGAAATTTTACAGGCCCACTGTCAGGAAATTCCTCCCCTTCATGAACCTCTAAGAAATCTTGCACATCTCTATGAGCAGATTTTGATTTTTCTATCAATTTGCGGTATTGCTTTTGTGCATCCATATCACCAGGTCCATAGCTTTGGTCACAGTGATTTCTATAATGAGAAAGGATTTTATCCAACTGTGACCATTGCTGAAGCTTACGATGAAATGGTAAAATCCACAGAAGAGCCTCTCTACCTAAATCTATGCCATTGATGTACACTGTCACCTGTAGCTGAGAACAAACTTTCACACTAACTGTAACCCTAGGGTTTTCTTCAGTAGATAAAATATAAAAAACATAGGCTTTATCATTAATTGTCACTTCCCAATTGTAAACCTCCCTTTCACATAAAATATTTTAAAATCTTTGATGGCACTAAAACTTTTAATACAGTCCTTTTCCAGAACCTCCATAGTCTTCGCATCATGTCTTTCTTGTACTTTCATCATCCTGTCTTCTGGTGATTTTCTTGTGGATGGCCCAGGCTTACTCAAATAATTTGGTAAATTCGGGAAGATCAGAGGCAAAGCATGAGCTTTTAAACAAGGTCTGTCCTTTTTTCGAGACGTCCTCTGCTTATTGTGGTCAATATAAATTTCCTCAGTTTCCACATCATCTGGGTAAAAATGTTTTATGCACACACGACTATGCTGTGTTGGTGTCCAGTTTGCACGTGGTATGTTTCTAATCCACTGAGATTTCCTCTCATCATCACTTGGAAATTTGAAGACTGAAACATAACCTTCTTTACTGGAGGCATAATTACTCTGGCACAGTGGCACACAACAGTGTTTTGGCATCTAAATAAAAGAAAGCAAACGTGAATAGCATAAAAATAGAATACAATAAAAATTTTCAATACTTTTTACATTTGGTACATAATGGGTTCATAGTTTTAATACTATAATTGAAGTAACAACCTGCTTTATAATCCAAAAGTAAATAAAAGGAAAAGAAAAAAGAAACTTACTTTCGTCTGTTATTATTAAAGAAGAAAGGTTCACCCGGGAGGGGTCTTATTATTTTCGTCTTTTAAGAACAACCAAGTACCACCTAACAAAACAATGTTGCATTAGATAATTTAACAAGTGACAAGTAAATGGCACATTATTGTTTAAACACTACATACCTTAAAGACACAGAAGAAACTGGTGATCGTAAAATGGTTCTCCGCCAAATAACAGCAATTTTCTCTAAAAGGAGAGCAAATTGTAAATAATACTTTATGGTAGTCCTAGGTAATTATTATTATTATTATTATATTATTATAAGTAGTAGTAGTAGGATTAGTACTTACTGGGGTACTTATTGCTTTCGTCTTTTAAGAACACCAAGTAAATTAATATCTTTGAAGAACACCAAGTACCACCTAACAAAACAATGTTTCATTAGATAATTTTAACAAGTGAGGAGCAAATGGCACATTATAGTTTAACATTTCATACCTTTAACATGCGGAGGAAACTGGTGATCCGTGAACAGGTTCTCCACAAAATAACAGCAATTTTCTCTAAAAGAAGAGAAAATTATAAATAATCCTTCACCACCATATACCTCTTCACATAAACAAAGTGCGAAACACAGCAGCTTACCTTAATACACACGTATTTAGATCGGAGCCACAGCAAAAATACCTCGAACGCATATGAAAGCAAGCAGCAACTTCGACACTCGATGGACCCCTTGCTCTGTTGCCAAATCGCAGTGTCACGGCCTTTACTAGAGTATGGCCGTGGCCCACCGCGTTCCAACGGCGCGGGCGGTCTTCCTACCGCTAGCGTGCGTAAACAAATTTCTTTCGAGTTTTCAAAGCGTTCTGATGTCTTTTGTACTCTATTGAACTCGATGCTATGGCAAAGTCAAGAGTGCATGATCAACCTCACTGACCACTTCTTAGTCCTTGCTGATATCCTATAAAAAAATGATTTTGTCTATGAGGTCAACCCTTCCATGAAAGCCTTGTAATGCTTAATTGCATCAGAACTATTCACTTCAATGTATTTCTTGTCCTTGGACCACCGACGACAAATATCTTCAGGATGTTTTCCTTCAGTTGAGGACGCTAGGATGACAGGTTTGTTATCAAACCATTCACTACACAGATTTGGCCATTATTTCTCACCTTTTCGTCAACGGAACAGCCAAGAGCTCTCAATGCTGCATCCGGTATCAAATTGATGTTACTGTGAATGTTGAACTTTCTTAGTGTTCCTGTACCTTGGCATTGAGCGTTGTTATGCAGAACATCCATTAATTGGATTGATGTAAAATAACGGTCCGTGTACATTGTACAAGCGGAAGATAGGTGTTTCGCCAATCTCATAACAACTTGTCCACCAATATCGAAATCCTTTACAATTGGATCTAAACTCTCATCATTGATTAGATACCCTTTCCCTAGAACAAACAAAAATCCAAGAGAAGACCATCTGTAGCAGTAGCTACAAAACATTTCAAACAGCATGGATTCGGTTTCCCTTTCACAAACTGTCTTGTAGGTGCATGGCCATAAAAAGGAATCAATTGTTAATAAATGGAAACCGTGGATTTGTCATTGAGCAAGCACGTCGTTTCAGTTCTTTTGAGGATAGGCCTGACTTGCCAAATTTGTCTTCGGTTAGTTTATATCACTAACTAGCATATCGTCCCTCAATTTTAAATTATTCCTTATCAGAAAATATGTCCCGTCACATGTCAGCAATTGTAGGAACCCTAGTTTGGATAGCCCAATACATGCGGATTCTTGGATACTGTAGGTACGACATTACTATTCTAAGTCCCAAGAATTTGGTGGTTTCAGCTTCTGTGAGACTCAAATTTCTGCCAGTGTCACTTAGAAATCTCTTGTTTGTGTGTTCTGTTAATTTTGTTGTGAGATCATTGGGAACGTGCGAAGTACGTTCGGAAATAAGTTCCGTTTTTAGATAAAAAAGTAGATACAGCAAAATAATTATCGCAAACAAATCTACAACTCTTACATTATTTTTCGACATAACTCCCGTGATTTTCCAGGCATTTGTCGTAGCGTGGCATGAGTTTCTGTATACTTCGTAGAATGTTGCCGCCTGTGTAGTCAACCATGATGTAACATGTTCTTTCAGGTCTTCGTCGCTGTTTAACCGGTGATCGCCAAGCAAAAACTTCAGATGCAGAAACAAATGAAAGTCGCTGAGAGTGAGGTCGGGGTTGTGTAAGGTGGATGGTCACAAGTACAGTCCTGTCGACTGTACCGAAGACACATGTAAGATGGATATTTCGTCTACCCTACTTGTTGACCTAGGAGTATCGATATTACCTTTAGGTCACCACAAACAGTCCAGCAGTGAGTATTTTATTTTATGGAAAAATATTCTCATAAGTTTCTTCATTTTCACTGAGTGACCAATAGGAATAGATGCTAATTTGTCATTATTCAAGAACTTCGTTTCGAGCTGTCAGTGGACAACCTCCATTCCTCTGCGAGGTACTCGCGTCCCACGGCTTCAGTGACACCTTTGATAGAGCACTTGTTCAACACAAATTGTGAATGTATTTTAGTTTTACAACTTTCACAGTGGTTTGATCACAACAGTTGACCTTGACACCTTTGACATCGATGCTGTACACTATGAGACCTTTGCCGTAGAGTTGTTCATATAGCTTTAAAAATATTTTACCAGATTATTCTGTGTCGATGTATGATGGTTGTTCTGGGAGCTAACAAAGCTCTCTCCTTTAGTCCTTTAATTGGGAGTCCGATGCCCTCGGGATTTAACATCTGCGTAAAGTCAGTTTCAAAGCCAGCTATACCGCTGCTACTACTACAAAAACTACTACTAGTCTGGAACCCAGTAATTCTGAGGATGCTTTATGCAGATAAAGATCACGGGCAAGGTCATTTAATTCACATACAGTGAATGGCTTGTACGTCAATATCTGGTTTTCACAGGATGGTGGATTCGTCCTTGGAGCTGGAGCTGGGAGTTGAAAATGTTTGGAAAATAGTGGTATGGGTCTTGTAGCTGACCGCAAGGAGTTAGGATACTAAATGGAATGTTTAAACTTTTTCTTAACCCTTCTGCTAGCGAGGGGGGTAACAATTACTCCAACGCTTATTTTATTATTTTTTATCATCTTAAAATTTTTTTACAACTCTGATTGTGTAGTTGTGTTGTACTTATCTATTTTCTTCGCCGAGGCGAATTTCCCTCTGTAACGGCGAGGTTCCGTGTGTGCTAAATTTGGACTAACAAAACCAATCAGTGACCAGCGGGTTGCACCAGTTTCCCCGCATGGTCAAAGAGATTCCTTCTACCCATGGCTCGCTCTACCTCTGCCAACCGACTGCCGATTCAGCGAACTTTGAAAAATTGGGAAACGGCCCAGCAGAGCTGGAGGGGTCCGTTCGTGGATGCAAATAGGCGACTGGCCTTCTGAAATCAAGAATTCAATAACAGCACGCTGCTGTAACCGCACATCGATAGCAGCCATTTTGCATGACTGTATAGTGGTAACAACGTTTGAATAGTAACACTTACTGCCAAAGAAGGTGCAAGGTTTGAAGAAGCGCGCAAAATTTGAATTATCCCAATTTGCCAAAAAGTTACCGAAAAAAAGTTAGTAATTATTTTCTTACTGCCCCTTGTAATATCTGCAATATATTTCAATGATTCGTCCTCTGCTTTATTAATGTAGCTTGATAAACTTGAATCGTACATAATTGGGATGCTCTTGAATAACTCAATTAAACACATCACTGTCTGGATGCCACGATGCCATACTGTAAGTAATATAAATAATCAAAAGATTGAAGGTAAATTGGTATTTCACATAAATTTAATTTAAATATCATAACCTCAATTCACCCTTCGTACAGAAATATCTCAACGTATTATCTGCGCACAACAGAACGAGTCACTAATAAAAAAAAAAGTTATAGAAATTCATGAAAGAGGGGCATTCGTGTTTCACGTTTAATTTCTATAGTAACCTCAACTCCCCTTCGAACTTACGCTTAATTAAAGAGAAAGTAAAACAAGCTGGATTTACTTACCAACAAAATTGCTTCGCAGCACACACAATAGCACAAACCCAAAAGCTCCGATATATCGGGAAACAAAGAACTCGCGCCCACGGAAGCAATCGAAAGAAGTTCCCAGAAGTGACACCAGGAGCGCCATAGTCAAACTGCTTGAAAATAAGACGCTGTGTAGAGTTTATAAAGCCCTAGATACAAAACTGTACATAAAATGAAGCATGTTTCATTTTTACTTACCCGGATGCGTACGTATACACGGAGTGATACACGTAGGGAAAGTTATGTAATGCTGCGCGAAAAATGGCCAATTTTCGCCAGAAAAAAATTCGTTGCCGGGCGCTAAAACGAACTAGTGGTGCTACAGAATGGCACAGTCTTTACCGTATTAGTTTTCTATTTCCTTGGTTGGGGAAATATTATTTGATTTAAGAAAACCGTTTTAAGGTAATAGCCGATTACTAACGACGTAAATGTATCACATCAAGTACAATAATATTTGGAGTGCGTATTTTGATGGGGATGCCCACAAACTCAGCTGAAAATCATCCTGAAGTTTCATCATAATCAGGTTCAGGCAAAGCATCAGGAATACTTTCACGTGGATTTTTTTTCTTTCTCTTAAAACTGGTGATGTCGTGGAATCATTAACTCATCACTAGGGAGCGGATTTTCATGTAATAAAAAATGAAATATGTACATATATATGTATTTATTTTGTAAAAAATATGTAATCAAAAACAGAAAATATGTAAAAAACAAAATTATAATATTTCATTTATTTACATTATTAAATAATTAGAGAGTACAATTACTTGAAATTATTAAGTGAAACTTTAAATTCTGAAAGGAAAATTGACGCCGATCAGGCCTTAAAATAGATTTGTAGAGGCTGAATGACCGTTCCACATCAACCGAGGTAATAGGAGCATTGCTGAAAAGAGTTATTTCTCTGGGGCTCAACTCAACCTCTAACGTTCCGGTATTGTCGTTTCCAGAATGGATGTCCGAAATGATTTGCAATTCCTTCCAACCAGGATTTTTCTCCAAAATTACCATGAATTTGTTCTTCATTTCCTTTCCTTTTTCTCCTGGTGCTTTTTGAAGCTTTTGGAACGTATCATTAACAATAGAAACGCTTTCGGCTAACGACATGTTCCGAGTCTCCAATTTTGTAATTGCATGAGCCAAAAAAACTGCATTTAATGATATGTAGGCCAGGTCGTTCTTCAAGCTGGGATTAACAATCAGAGATTTGGCTTTTTCTACTGCCGCAGTCGAATCAGAATCAAGTTTTAAAATAATATCTTTTATTTTACCGAAATTTTCGTAGTAGTATTGCGCTGCTTCTAACCAAGTACCCCATCTCGTAATTACTGGTTGGGGTGGCAAACACAGATCTGGATAACACTCCTTAAAAATTTTCACGCGGCTTGGAGCTTTCAAAAAAACTTTTTTTACGGACGATATCAATGCATCCACATTAGGAAATTGATTTCTCACAGTTTCCGCAACTCTATGAAGTGCATGAGCCAGGCAGGTTAAATGAATCATTTTTGGATAAAAAACCTGCAGTGCCTTTCCCGCCTTCACCATGTATGGAGCAGCATCAGATAAAAATAACAAAACGTTTTCGTTTAGTACACCACTTGGCCACAGCAGACTCATTGAATCGTTGAAAAATCTTGCTATAGATGCATGGTTACATTTTTCCAATACTTCACAGTTCAAGAGATAAGGCACCGAAGGGGATAGGGAAGAAAGTTTACCAACAATTACATTGGCAATATATCTGCCTTCTACATCAGTGGTTTCATCGATTGATACCCAATGTTGCTGTTCTTTAAATTATCTCGAATTTTATCAAGAGTTTCCACATAAATTTCTTGTAAATAGTTTTTTCTCAACGTGCTTTCATCTGGTATTTTTTTCTCGGTATACTTTTCCAGAAACATTTTGAAATCTGAATTGTTTATTTTATGAAGAGGAATATCAGCTCTAACTAAAGCTCGGCACAAGTCTGTATTAAAACCTGACTTACCACTTGATGTAGAAGCAGTTGAAGTTGTGATGAAGGTTTGTTGAAGCTTTGATTTTCTCTCCTTGTTTTCTTTATGCTTCGCTGTGGCAATGTGTTGCGTCACTAAAAAGCGTTGAGAAGTCGAAATCTGCTTATCGCAACAAGAACAAAATAAAATGTTCGAATCAGTTTTAAATGTTTCATTTGGAAATTCGCGGAGATATTTGGCCACCAAGTCTTTTCCCTTTGTCGCTGCTTTCGGCATTTTGCACACTGTTTTTTCTTTCACACTAATTCGTTCTTTCTCACTATTTATGAAAATCTTTTAACACACTTTTAACACACCGTCTTGCAGGGCAGGCAAGTAACCACGAACTGAAGCAGGATGAAAAAAAATGTATGCTGAGCTGACAACTGCCCTCTCTTCCTCTCTGATTTGCCATCCTAATCTAACATTAATTGGTATCAGGGAGAATATGACACGGGAGCGAACGTTTCCTTTCTTCATGCTATCAGTGAAACTGAGACGCAAGTATACGACGCGTCGTAGAGAAGGTACGGCGGGAAGACTCTTCTCAATTTCACTGATACCCACTTCCGTCGCATGTTTCTCGCACATCGCAACATGCAAGAGACCTTCTACGAAAGTGGCAGGTCAATTTGCTCTCTTCTAGGAACAGTAGTTTATCTCTCCATTGAAAGCACACACCGAAGTTGCATTCGAATTCGATTCAAGAAACAGCTCAGTGGTTCGCATTTTGTAACATCCCAAGCTAGTCTTCAAGATGTTCTTTCTCCACACAAAAATATTACAAATATTTAAAAAATATGGAGTAACAGATAAAATATGTAAAAATATGTAGTTATACCGAAATATGTAAAAATATGTAGTTATACCGAAATATGTAAAAATATGTAAAATAAAATGTCTTATTCGTCTCAGAATGTCTTGAAACAAATAGTTCCAGTTGAAAAATTAAGTTATCTAGTCTCCAAAAATATATGTAAATACATACGAATCCGCTCCCTACTCATCACACATCGTACAAAGATCTTAGTTTTGGTGCAGATACTGGACAGTTTTCTTTATGCGCCTTTGTTAATGCTTGTAGATTTGAAGGTCGGCCTTGTTTCCTCTTTACGACTACTTCCTGGAAAGGCTGGTTGAAATCAGTTTTATGTAAAAGTGATAATGATTTAGTTCTCTCATAGTGTAGCCATCAGATGGATTGCATGGAGATTTTGGAATTACTTTTGAGTGTTCTTTGAAATCAAGGATATCTTAATTCAAGTGTGTTAACAAACGGATGCGGACTATTTCTGCAGGCTATAATAATGTGTGCCCATCCCTCGGCTACATAAACAGGAACATTCTTGGACATTGTTCTATTTTGAATGTATGCAGTCACACTCATCCGTAATACCAGTTTCGAAGAAAATGTGGTCAGTAGATTCCAATTTAGAAGGTTTCTCACAAAGGAGGCAGACGAGACACAGCATGGGCAGATGTCGGTAAAAGATTACAAAAACCAAATTATAAAAGCAGAGGAGACCATCCTTGGAAAATATAAATATATGTATGAAGCTAAGAACAGATATAGGCAAGTTCTCCTTTGTGAATCGCACTATAGTAGATTGGAGCCAACTACCTCCAAAAGCACTAGAGGCTCTTCCTTCTAATGTAGTCAAATTTAAAAATATACTAAATTCCATTTAGATCACTATCAATACTGAGATAGTTACCTTTATTATTATGTGAACAACGCTAGCGACTAAACCGTGCAGCCGATTTTCTCGAAAATTGATATTCCCCGATCAGAATTTCAAAGAATGTAAAACAATTCTTTGAACTTCGATTACCCGATATTTTTATACAATGAGGTTCGCTTTTTGGGTAAACGTTTCGAAAGTTGGAAAATAAACAAGAATTTCCCAAACTTAAGGATTTATTTTATATTTTTACATAATAAACACATTTCTGTTTCTCGTCTATATAACGTTAAATAGTACATTTTACTATTTTAAATGCCTTCAAACATACTTTTGACTTAACTCGTATCCATACACCATGAAACTGAATGTATGAAAAAATGTACAATTAAATGTTAGGAAATTCCATCTTACATGTAAGTAGCTTATATAATGGATTATTCACAGAAATCATTGCAATTTATATTGACTAGGTAAATGTTGGGATTCATTGTATTAAAATCTTTTTGAGATAATAATGTTCAATGATTCTTGACCCGTGGTAATATCTTGTTGTTCATGAGTTTAGGTCAACTGGATAATAAGTCTTACATTGCCAACGCTTCGGTCGTATATTTGACCTTCATCAGGGCTGTAATATTATTGTTGGAAAAAAGAAGAAAAATGGTAATTTATAACCTGGCTGTGTCCCCATTCTTGTAACTTCCATGAATGGTACACAAATATGTTATAAAGTTCATCTCGCACGTGTTGTTCCTCATCTCGCAAAATGTACTGTTGGCAGTGATAGATGGCAGCTGGCAAGAAAGAGTACGTGGCAATTCCAAATAGCTAGCGAAGACCCAAGGAAATAAAAAACTAATACGGGAAAGTCTGTGCCATTCTGTAGCACCACTATTGTGAATTAAGGTGATAATACTTAACAATCATTGATTTGGAAGTCCTTCTTTCTCTAGTATATTATTAAACAAGTCTGTAATTTCATTTGCTAGTTCCGATAAACTATATTTCAAATGTTCGGTTGTGATTCCATCATCTCCTGGGCTCTTAATTTAGTTTTTCTGTAGTTGTATGTACTTCAGATATGATAGGAGAGCATTGATCCTCTTGGTCTGAGTTAGTTTATCGCTCTTTCAATTGTAGTATCATCTGGAGCTTTACTTATATATTTTTTTTAAAACAGTGTTGCGGATTCAACAATTTAATTCCTTGCTAAAATGTGTTTTCCTTCTTTGTCTTCTACTCTCAACATCCAATGTTCGTCAGTCTTTAATTCTTTACTGATAATTTTAACAGATTTGGTTTTATTATTTTTCTTTTCCTTCCTAGCTCTTCATTTTCTTCAATTAATTGTAACAGGTGTTCGTTATGACGACTTAATTCTTTGTTCTTGATTTCTAAATTATCTATGGTTTCCTTGAATTTTTTGTTTTTTTTAATTTTGTTCTTGGCGCAGGGTCATTTCATGGCGCAATGGAATTTTCATTTTCAGATCTGCGATTTCTTTTTTTTTATTATTAATTTTATTTTAGGTCGCTTTATAACTACAATGGTCATCAGCGACCTCTTTAATATTACAAATTTTGACATACAATGTAAGATACTATTCTTAAACCACACCTGCAGTTCACATTAATTACTTACATCATTACATAATTATTCACCTTATCATTATTTACCCAAATCATGAATCATTATTTACATATGTCATATACCATATTTTCATATACATCATATATCATTATTTAAATACACCATATATCATTATTTACATTCATCACAGATTGTTATTTACGTACATTACATAATATAAACAACTATAATTTATTTTGAATACACCTTAAATAAGGTTATATTTTTTAGTTCTCTTTAGATAATTCAATGTTTTTTGGCATCTTTCTTCGGTATTTAAACATTCTTTAATGTTTTTGGGAAGTTTGGATTGGGTTCTTTCTAATTCAAATTCTTGGCATTCTACTAAAAGGTGTTCGACTGTCCAAGCGGAGCCACACTTTTCACACTTGTTTCTCTGTTGATTTCTTTTTTTGTTTCTCTCCTTAGTTCTTCATTCTCTTTTCTCAATATTTTTTTATTTTCTGTAGTATCTTTTCTTGTGATTCTGTTATTTCTTCCTTTGCAGCTACTCTCAGTGCATTGTTTATTTTCTTTAATTCTTTTAGCTCATTCATGATTTCTTGTAGTAGAGGTTCAGTGTCTCCTCCCGAATTTTGAGTCTGTGATTTTTTACTTTACATGTTTACATCGCTTCTCCTCACTAAAACCCAATGTAAATTTTCCTTCTTTCAGTTTACTCAGGAGCCGCTAGGTAGCGTAGTTATGAACTTTTTTTTTAGAGTCCCTAGATACAGAGAGTAGCGCGTTCCATTGTTCACCGAGCCGTTCATTTTATGTCCAGTAGTCAGGAAAATTCGGACTGTCATATTCTGTATGTTGAGAACCATGAATCTACCCTAAACCAATAGTAATATTCTTCAAAACTTCTTAATGTCACCAGTTATTAATTTCCCTTCAATTCCTGAGTGGTGCCTGACGGGATAGTCGGCTGAGAGGATATTAAATGGCAGCGGTTGCGCTACTCTTTCGTAGCTTTGCCTCGTAGGCTTCAGAATACTTTGCAATGTTTAAACTGATTTCACCTTCTTTATTGTATCAATCATGCAGCCTTGCCTATTAAGTGTGCTTTTCATATAATGCTATCGCAGCCTTGCAAGAGTTTTGAGAAATTGTTAAAGGTTTTTAGTATTCTTTGACAGGAATCTACTCCTTTTAAGTAGTATAGGGCATTAATAAGCCCTGGTAGTTCATTACAAAGGCGATAGTTAGTGCTGTTGTGGAACTAGTATATTTTTCGTCTAATAGAGGTCACGAATGAATGCGCACGGCGCACAGTGGGGTCAGAAAGGGGAAAAGTTGGCAAAAAGAATTTTAAGCGTTTTTCAGGATTAATGGAAGTAAAACATTTTTAATAAATAAAATACTACTTCTTTAATTGTTTAATCGTGAATATACATAAACTTCGAATTTTTTAAACCTCAGAATCAGAACTCACCAGGTGGCTCTTCAAGGTGGCTCTCTTTTAACTGTTTTTGACGTAAATGAAAAAAATAAATAAAAAATAAAAAAACAAAAAAAACAGTTTCTGGGTTGATGGCCCCCATCTCGATCAGGTTTTTCGTCCAGTTTCCCTGATCCTTGAGCAAATGCTGAGATGGTTCCTTGTTTTGCTTCTGGACATAAATGTAACTTCACTATTTGTGCACGTCTTCTGAATTTCAGTGGGAAATATAGTTATTCAAATTATCGCGGCAAAAAGTATTATTCTTTCATGAAGAACATGAGGGTTCAGGGCAGGAATTTATAGCTAATTTACCTTTGAAAATATTCTATTATATAGGAGCGAATATTTTGGCAACAAAACTTGGAAAAAAAAACACTCTTTTCAGTATTCAAAATTCGACTAGAATATGGTTTAGGATAGAGACCATAGAATTATGAAAACGTGCACAAAATTCACTTCTCCCCATAGCTCGTCACACGCAGTTTTTAACTGTTCTGGACGTAAATAAATAAATAAAAAAATAAGGGAAAATTTGCATTTGGAGGCATTAGCATTGCTATTTCTTCTGGGTCAAATGCCTTTCTGAACATTTTTCTCTTTTCCATTTCTAATGTCAT
>JAHLJT010009436.1:10456880-10564135 GCA_031308135.1 Acheta domesticus
TTTCCTATTCCGATTTGAAAACCTGGATCACTTACAAAACGGAGGAAAATTTCCAATCTTTGCACGTTCGTCAGAACACCTCTTGTCTCCGTACATTCGCCAAGGAAGTGGTTTCTTCCTTGGTTATAAGTCTTTCTTGGTTTAATGTGATCATTCAGAAAAGACATGGTTTCCATCAAATGCCACTCGTTCTTTTGAGATGATCCAGCCCCACTTCTTGAACCCATTTCCTTATTTTTTTTTCTTTGCGTACCTTTCTCTAAGTGTTTTTAGCCTAGTCTAGCATTAGGACACTGGATGGTTCAAAATTTGCGAAATTTTGGCCCATGTGTTTTCTTTCAACACCGCGTCCTTATAACTCGCATATCCCTTGTATAAACATGGATTCTCGTGCACTAAACTTACTAGAAATTCATCGAAAGTAAACTTGTTCGCCATATCGTCAGTCAAAAAGAAAATGGCCCAAATTTTAATTCCGATTTTCAACTCCCACCAAAACTCCCCAAACTACTTCACCGCCACTTCACTATTCACTTCCAACCATAACCACAATACCACATCACAACAAAACATGGAATCGACCTTCAATTTACTTCTCGCATTTGTCTTTTTCATGCTGCTCTCTGATTGGTCTTCGGTAGAAATAGACGTAAACTTACACGTAAGAGCTTAGAGCTTACGATCTCTTAAGTTTCAGCCCGTCGAGGTGGGTTGGTCCACGTCCTGACGGGGGGATGCAGAGAAGGCTCTCAAGTGTTCCTTTCTCCATTTTTTCATCTTCTTGCTTCTCATTTCATGTCATGTACGTTCTTTTCACTCCTTTTTCTTCCTCACTGGCCTTCTCTGTATGCTGAACGCCCACCCATGTGTTTGCCGTGCATGGCGACCCGTGTCGGAGGGAATGTGTGTCCTGGCAGTTGAGGGACCTGTTTGTTTCCCTATCTAGTCCTAGTGCTACTGTTCGCCTTGCACTAAGGGGTACGTTGGTTACGTATTTTGGGAAACATTCCCTGTAGGTTCCAACACACTCGCTTTGGCCCCGGACTCTTCTAGACGGGCGGTCGGGAGCTAACCCACTCCCGATCAATCGGCTCGGACTAGGTCTTGTACTGAACTCCAGGGTGAGCGGGGGAATCCACGGCGGTGCAGCGCCGTGTTATTCCCCCACTATATCCTCGTGGCAACCCTGGCACTCCGATGGAGTGTCCCCTTGTTGGGCTCCGTGGTGGGTGGGGACCACGAGGATGAACCTATTCCATCTATATGGATATTTCACCTTTCCCCCCGCCCTCTTCCGCAAGGAAGAGGAGATGTGCCGAAAGAACCATTGACTTAAATAGTTTCTTTTCTAGAGAAGAAGATCGACCCAAGATGCCTCGTTTCCTCCTCATGTCATGCGCTGAGGAAGGTAAAACTTTTAAAACTGTAAGTGCTGTCCGTCTGGCGCGAGCCATAGAAGAGGCTTACGGGAAGCTCCAAGCGGTCGTGCGTCAGAGGAACGGAACGATTCTTTTTGAAGCACGTACCGACGAGCAAATAGGAAAAATTAAAAATACAAAGCAGATTGCCGGCCTCCAGGTAGTAGTCACGGTCCATCCCACCTTGAACCTGTGCAAGGGCGTGGTAAACCACGAGGACTTTGCTTCAGAAACGGAGGAAGATCTTCTAAACTTTTTTAAGACCTATGGCGTGACTCAGGTGTACAGGATCGGAAGGAAGGAGCAGGGGAAAGTGATCCCTACTTCTACCCTGATCCTTACTTTTGACCGACCATCTCTCCCGGAAAGGATCGTTACCGCTTTCTACAACCTCCGTGTGCGGCAGTATGTGCCGAACCCTTTGCGCTGCTTCAAGTGCCAAAGGTTTGGGCATACTCAGCAGCGATGTATGTCAGTAAACGCGGTTTGCGGGAAGTGCGGATCGTCAGTTCACGACCAACAACCCTGCGACAAACCACCGCACTGTGTGAATTGCGAAGGCGATCACCCAGCCAACGACAACCAGTGTCCCACGTTTCTCCGGGAAAGGGAAATCCAAAAATAAGGGTAACCGAAAAGGTTTCCTTCCCTGAGGCGAAGCGTAGGTTCCAAACCAGGAATCCAGTGGACCTATCACGATCCTTTTCCAGTGCTGTGAAACCTAAGTCCCCGGGGGTAACAGCGAGTTGTCAAACTCACTGTACCCCAGCGGTAGTCTCACATTTCAGTTGTCAGGTGTCGCCGGTCGACTTCCCCGAAGATTCGGCGTGCATCCAAGGTGGGAAAATTATAATTCCCACAAAGTACAAAAAACCTGTCCAGAAACTCCACCAGACATCGACCACCTCAACTGAAACTTCTACTGAAATCGATCTTAAGCAGACACCGCCTCCCAGGAAAAATACGTCATCCAAATCCCGTCCTCCTCTTTCTGTTTCCGAGAATCACATCGGACGATCCTCCAGCTCTTGTAGATCTCGGTCACCCGTGGCCAAAAGTCGGGAAATCCCCCCGACACAGACGACCTTATCCAGCAGCAGTCAGGATGACTCTGCTGGTGATGAGGAACCCCACGAGAGTTCCTCTAAAACCTTTCAGAAGGTGAGAAAGAAAAAAAAGCAACCAAAGAAATAATTTCTCATAATGGCTCTCTCATGGAACTTAAATGGTCTTCGTGCTCACTCAGAAGAATTAAGATTAATAATTTCTCGCCACAAACCATTTATAGTCTGTCTTCAGGAAACTCATCTTCTCCCTCTTCATCCCCTGTCTCTTCGCGGATTTAACATCTATCGGTTTGATCAAGACGACGGACTTCGTGCTCACGGCGGCGTTGCGGTACTCATCCGCGACTCCCTGTTCTCGGAGGAACACAACGTTCGAACCGACCTCCAAACAGTGTGCGTACGGGTACACCTACCATCCTTCTCTTTTACGGTGTGTAGTATATACATTCCCCCTGGCCAAGTCGTGTCACAAGAGGAACTCGAAGATGTTTTTTCTCAGTTGCCCGCCCCTTCTTTTATTGCGGGGGATTTTAATGCCCACAATCCCCTCTGGGGTGGCACGAGGACCTGCCCGAGAGGTTCTATCCTCGAAAATATTATTGACCAGCAAAACTTAATTCTTCTGAACTCCGGGAATCACACTCATTACTCCATGGCGTCAAACACCTTCTCGTCAATCGATCTGGCACTCTGCAGTCCATCCTTATCTACCATGGTAGAGTGGACCGTACTCGATGATCTACATGGGAGTGACCATTTTCCCATTTTGGTCCACTTTAATGTCCCTGATTTAGACGTCATCTACCCTCCTCGCTGGCTATTCCATCGAGCCGACTGGGATACATTCAGCGAGAAAATTATAATGCCAGACCACTTCTCAAATAATATCGATACCTTGGTGGCCCAATTCACAGACGCCGTTCTTCGCGCAGCCACCATTGCAATCCCGAAGTCTACGTGTCGGCCACGACGCGTCCCGGTGCCTTGGTGGAATGCTGACTGTGCCACCGCGGTGCGTGACCGAAAGCAAGCACTCGCGAGGCTCAATAGGTTCCCCACCGCATCAAACCTGATCGATTTCAAAAGAAAGCGGGCCAGAGCCAGATTAGTAATACGGGAAAGTAAGACCGCTTCCTGGAGAGCCTTTATTTCTTCTCTTTCTTGCCATACCCCGCCTAAAGTAGTATGGCGAAAGATCCGACAGATCGGAGGAAGATTTTCCCCATCATCTGTCCCAGGACTTCTTATTAATGGAAATCTTATTACTTCTCCAGAAAAAGTAGTTGAGGAATTGGCCTGTCATTATGAAAATTCCTCCAGTTCCTTACACTACTCCCCTAGCTTCTTGAAAACGAAGAGTAGAATGGAGAAATGCAGATTGGACTTCTCTACCTGCCTGGAGGAAGATTATAACGCCCCTTTCTCCATGGATGAATTTTCCTGTGCGCTCACCCGTGGGAAAGATTCTGCTCCAGGACCAGACCAAATACACAACCAAATGTTAAAACACCTGCCGGAAGAGGCACGTATCTTTCTCCTCCGTATCTTCAACAAGATTTGGATGGAACATACCTTCCCTAGAACCTGGCGCGAAGCGATTATTATTCCTATTCCTAAAGATGGAAAGGACAGGACAAAGCCGTCAACCTACCGTCCAATCTCGCTCACAAGCTGTATATGCAAACTTCTGGAGCGAATGGTGAATACGCGTTTGGTCTGGCACCTGGAGCAGAGAAACCTACTTACCCCCATCCAATGTGGTTTCAGGAAGAACAGGTCAACCATGGACCACCTTGTCACCCTCACCACACAGATCTCCACTGCTTTCGTGCTACGTCAACACCTGGTAGCAATTTTCTTTGATATAGAGAAAGCTTATGATACTACCTGGAGGTACGGCATTCTTCGCACCATCCATTCTTGGGGTCTTAGGGGCCGGCTCCCCCTTTTTTTAGTAGCCTTTCTTTCCTCAAGATACTTCCGCGTTCGCCTTGGTGACAGGTTATCCGCCAGCCACCATTTAGAAAACGGAGTCCCTCAGGGCTCAATTCTGAGTGTCACTCTGTTTGCCATCGCTATCAATAGTATAGCGTCGATAATCCGAGAGCCGGTGAAAGCATCGCTCTTCGTTGACGACTTTGCCATTTTCTGCTCTTCCAAGAGTATTCAAGTGATAGAGAGACAATTACAACTTGTCCTCAACAAATTGCAGCAATGGAGTGATGCGACAGGTTTCAAATTCTCCGCATCAAAAACTAGCTGTATGCACTTCTGCAGGATTTATCATCTTCATAACCACCCCGATCTTTTCTTGGAAGCCATCTTCTACCTTTTGTGGACTCTGCAACTTTCCTTGGGCTTACTTTCGATAAGAGCCTAACATGGCGAAATCATATACGTAAACTGAAGAGCCGATGTGTCTCACCTCTGAACCTCCTCCGCACCCTTACAGGCAGCTCTTGGGGAGCAGACCGTGTGTGTCTCTTGCGTTTGTATAGAACCCTCATCCGCTCTATTTTGGATTATGGATGTATTGTATATGGGTCAGCGTCACCATCAACCCTCCGGCCATTAAATACCATTCACAACGCCGGTATAAGAATTAGTACAGGCGCCTACCGCACGAGTCGCATCGAATGCCTCTTGGCCGACGCTGGAGAACCATCTCTGAGCCGAAGGCGAGATATTTTATTAGCCTCTTATGGGGCTAAAGTGTCGGGACTGGTTGACCACCCTTGTCGTCGTATAATCATCCACCCAAAGTATGAGTCCTCGTACACTCTTCGAACATCGTTACCCCATCCCCCAGGTATTAGATTACGAAATCTTCTCCGGGAATTAAATGTAGAACTTCCCACCCCTGTGAAACCCACAAGTGACCGGATCCCCCCTTGGAAACTCCTCCTTCCCAGTATTGACTTCAGACTCTCCCATCTGCCCAAACAAACTACTAGTCCTCTGGTTTACCAGAAGCAGTTTCTGGATATGAGAGAATCGTATCCGGATCATTTATTCTTATACACGGATGGTTCATCGTGCAGCGACGCGGTGGCATGTGCTTTTTACTGTATCAGGGCCAGCAAATCATTTCGGCTTCACTCCAAATGCAGTATTTTCACTGCCGAAATGTTTGCAATCTTTGAGGCCCTAAAATACATTGAATCAGCGACGTTGCGGCGAGTAGTTATCTGTTCCGATTCTCTCAGCTCTCTTCAAGCCGTCTCCCGTCCTTCGTCAGACTACCTGACCTTATCCGTTCAAAGCCTGATTCATCGTCTTCTGTCCCGCCGCTATGACCTGGTACTTAGTTGGGTCCCAGGCCACGTGAGTATCAGAGGGAACGAACTGGCCGACCAGGCGGCGAAATCAGCGACTCGTAAAACTCGTATCGACATCCCTTCTGTGCCATTGTCCGATGTTCAGGCTTTCTTGAAACGATCCGTGCTTAGAGCGTGGCAAACAGAGTGGCACAATAGCACTTTCAAACTAAGTACAATAAAGAATTCTGTGTATCCCTGGCGCTCCTCATCACGGTCCTGTAGGCGCGAGGAAGTGATTTTAACCCGTCTTCGTATCGGACACTGCCATTTCTCTCACGGCTTCATTCTTCGAAATGAAACTCGCCCCATCTGTGACTCGTGCAAGACTGTTCTTTCCGTGGAACACGTCCTGCTGTACTGTAGGAAATTTGTTGGCAGTCGACGAAGACATGACCTGGGCAACTCGCTACAAGTGGTGCTCGGGGATGACGATTCTGCGCTCTCAAAACTTTTTTGTTTTTTGAGAGAAAGCAGAATATATAATTTTATTTGAAAGATAACAATGTTTTATGTTTTTGTTTGGCCCCTTTACAGCCAATTTTACGTTTTAAGATAAATTTTACGCGCCCTTTTTCTATTTTCCTTCTGCCATTTCTACATGTATGCCTGAAGCAGAATGCGAGCCTTCTTTTTAGCCAATGTACATGCTTTTAAACAGTGAGTAAGTTACATATGCAACACTGAATATTCTTTTCTCCAAATACTCTGGCATGGGCGCAAATGACCACAGCAGTCGAAGCGCCCTCTAAACCCTATTCAATCAATCAATTAAGTTTCAGTACAACGTCTACGGTTACGTCAAGGCATTGTGAATGGTCTCGCTTAGTAACTCATTTCTATGTTTCTCGTGGCTTTTGTGCACAATCGTTGAACAATTTTTGGAGCAGAGACTGCGAAAATTTTTGGGCAAATCTATCGGTCATGTAACGGCTTACGTTGGCTAGGTGGAGGCAACGTGGGTATTGTTCGCCACGAATTCCGCCGCCAACCCGGTAAGCCGCAGGTGATCCACACCCAATGCCTGGGCATCACTCCAGTTATTGAAGTGGCTCACCAGACGGAGGTGTTCGACAAATGTACCTACGTTTACATCATCTTCCCCGCTGAACGAAGGCACCATGCATATTTGGCTTCCTGAAATGTGTTGGGGGTCCTACGGCGCGTCGTTGGCGAGAGTGGGGTCGGTGCTCCCGTTAGAGGCCGTGGCGCTCTCAATAGTGAATATGGGGCTTGTGAACTCTATAAGATTTGCGTTATCCCTTGCTTTCCAGTGTACCGGGTATGTGCGTTGTGAATTTCGTGCCATTGCTACACTTGAAAATACAAATTGCTAGTTCCCCCAAAAGAAACAAAAAAATGTTACAGCACATAAATGTTACAGCACATAAACGCACAAAAAATGTTACAGCACATAAACGCACATAAACACACGTGGGCTTCGGCTATTTACTTCACAGTTGCCATCAACATGGCGGGTCGCGCAGTGTTCAATTTGCAGCGCTCTAAGGGCAGGAGGGTAGGTCTAGTACTATATTACAACGTCTTTGGCGCCCACTAGCTCCTCGCGCACTTCGTCAAAGGTGACGCCGCACACTTATGCCGAATCTCGATTTCGTGGCCAAAATTAGAAAACATGTTCAAATGGTTTTCAAAATGGGTCCATTTCAGTTTTGGAGGTCAGTGATTTCAAATTTGATATAATTTTGTCGAAAAACAAAATGGCGGACTAAATGTGGGAAAAATCAGTAAATTGTGTTGGTGTGAATTCGAGGTCGCTAATTTCAAATTTGATATTATTTGTCGGACATATAGATGGACAAACTGCAGAATAATAAAATTCTAGAGTAAATTTTATCATCATTTTTATGACTGTAAGTACAAAATAATGGAGTACAAACGCGTGTCATCCAAAAAACAGCTTAATATTCATCATCAGAGCGTTCGGCTTCATCCTCACTGCTTTCATTTATTGACATTTTGATTTGTGAATTAAAGCTTGGTGGTTTCAGTTATTCAATTGCTTGAGGTTCTAATGATTTGAATTTCCTTGCGGCTAATTTACGGACGCTAGATATTAGCGGATCTGACGATACCAAAAGTCTCAAAAAAAAAATCTTGCATATTTTCGGCGCGACTTGTTTGCGCGCGAAGTCTTGCCTAATTTTTTTTATTAATTTGTTGCAAGACTCTTGAGCTTCCTTGGACATTTGTCCAATTGGCAAAAGCGATGAATCAATAATTTGTGCACTGTGGATCAACAATTTATGGACAGTTGTAGGCATGTAAAACCACGGATACAATTCAACAAACGTACGAGCAGTTCCGGTACAATATTCTTGATACTTAGGTACATCAATTTTTTAGACCCGAAAAAATAACTTGTAAAATTGTGTGAAACCTTTTCAACAAATTCTCGTTTATTCCCGTAATTGTGGCAGAAAATTTAGAATTTTCAAAGAAGTGTTGTCATCGTTCGTTCATCCGAAACCTTGTTTTGGCTTTTTTCAATCTTCCCTATGTCTTCATCACGGTTTTGCCATTTCTTGACTTCTAATTTACACGAAATATGCAAAAGGCACTCGAAAAAACGAATCCAAGCATGTAGAGAGGTTATGCCGAACTGCAAATGTTCTTCCTTCATTGGTTTTTCAAGCATTGCATCTATTTTATTAAATTGTTTTGAGGGAGAGTGGCAAAGGTAGCATCTTTGACTGGACGATGTGTCTGTCAAAGAATTGCACACTTTGCAATCGATCATGGTTAATGCCAATTTGTAAATGAGTCACTTCTTTTCCGTCAACAATCGTATGGTAGGTAGTAAGATCTCGCTCTTGTTCATGTGCATGATCAACTTGCTATTTTGTATTTTCAGCTGTCTCTTGCAAAAATTAAATTTTGATTTGTCCAACAAAATCGTGGAGAAGCTCGAGGATTTTTCCAAACAATGGTTTGCTCGCTTGTGATATCATTAAAATATACAATATGAAATGGCACAAGTGAAGTAAAAAACTTTAGTCACTTTTGTCAGTATCATTGTCAATTTTTTGTTTAAAACTACTTCGTCCGGAAGTTCCATCCAAACCCCACTTACACATTAAGGGTAGATTAACCGCATCACTCTTAGTGAGGCTAGGTATAATTTCTTTTTGAAAAAGTAATATTCGCTGTGTAGTGTGGTCTAACACACTTCGTAGTTTTACTTCGGCGCTAGATTCTTTAATTAACATATCTGAAGAGGGAGGATAACATTATTTATTTTTGCTTGTAAAACGCATTTATAAGAAGGATATTATGTACAGTTATGTGAAATGCTGTTGGCTCTAATATTGTTATACATATTAAGATTGCCGCAGGCAAACTGTTCAAGTCTCTAATAGTTGTTTGTGAATGAAAATTTCCCAACGTCCTTTTTCTGTATTGTCTTTTTCTGTGCTCGTGATCCTCTCTACCGAAGTATGTAGGTTTTCCTAGACGACGATTAATTTCACCCGAAGCAGGATAGCGTGTGTATGCTTTGTACACAGCACAGTCTCTCGATTTAACCCGCCTTTCTTCGAGTGACTCCCATGCACCTCTAGTTTTTGTACCCCTGAAAGTGAATTTGGATGCTCTGCGCTGGAGCTTTTCTAGATTATCTTGCTGCGATATTCTGTACGGGTCCCAACATACCGTGCCATATTCTAACACGAGTCGCACTAGTGACATAAAAGCTAATTCTTTACTTCTCACCGAACTTCTACGCATAAGGGTCTCCCTACAACGAAATTTACTTGATTTTTCCAGCTCAGTTTACTGTCTAATTGTATTCCTAAATATTTCCAAGATGTAACTAGGTATGGCATTGTTGTTCAATTTGTACGCAGTTTCACCGTAACATCGACTTCTACCAAAAGTGATGGCTTTGCTCTTCGAACTTTTTATTTCCATGCCGTTTGTTTCTGCCCATGAGTGTAATTTGTCTGTCTCTCGCTGCAAAATATCTATGACCTCCCCTGATTTGATAACCCGATAGATGATACAGTCATCGGCGAAAAGTCTTACATTTGAAGCTAAATATTTTGGCAAGTCATTCACAAAGGAGAGAAACATAAAAGGTCCAATGGCACTTCCTTGTGGAATCCCCGACGTAACACTAGCGGAGGTTGATAAATATCTTCCGATTCGAACCTTTTGTTTCCTATCACGTAGTAGTTCGTTTATCCAAGCCACCACCCTTGTCTATACTCGAATCTATTAATTTGTTTACAAGACGATCGTGTGGAACAACATCAAAAGCTTTGGCAAAATCTATTACTATCACGTTTACCCTTCCGCCATTATCAATTTCATCGGCTAGGTCCTGTAGAAGTGAGACAAGCTGACTTTCGCAAGAGAAACAGTTCCTGAAACCGTGTTGACCTTGATACAGCCATTCCTTGTCCTCCCATTCTTTCCGGGTGTAGTTAGTAATTGTTCCATGAGTTTGCATACGACTGATGTGAGACTTATCGGTCTATAGTTATTAAGTACTCTTTCATCACTGATTTTTAAAACAGGTACTACGAGTGCTAACTTTCAATCTTCCGGTACGCAAGCGTTATTGATAGAAACATTAAATAACCTAATTAGATACGGTAGAATAGCCTCTCCGCCTAATTTAATGATATCCGTGGGAATACAAAGTCGCTGGACCGGACTTGAAAATCCAGGACATTACTGTATGATATCCTGGATCATTTCACGATGCTAGGATTTTCAAATTGAGTGGCTTGGACATTCCCTTTGAGCAAGGTACTATACATGGGATTATCCTGGGGACAGTGGCTACCCTTGTGAGCCGTACCTGTTGACACCTGTGTTGAACCCCACAACAATTCCTGAGCGCCGATATAATGAGGCGCATGAAGCTACCCGAAACCTTGTGGAGAGGGCAATTGGAGTCTGGAAGCAACGCTTCAGATGTTTAAGGCGAGGTCTGAGCCTGAAACTGGAGAACCCTGCTACAGTGATCTGTGCAACCAGCGTTCTCCACAATATTGCCCGAACTACCCACGATCCTCTGCCTGAAGAGGAAGAAGTAGAGAAGGGGAATGATGAAGTTTGTGCTGGAAACCAAGGGCCAGGGTTAGTTGCCCGAAGTTGTTTTATAGACACTTTCAGTGAAATGGAGTAACTAGTTTACAAATAAAAACATTGATTGCGAAAGCATTATCATTTTTTTATATATTTCCAATTTTTTCAACAACATCCTTTCTTTCAACTTCTCGTTTTGCAGCTGCTGCTCCAAAATGTTTTTCCTTATCTCGTGCTCTACTTGTTCATTTTTCATTTTTAACAAATGCATCTGCTTCTGTTGGTTTACACTGCTCTCGTGCAGTTCTTTTTCATTTTTTATTTTCATTAAATGCATTTCTTGCTGCTGATCAATCCCTTCTTGAAGTTTTTTTTAACCTCTTTTCAATTTCAGGATCAAAAATTGTACTCCTTCGTCGCCTTGCATTAGTTGGAGTCATTACTGCAAAGGAAATAACATTAGATTTCAAACAGCCATCATTTATGCAACTTACATTGTTGTAGCATTTGGTGAATAATTGTAATAAGTGTATCCATTATAATTATAGTTGCTTTTGATGTTTAATCAGCTGGGTCAGTTATTAAATCAGGAGCTTCAATACCGAAAATTAAGTTGTAATGAAGCTCCCAATTGAATCTCCAAGTACAGCAGGTCAAACAAAAAGTCACTATAAATGTATATCAGTATAATTTTCTTTGAGATGCTTAGTATCAAAATGACTAAACAACACACTGAACAAGCTTTCAATTCCTGACTCTTTAATTCAACATTGTTACAAATTATAATTAAACAGAATTGACTCAAGAATTGCGACCATCAAAGTTGTGTATTACTTTTTATGTCTTAATAAATTTTTTACAATGACTGAACACATGGAAAGTTTTCAGTTTTGTTTTGGATGTGATTAAATGAAAAGTTCTTTGTTTTCCTGTATTCAATACAAATAGCTTCTTAGAAAGAACAAAGTACTTCCAAAAAATCCTGGGTGGGACTCCTGAGACTCCGGTGCAGGGGTCCGATGAGGGCTCGGCTGATCGCTGCTGGTAACGTCTCTGCTCCGGTAGAGATGACGGGGGGGCGGGGAGTCAAACAGCTGCTGGGCGCGACCTTCGCAGTGATGAAATGCGACGTTGATGTGCAAAGTGAGGCCGTCACACGTCTCCTCCTTGCGTTTTCTTACTCGTGACGTGACCTGCGCACCCCTTTGATTGCGAGGTGGGCGCTAGTGCGGCTGATCCGCCACTTGGAATAAATTCCGGCGATTTAATAATGTAGATTCCGATCAACGGAGCGCGCAGGTGTAAGCCGTGTCACGCGATAACTTTTTCAAGATAAATGTTTATTTTTCACCTGACTTCTAAACACGGGCTTAAAGAAACTTCTTAACACTCACGAAAAGTAATGGAATGTTTCTCTCAGTCTCACGGGAAATTGAATGTTGCTTCTCTCACGACAAATTTTGAATGTTGCAAATGTTGAATGTCTTCCCTCACGAAAAGATATCGAATGTCCCCTTTGCGTTTTCTCTGCTCGTCCGTGGCACGCTTCCTTCTCCCCTCTATTTTTGAAAAATTCCGAGCTGTCACCTGATAGGTTTTAGCGTTTTGATTGGCTTAAGGGTGCGTTTTCTGGAAGTTTCCATAGACGTTTATTGACAATTGGTCGGAATTTATCCCTTCCCTGTTTGACCTGCTTAACTGTGATTCTAATTGGCTTTGTTCTCTCGCTCGTGAGTGCTTCTGTGCGCCATTGTATTCGTAAGCGATGTTTTTATTATGCTCTTGAGATACTCGAGCGGGTGGCTACTGGATTTCGCTAATACCGTTCCGGTTCTCAATCTGGCTATTGCCGCGACAATAGATTGGTCGCGGCCGCAAAGGGCCGCCTGTTCTTGTTTTGGGTGGGGGAAAGGGGCTCCAGAAGGTCTTCTGTAGGGAGACGTCTTTGTTATTTGGAGACGTGGGGTGCCTCGACGTGGCCATGAGGCGTTGCTAATTGCCGAACCCTAGTCGTCTCCTCCCGCGCAGCAGTCACTATACGTCTGTATGGCGCGTCCTACGAAGCCTCCGCCTTCACCGTCACCGCCGCCTTCACCGTCACCGTCACCGTCACAGCCGCCGCCACAGTATTCTTGGCCACCGCTGCCACAGTCTTCCTTGTGTGCAGTCACTTGCCTCGCAAGCTTCACTGGATAACCTCGTCATGCAGGCGACCCAGCTTCCATGCACCGCGGAAATGTAAATGACCATCCCGTGGGAGGTCTTGTGGCCCCAGCCAATGATTTATATCTACGAAATGACCATCGATCTTTCCGCATGCCTACCGTAACCCTCGATATATTTGCCATGTGCTATCGATGTGCACATATCTGCGTTGCATCACACCAGATAGAACAATTCGCGCGTTTTTGAATTTGCTTTTCAGAGCACGGCCTAACTCCACGCACTGGTTCACAGTGTCGAAGATGGGTTGCCTCTTCAATACATTTGTACCCACGTGCACAAGGACGACTTCCACGGCTTCATTTTCTTGCGCTCTTTCCACGACGGATTTCATTTGCACAACGTGTATCCCTGGCAAGAAAGAAACGTCGGCTTCTTTGTTCTTGCAAACGCCTCCGCTGCGGCGCAGCATCGAATTTCCGAGCACTTTAACCTTGTTCTTAAAAGGCTCTTCATCAATGAGTGTGTTGTTCGCTTCGGTACTCGAATGCGTTGATCGCTCCTGGACACTTTGTTTCTCCAACTCCTGGATCTTGAAGCTTAATTCTCTAATGCACTGCTGGGCTTCGGTTAATTCACTTTCAAGTCTCCACTGTCTTCTCTCGCTTCGAACTCATCTGGGGCACGTGGATACCGACGATTCAGTAGCAGGGCCAGGATTTTAACCCCGCCGATCACAAGAAAAGTGGCCAAAACTGCTGCGCAAAGCAAAGCCACGCCGTCGCCGGACCGCACGCGCACCGCTTGCCCCGTCGCCACCCGGGAAACTCGCAGGCGCCCTGCTCAGATGCCCACGCGCGCGCGGTTAACCGCCAAGTCGCAACCCATGGCCTTTCACTTAACCGCGCGGAGCTGCTCCGAAACACGTCCTAACGCGACGACTACTTGTAGACGCTTGACGAATGTGATATATTTTGCTTAATGAATCTGGCAACACCACCACTGGCTCGTTTGCGTGGTCTGTCTGCACGGTAGATGTGTCCTGGATGTAGATTAGGTTGGATGGGATTAGGTGAGTTTCTTAAATACAGGCTACAGAAATGTCGTAGATAAATTGACAAAATATGATCGTATTCCATTGGCATTCCAAGAATGCCGTCGTCATCGCAGTCTCCGCCTCCGTCGCCACTGTTGTCTCCGTCGCCACCCTTTCCGTCATTGCCGCTGTCACAGTCATTTCCTTACTTTTTGTCATCAAATAGTCACGGCTTGAGTCTTAGGCAAGACTCGATGACACTATCATGCAACCGCCCAAGTTTCCAGCCACCGCGAGGCTTTAGATGAACCCCGTCAGTACTGATGTCAGCCAGTAATTTGGGTTAGTCCACGAATATCGCATCGACCTTCTCACAAGCCCACAATAAACCCCGATTCATATTCCAGGTTTTGGAATTGAGTCTGTCGCTTCGACAGACTGCACCACTCAAAACCAACTTAGCATTTTTATACTTTCCTTTTATTTCATTACCCAGATCTACCCTCTGTTTAATTATATCACACAGAAGCTGGTTTCTTCGTACATTCGTGCCCACGTGCACTAGCAGCACTAGCTTGTACGCAATTATCCGGTTTCGGGCATTTCGCAACTATTGACAACTGGTCTATGTTACATCCGGGATAAAAACACATCGGCACCCTTCCTACGACACACGCCCTCACTTCGCCGTAACATAGTCTCCAAGGACCTTTACTTTGCCGGAATAACCGCGATCATGTCATTGCTTTGTGATCGCAGCGTTTGTTCTGCACTCACATTCACGCTGAAGTCTTGAATTTTCTTCTTGCATAACTTTCGGTTATTCTTCCTGAGCACGGAGGTCTTCTTTAAGCTTTCTAATAACTTCTTTCTGAGCCTGCAATTTCGCTCTCATACCAGTCTCTCCGCACATCTTGCACACCCAGCCGTCAGGAGTATCGTTCCTTTTAAGTTGTTGGCAGACAAAATGATACCAAGAACTACATAGCGAACATTGAATACCATTTACTACGCCACTTTTGCATTTGCCACTTTTGGTTTTTGCGGGCACCTCTTTCGCTGTGTCCGCGCTGCTACCCGGCCGTGGGTTTGCCTTGGCGCCGATGAAAGCAGGATCGCCAGCACCCACAGAAGGTGAAAGTCGCGGACGGGTCCTGCATACCAGAGAAGGTAAGGGACGCTTGCCTCTGGGCCCACCGCCCTACCGCCACTCGGTATTGCTTCAGGCCGCACGCCAATTCCTTCTAGAACTAATCCCCACGAGGACCACGGAAAACACGTCCGTCCACCATGACTGAACATATGTATCTCGAATTTTGTATCTTTGAGGGAGCAAGCTCCGGGTGGGTATCTTGCCCTCGAGGGATCTAACCTCACCCCGCGTCGTGGACAACTCCCACTTCACGGCCCTGTCCCGCAAGCGCTATGGACCACTCAACCACAACCCCCGCAAGCGGGACGACCAAATCACGTCGGCGCGCAGCCAAATAGCCTACCCATAGAATGCTTGGGTCGAGCCGCGATGCTCCAGCTGACATCCCTACCGGCCATAGGTCAGTGCGAATTCTTTAAGTGCCTCTTTTGCACCGGGGCGAACCCCACCTAATTACCCGTTGGGTTAGCGGGTCACTGCCACGAATCCGAAATCCCGTCAGAGGACCACCCGGACAAGTCCGGGGGGCTCCCGGCCCCCTCTTCCCGTCTACCCCCTGCCTTCACTTTAGGCTTTCGACCTGGGTGGGACCGTAACCAAGGCAAACTGACGGGGGGGTAATTGCCCACCGGACTTCTATCATTGAAATCTATACGAGGTGTTGGCTCTCCGTCGTAATTCTTTATTGTGGCATAAAGCTTTTTCGGTCGCATTGCGGCCATCTTCAGTGCTACAAAAATAATAATAGTAATAATGATAATATATCTAAGTTACAAAAATTAAAAAAATAATTTTTTTACAGAATATTGTTATGAAATAAATTTTAAAGAAAACTATAAAATGTGAAATTGACATATATTTTTTTATGTTGTAGTTCAGTATGTCGTAGATAACTACATATAATTTTTTTATAAAGTAGCTCCAAATGGTCTTGAGAAAATTTATAACTTAATAAATATTTGAAGCCGTCAGTTTCGGGAAGTCTGTCTCTCAAACTTTGAATGGTTACTACATCAGCTAAAAATCTGAAAGCAAAAGTTTTTCTCGGATGATCCCACAAACGAATCCCATCAATTTGACAGGTACGCTGCTGTTTCAGAAAGCATATCGTCGTCCATTGCTGTTTTCTAGTTTAATAGGAAGCTAAGTCTTCTTCCAAAAGGATCGCGGCAGTTCAGAAAATCGAAAAGACGATCAATGACCGCCAAGTGGGCATCCCTGCCGGATCCCGCGCGTGATGGAGATTTCACCCGTCGAGCCGCGGGATGTGAGCACCCTTGTGTTGTTGTAGGTCTGTCACTAGATCAGTGAAGGCTTCCTCGGCCCCGGTCGCCATGAGGGCATCCTGCAGCTCTCTGTGCGGCGTAGACCCAAACGCATTTTGTAGGTCGACAAGCGCTCTGGCCCGCTCGATGTGGCGCAGGAGCGTGTAGTTGTGCCCCAGCACGCCATCGAACGGGCGGAAACCTTTTTGGGCCTTGACTGGGCTCTGTTCTCTTCAACTCACTTGTTCGAGCGCGTTGCCCACAGCCTTGTGTATAGTGTGGGGTCCGAGGGCAATCCTGATGTCTAGTTCGCCTTTCTTATAAATCAGGGCGGTTTGCGACCGTCGCCAGGCCTGCGGTATTCTTCCTGCTACTAAATTCCATCGGAGCGGTGGTTAGCTTCGCTTCTGGGCCCGTGGCCCTAATGTTTGTACGTTAAGCGGTCTTCCTCTGGGGCAGTGTTCTCAGGGTTCACGAGTTGCCGCTGCACTTCACGGTCTGATAATTTTTATTTAATAATAGGGTCTATTGGATGTGCAGCGGTAGCAAACTAGTCATTTAGGTCATCTAAGACAATTTCTAATGAACTGTCATTTGACTTACGTTTGCAAATTCCCAACTGTTTCAACGTGTTCCATACCACGGCCGACTCTATAGCGCGTCCAAGCATTTGATTGCAGTACAGAGCTTATGGAGAACAGCGTTGTCACTTCTCAGCAGCGCTTACACGCAACACTCGCCGTGCTGGATACTCAGATTGACATGAAATTTTGCCAGCTTGTTCAGCACCTTTCAAAATCCATAAATATTGATTTTTGAAGAAAGAAGCATCGCGAGTAGTGGTTTTGCGACAGTTTGTATTCAGACCTTTCATGACCTGCTGCCTGTCGAAGTGCGGAAATGGCCGCGCCCCGCCTCTGTCATCAGGGCCTGAGTTGCCTGGGAGGGCATGCAGTGTGTTAAAAACGAGTGTTTACACGACAGGTTCGGAAGGACGAGAAGGTCGAACGCATGCGTGGAATCATCTAAATACAATTATTGCAAAGATATGAGCCTCTGAAAATGTTATCTCGTTATGGAACAAATAAATAAATTCATTTCACTTTTGCTTCGAAACAAAATTTTCACAATGATGGGTTCTAATAAAAAACTTTCAAAACAATGACATCAAGTGCACTATATGCAAGTTTATTTTCACGTTTCTTAAAAATAGCATTGGTTTACCATATACTTACGACTTCAGTAAAATTATTAAGAATGCGTGTTACTGTGCCGTTGAAACTAAAAAGAGACTAACGGATATACCCTTTGCCATCAGTCGTGAAAGAACGAACGCGCTATAAAATCTGACATCGATTGATAAAACTTTTTGGCACTGCCGATACAACTTTGCTCGTTGCAGGAAGCGCGGAGGTCATGAAAGGTCTTGATGCAAAACGACTCTAATACACTATTTCTAATACTCTCTAACACGTCAAAATTTGAATAGTATGTGGGTTTTGCTTGGTGTTTCTTCCAGCTGGCGAAATGTTGAGAATGTTTGCTGCACTCGCTTCCAATACCGGATGTCCCACGAAAGGGGAGCTGTCTTCCCATGGACGACAGACAACTCAGGGTTTCGCCAGTCTGTGAGTGTGAAGGTCACAGAGGACAAGTTATATTTCCTACTGTTTTATTCAAAAGCAAGATGAAATTTCGACAGGGGGGGTCTCACCCTTTCTTCAGTTACGTACCACTTACAAGCCTGAAGAAAATTAGAATACCACTTGAACGAAAAGAATTTCAAAACATTTTAAATAGGATGGCTTAATATTAGAAATTAAAGATTTTTGATAAAAAATATTTATTATTATTATTATTATTAGAATTATTATTTAAAAAAACAGACCTTTAAATGAGAGTTAAAACTGAAATATCAATAGCAAAACGAGTCCAAATCCAGTTGGAACAGATTGCTTATTCATCACATACTGACCAAGCTTGAATTGTTTTGCGCGAATGACAATCGATATCAAAGTCATTATTGCTAATTTTCCAGTCTCAAGTCACTTTAAACGTCCAATTTATCCACTTTTTTTTATGTAAAATAAAGGGAAAATGTCCATTCACAAAGGTGAGATGACATGGATGATATCAGATACTGCAAGGTTTTGTGCGGACAATGCATAATATTCTTTTCGAACACCCAGCTAATAATTCGTCTCATATTTGCATTTGAAAGCACATTTTACGACAGCTACTGGTCGAATGTCTTTGGAATTAATATTGTTAGCTGTAAAAATTCTAATTCATTTTTAGATATGTTTAAATGTACAAGTATGAACTGTACATGTATTACCTGTATTTCAATGTTTTTAATAAGCGAAATTCAAAAATTAATACTCTATTTTTCCTTTCACATCGCCTGTTGAGAATCGCTGGGAAGTATTCAAAATCACTGAACGACATGAGATGTTCTTTCGGAGCGCACGAAATATTGTTTTTATTACCGTCTAACTCAAGAACCATGATTCATACAGAAATGTGGTTGGTCTCATATCAAAATTTGGACTTCCCTTGTCATTTCATCCGCTGGGTGTTTGTGCTTTTCTGCAATAATAAAAAAGTTTCTCGCACAGTGAAAATTTAAGGACGTCAAAATATAGAAGTAAACACTTGGCTATCATTTATAATTAATTTCATGGAAATTAAACCATCAAACTAAATTACAAAATAACTACCACATTCATAAGAGTTCTGGGAATAACTGGTAAAAAACTCAATTGTCTAAGATCAACCCAATTGAAGCTATCGTTGAATGAACATGTTAAGTATTTGCGCGTGAAACAGGATGGACGAGCCGAATAACCCCGAGACTCCTGAATCGGCAACACCGCTTGCGGTAGAAAGAGAGAGTCTTATGTAATTGGATTGTATTGTTATATATGTTATGTATTGGATAGAAAGAGAGGGCAATACTCCATAAGGCTCCGTACTGCAATCAAATGTTTGGATGCACAATAGTAGAAGACCGGAATACGCAAACCGGCAACGCTGCAATATATATGGCAGCTTCAGGCCTAGTTGAGTTTCTCGACTACATCAGAAAGGTTCAGAAACGCATTACTTTGGCATACCGGAAACAACCGCCCTGTATTAAATTATTTTCGATTTTTTCACAGTATAATCTCAAAATTCAGTTGGAAGTATTAGTGATATCTGCACGAAACATTACACATTTTGACCGTATTGGTCAAAACACAAAGAATAGGCGCTCCACCACATTCAAAAGTAGCGCGCAGAGTGAGGAACCGCGGCGGAACGGATCGACAGAGTCGTGAACGAGCGCACGGGGTGGTGGGAACTGATCGGTCTGAACGCACAAAAGCGACAGTTGGTGGTTGAGCAGCATGGCGTGAGGACGGTATGCAATGGTGGTTAGAGAACGATGCTTTGATGTACAAGAAATCCATTGTAATCGGGACAACAGGTATTTAAGAAAGAAAAATTGTGATGAACTGTGCAATAAGCGAGTGTAAGGATTGTGGTGAACTTATTTAAGAGAGAATAATTACGAAATCTAATAAAAAAGGGGAGCAGTGCACGGACACGTGGGCGTGGTTAGAGTGCGATGCTTTGATGTACAAGAAATCCAGTGTAATCGGGACAACAGGTATTTAAGAAAGAAAAATTGTGATGAACTGTGCAATAAGCGAGTGTAAGGATTGTGGTGAACTTATTTAAGAGAGAATAATTACGAAATCTAATAAAAAAGGGGAGCAGTGCACGGACACGTGGGCGATGCGGGTTAATGATAGTTAGTGCGGCTGTGCTGATGTGTGATTATGCGGTGGAGCTGCTGAGCTGATACGATTAAAGTCATCGTGTGAAGAAAGAAACCGTGGGAAGGCGACGCCGGTGGATTGGAAACGGGCTGCGGTGACACGTGGGCAGACGGAGCATCGCGGGCATCAAGGTTACTTCCCGGCCTCAGGCGGAACGGGCAGCAACGCGTCACGTAGAAATCGACGATCGTAACGATCAGATAAGTAATTCTAATTGTGAACAAATAGAAGGAAAATTAAATGAAACACCAGTTCAGGATGCTCACTGTGTAGCGTTGAAAGTAATGATGTGCGTAGTAGCATATGAATGGCACGTAGTTTTTCCAAAGGGTTGGAAGTTGCATAAGCGGGAATGATAATGTAATGGTGGGAAGGTTAGAGATGCACAGAATGAACCATAGAATTATGATCAAAGCAATGATGCAAGCTATGTTGGTAAGGTAATGATGTCTTATTGTTCTTTTGTTCTAATAAATTCTGTTTATATGATAGTAGGCCTTTGAATCCAGATACTGTAGATTAAAGTAACCCCCTTAAAGAACTCCTGTACCCATACATAAAAAAATTTTATGATATGTGTAACCGTGAGCCAGCAAAGGTAAGTACGGTCACATATTATTGGCGCCCGAAATTCAGGGACAGGGAAAGATTGGTAATTTGTAATGAGATTTGAACAAAATTCAATCCCCATAAGTGCATACTTTAATCAGCAGGTATCTGAATTAGTTGCATGACTGGAAAAGGCAGAAGACAGTGTAAATTTCTTGATAATGTCAGCATTCCAGTTTTAAATATTTCAAAGAGAGTTTAAGTGCATTAAATATATCAATATTCTCTAACATATTGCAGTGGAATCAGTGAAGTGTTGTTTGAAATAATTTAGTTGAAAATCAAAAGAAATGTTGTATGAGCATTAGTTACAATTCAGAAAATATTTTGATAAGTGTTAAGTGCCAGTTTCTGTATCAAGGTGTTGTTTGAAATAATTCATTTACAATTTAGAAGAGAATTTGATGAATGCTTAGTTTAATTTCATTTGCCAAGGTGTTGTGTGAAATAATTCATTTACAATTTAGAAGAAATTTTGATGAGTATTAAGTGCCAATTTCTGTGTCAAGGCGTTGTTTGAAATAATTCATTTACAATTTAGAAGAGAATTTGATGAATGCTTAGTTTAATTTCATTTGCCAAAGGTTGTGTGAAATAATTCATTTACAATTTAGAAGAAATTTTGATGAGTATTAAGTGCCAATTTCATATGCCAAGGTGTTGTGTAAATTAATTCCTTTGCAATCCAGAAAATATCTTGATAAGTATTAAGTGCCAATTTCTGTGTCAAGGTGTTGTTTGAAATAATTCATTTACAATTTAGAAAACATTTTGATGACTATTGAGTTTAAATAACAAATAGATGGGAATTTTAATTAATGTGTTTTAAGGTAGTGCAGATATTGGAATGTAGTTTTCTTTTTAAGATTGTTACAACGTGGCCAGTAAAAGGCGCTGAATTCAGTGTAAATACCAGGGTAATTATTGTAAGGCATTCCTATGTGTATATCATCATACAATACAAGGATAATTTTTATGAAACAAGATCATAATGTATATGTGGCAATGAATAATATGTTAGGGCATAATTATTGGAAAGTGGTATTACAGTGAGTGTGTACATGAGTGTAATTATCAGGGTATAATTTTGTTGAAGAGTCCTTACAGTGTGTATCTAAATAAACACAGTGTGTTAGGGTATGATTTCTGAAGTATTATTACAGTAGGTGTATTCATTGAGTTCAATGAGCAATACATTAGGAACAATATCCTTCATGTTAGAATATAAATTTGGGGTTTTAGGTGCTGCCCAGTGCATTTTGAAGCACTGATTGGACGTGTGTGTAAATGAATATTATGAAGTTATGAGCTATTTTGGAGACATAGTAGCATTAATTATTTGATGAACATTACAATTCAAGTAGTTGCAACTGAATAAGATTTATCGAGATTTTTTTATTTAGGTGGATGAAAAAAAAAAAAAAAAAAATAAGTTGCATTCAGTAATGTGCAGGAAGACTATCTGAGACTGATTCAATGATAATCTAATGAATATTTTGAATTCAGTTGAATTATGTCAATGTGAATTTTGTTACAGATGTCAGTGTAATTACATTTAATTATTTTGTGTGTATGTCTAGGTGTTTTGAGCTTGAGTGCATTTTGTTTGTGAATTGTTCCCAGGTGGATGACGGAGGTCAATAATTTGTTTGATGTGTGTTTTTTTTTCTTGTATGTGTTTTTGATGAGTTATGTATAGGATCGTAATATATGCGGCATCACTCACATCTAATTCAAAGCAATTCAGATTGTGTTAGGGTCATTTTTGAGAGTAATTAGGATGCCGTTGGTGTGAAGTGAAGTAATTTGTAGTATTCGGTGTATGCCTCTGTGAGCATTCTGAAGTTGGGCAATAGATTTTGGGTGGAATCAAGCGTGTAGGAGGGCGATTAGTCAGAAATAGGTGTAGTAGGGTGCAATTTGGGGGCATAATGGAAAAGCAAACGGGCACAATGATGGGAGAGGAAGAGAAGCGCGAGGACAGAGATCATTATGATGAGGATGATGGAGGTAAATGGGATGAGTCGTTACTAGAAGATTCGGATAGAGCCAGAATGGAGTTATCGGGGGCGAGTGCGTCGACACCAAATCTGGGAATGGTGAAGAGAAACGGAACAGAGGACTTACTGAGCATGCTTCATCAAATCATGGCAGGACAAGAGAAGTTCGAAGAACGGGCACATAGAAGAATGGTTGAGGAACTAGAGAGACAGGAAGAAAGGGCACAAAGAAGAATGGTTGAGGAGCTAGAGAAGCAGGACGAACGGGCACAAAGAAGAATGGTCGAGGAGCAAAGGAATCAGGAAGAACGAGAGAAGAGAATAACTGAGGAGCTAGAGAAGCAGGAAGAACGGGCCCAAAGGAGAATGGTTGAGGAGCAAAAGAAAATCATTGATGAACTGAAGGAACATAAACAAGAGCAAGTGAGACAAATACAAGAACAATACCAGGTTATAATGGAGAAGTTCGAGTCATGGGAACAAAGAATAGACGGGCGAGTTCAAGAGATATGCAGTGAACTTAGTCGAAACATTACCACAAAGATGGAAGGACGGATTGAGGCACAGGATAAAGCCATCGAGTCACTGCATGTGCAAGTGAAGGGAGTATCACAAGGGATGGAACGGAAGATAGAAAACTGCAAGAGGGAGTTGGCAGACACGAAGGTAGAATTGAAGGAGTCGGTGGCAGCCTGTAGAAAGGAAGTGCAGAAGGACGTTCGGAAATGTGAGGACGACATCGCGGAATTGCAAATAGAAGTTCAAGAATTAAAAGAGGTTAAGACGGCGCCAAATGTGGGAGGGGGCCCAGTTAATATAGCAATACCATCCTCATTAAAATTTTCGGGCGATGTAAAGGAGAATCCATACTCGTTCATGAGAGCTGTGGAGCGATACCTAGCGGTTAGTTGTCTCCCTGAGAAGAGTAAGACGCAGGTAATATACCAGATGCTGCAGGATAACGCGAGGACCTGGGCAGACACCATCACACCATTTCCGAATACTGTAACGGAGTTTAAGCAGATGTTTTTTCGAAGATATTGGAGCGAGGATATCCAGCTAAATTTTAAGATGGGTCTCATGAACAGTATGTACAAGCCATCAGGTGGGGGCGGAATGAGAGATTACGCGGCTAGGCGCATCATGGATTTCCGATCGTTATCGCCACCCATGAGCGATCAAGAAATCATGTGCATCCTAATCAGACAATTTCCAACAACTACCCAGAATTTGCTTAGGAGCGCGTGTCATACAGATTTAGAGAAGTTTCAAGACGCATTAGGGAGCTTCGATCTGACGTTTGCTAATGCACCGAAAAACAGAAATGAAGTGAATGTAAATGCAATGATGGTGAGGGGCGCTCAAGAGCAAGAGAGGGGAGGAAAGCAAAGCGCTAGAGTTTGGGGTGATCAGAGGGGTGGAGAAAACCAAAGAGGATATGATAGGCAGCAGGAGAGCGAAAGTCGAAGGAACGGCGAGCGGTCGAGACAACCTAATGGAGGAAACGGAGGAGAAGGATCACGTGGTAACGAAATGAGACCAAATACCAGCGGGACGGGTTACAACCCAAATTTTAAACGGATGGGGTTCGTGTTGACGGGAGGCCCCAACACGAACAATCGCAGAGTAAGCAACGAGGTTTCCATCAAGTCATTTCAAGTAATCGACTACGAAGATGAACACCGGATTAAGAAGAAAAATTGTCAAAGGGTTTGTCGGGAGTGTCCAACCGCAATGAAGTCGTGTCTAAATGAGGAAGCAGACGAGGGTGAAGATAGAGAAAGATCTGAAACTAACTGGAAAGATTCTGTGGAAGATGGGTATGATGCGGAGAAGCAGGAGTTGGGCTCTACAGCTGTTATATTCGTGAATTCTGAACTGGTGGATGAGGATGAAGGAGAAATTGAAGGTGAAGAGAATGAAGACGAAGGAGGGATTAATGATGGGGGAGGAAATGAAGACGGAGGAGAAACGAAAGAGGAAGAGAATGAGGATGAAGGAGAAATTGAAGGTGAAGGGAATGAAGATGGAGGTGGGGATGAAGACGGTGATGAAGTTAAACATGAAGGAGAGGTTCAGGATGAAACGATTCACGGCGATGGAGCAGTCAAGAATGAAGAATACAGAAAGAAGGAAGGTACGACATCGACGGTTGTGACAGGACATACGAACGTGACGACAGTATCAATAGGTCAAATACTTGAAGGCATGAATGAGTATTCCTATTTTTCCATGGGTACTATGGTGCAGCGTTCGGCAGTCAGATACTTCCTAGAGGAAAGAGAAATCCAGGTCGCGGGTCCAGCGGTGCAGAAGGCGGTGGGAGTGTCGACGGTGATAATGAAAAATCAGGCTTGGATGGGATGGAAAGGTGGGACACATGTCGCACAATTGGAAGGAGTGCGAGCATGTACAATTGATTTGGTGCTGGCGACAGATGGTCGAGGAAGAGATCTAAATTGTGGATTAGAAGATTATTTTTCACTGTGTAAAAAAAATCTTGATAACGTGGGGGGTTATTTGACCGTATTGGTCAAAACACAAAGAATAGGCGCTCCACCACATTCAAAAGTAGCGCGCAGAGTGAGGAACCGCGGCGGAACGGATCGACAGAGTCGTGAACGAGCGCACGGGGTGGTGGGAACTGATCGGTCTGAACGCACAAAAGCGACAGTTGGTGGTTGAGCAGCATGGCGTGAGGACGGTATGCAATGGTGGTTAGAGAACGATGCTTTGATGTACAAGAAATCCAGTGTAATCGGGACAACAGGTATTTAAGAAAGAAAAATTGTGATGAACTGTGCAATAAGCGAGTGTAAGGATTGTGGTGAACTTATTTAAGAGAGAATAATTACGAAATCTAATAAAAAAGGGGAGCAGTGCACGGACACGTGGGCGTGGTTAGAGTGCGATGCTTTGATGTACAAGAAATCCAGTGTAATCGGGACAACAGGTATTTAAGAAAGAAAAATTGTGATGAACTGTGCAATAAGCGAGTGTAAGGATTGTGGTGAACTTATTTAAGAGAGAATAATTACGAAATCTAATAAAAAGGGGAGCAGTGCACGGACACGTGGGCGATGCGGGTTAATGATAGTTAGTGCGGCTGTGCTGATGTGTGATTATGCGGTGGAGCTGCTGAGCTGATACGATTAAAGTCATCGTGTGAAGAAAGAAACCGTGGGAAGGCGACGCCGGTGGATTGGAAACGGGCTGCGGTGACACGTGGGCAGACGGAGCATCGCGGGCATCAAGGTTACTTCCCGGCCTCAGGCGGAACGGGCAGCAACGCGTCACGTAGAAATCGACGATCGTAACGATCAGATAAGTAATTCTAATTGTGAACAAATAGAAGGAAAATTAAATGAAACACCAGTTCAGGATGCTCACTGTGTAGCGTTGAAAGTAATGATGTGCGTAGTAGCATATGAATGGCACGTAGTTTTTCCAAAGGGTTGGAAGTTGCATAAGCGGGAATGATAATGTAATGGTGGGAAGGTTAGAGATGCACAGAATGAACCATAGAATTATGATCAAAGCAATGATGCAAGCTATGTTGGTAAGGTAATGATGTCTTATTGTTCTTTTGTTCTAATAAATTCTGTTTATATGATAGTAGGCCTTTGAATCCAGATACTGTAGATTAAAGTAACCCCCTTAAAGAACTCCTGTACCCATACATAAAAAAATTTTATGATATGTGTAACCGTGAGCCAGCAAAGGTAAGTACGGTCACAACATGTACTACATGTTAACTTTAGTATCATTATTGCAATTAAGAATTTGATTCAGAAAGAAGTACGCCAGGGTTATTATAAAACTGTTTGATAAAATTGCAAAAGAACTACTAGGATATACAGTAACTTTCCAATATTTCTTCAGTCCTCGTTAAATAAAAACTACACAAAAAATGGGAGAAATAAAATATAAAATGAATCAATGTTATATTTCTTTTAGTTTTTAGCATCAATTATTTTGTAAAAGTTCTAACTTTACTTTTTTTGGCAGAAGATACATTGTCATTTTTCATTTTTACATAATAGTTTAATAAGACATTGGAAAATACTGATAATGTGTCACATATTTTCAAATATACTGCCTCAAATGCAAACATCATTCATAAATATTTTCATTTCCATTGAATTTTCTGTCATGTACTTTTTAGCAAGAGCCATCAAAATTTGTTTCTGCTGACCTCCAAGCAAAAACCGTTTCTCACATTTTTCTGAAATGAGAAAAGAATACCAAAGGTACATTTTCCTATTTCCATACAGATATCAGTTGGGAAAGATAATCCCCCACGATTTAACTCTTTCATGAAGACTTCACTGACATCTTTATCGCTGGATTTTATCAATGACACATACTGAACAAAGAAGTTTCAGTACAACCGAAAAAGTCAAGTCATTAATAACGGTTATGTTAAGTTCAGAAAAACACACATTTCCAAGAACTTAGTTTATTACAACTTGCAAGCAATAATACAGGCGAGTGAGTACAATTCCCAAAATCCAAAAGAATAACTCCGTAGTCGTAGCCAAACAATTCCAAATATCCAGAAGAAGTCCAATAACTCGCGAAGTCAAACCACAAAACCAGAGGAAGTACAATAATGCTGCACAGTTTTCTCACATTTCACAATAGGCACTTGACAACTGGACACGCAGGCTCACCCTCCAACTCGAACTCCTGTCTCAGTGCCGCCGGCCGCTTATAATGCGGGCCGCGACATAGCCTCAGCAATGTCTTTATACCTTCATAAACTTCAGCAATATCTTTATACCTATCAACTTTGGAAATATCACTTTCACTGAAATGTTTTATGCATACTACAGAGTATTTTGATGGCTCCCAATTCTCTCTAGGTATATTACGAAGCCACTGAAGTCTGATATCAGAATCTTTTGGAAACGTGAACACTGTTACATATTCAGATTCAGTAGCATAATTACTCCTGTATGGTAATGGTATGTACACGGTAATGGATTGTTTTTATTTTTGTTTTAAGTGCACTTAGCCGAGTATGGAACAAAGAGTAAATCATGGTTTGAAATACCCGGAACAGGAACTTGACCATATAAAATCACTTTAGATATATCCGAGACAATCAAGTGATCACGATTCCGTTTTTGAGGAGCTATGAGTGGGATTCAATTTCAATATTTGCAAATAATATGAATTGAAAGTATGAATAAAGTTAGTGACAGATTTTGTGATGGGATTTTTTAAGTAGCAATTAAAATCCGCCATTATAATAAGATCTTGATACTTATCTGAGAGTTCTGAAAGGATTCCTCTAATTGTAACAACATTCCTGAATTTGGAGGCCAACATACATTCCCGACAAGTAAATGTTTTGTGCCAAACACCATATCAACAAACTTGTAATCCAAGCTCGACGGGTTTGTAGTATATGTTTTGATTATTTTGCAATTTATATAATCGCGCACAAACATTGCAACACCCGCACCGGATTTCTCTTTAAAATTAACTTTTATTATATTTCTGCCATTTCGTAGGAATTTATATTTAGGGATCGAAATAAAATCAGACGACGCTTTAGATTTCTACCGAGTTCCACTAATTAATAATACGTGTGAGCTCGCTTCGGAAAGAAGATGAACAATTTCTGAGTGATGTCTCTTTAAAGATTCCACGTTAACGTGAAAGACAGACAAGAAAGGAAAAGTGCGAAATGGACGTTGAGACCTGAGAGTGTAGCGGGGCTACGAGGGGTAGATGGCAAGCTTAACGCCGGACTAGGGGCAATGCCACAGGCAGGAATGTCGAGGGGCGAGGATTCCCGCGAGACTTCATCTACAGGTTGCCAAAGTTCTGACATTGTATTTGAAAGCGTATACTTCACAGGCAGAAAGAAATTGAAAATAATATATTAAAAGTAAAAATTAAATAATAATAATAATAATAATAATAATTTAAATGTAAGAGACAATTTCATAAACAAATTTTAAGGTTGCGCGCCATTTACAGGTAGCGAGTCTACTTCACACATTTGGTGCGTCTTTTCCCTTGTGCGGTATTTACATATATTGCACCATCAAAAAACCATACATTTTTGAGGTGAAAATTGGCAATATATTTTCTCAGTATTTCTAACCTACGTGCTGTTAAATCTCCCGTGATTACTTTTCTACTACCTACAAGTTTTCTTTTGTTTTGAAATATTTCAGCCCTTTTCCTATAAGAAATGAATTTTACAATAATAGGGCGACACTTGCCATCCGCCCTAGGACCTACTCTATGGCTCCTATCAATGTCTTCCAAAGTAGTACTAACACTAATATAATCTAGCCACCTCTATCACTTTAGTGTCAGTGTTTTCTTTATTGGACTCTCTGATTCCGAAGAAGTGGAGCCAATTTCTCCGCTGATATTGTTCCAGTTCGTCCATTTCGTCCATGTGGGCCATCTTTACACCGTGATCTCCTGGCGTTGCTCGTCGATAACGCGGCTGTGTTGCTTGACGGTCTCCCAAAGTTTCGAAAGCTCGTCCCGAAGCGCCTCGATGAGACACTGTTTGATTTCGTGAACGCTCTCAGTTATTCTGGCAGCTCGCTCACCTTGACGTTTTTTTTTAATTTTAAAGGTTTCTGATTTGTAGAAATTTCATGTCCAGCCCGCTGGACATCAGGTTCCAGCTTGGTATGTTCAAGAAAAACCAAGAATTATAAGACCTGGGAATAACAGGGGATACAATTTTTAAAATTGTATTTTTATTGTCCTTAATCTATAAAATATATTGCACATTACATATTAAAGTTGTATATTGTCATAGATCTATAACATTTAGTATTAAATATTTTTATACGTCTATAATTACTAATACTACTGCTAAATATACTCTGATAATATATTTTCCAAATAAGTTATGAAAATCAAGTGTGAAATTCAAAAAAGCACTGTCTGTTCTTGTGGATGCAGTGAAAAAACATCACATGAAATACACTTGAAACGTGTTTTCCAGTGCAGTTAACATTTCTGCGTCTCATGAATTGTTGACTGTCCTGTACTGCACAGATTGGAAGATGCGCGTTTCCTGTCTTGCGGCTGTCTTTTGTTGGAACGGCCATTGGTATCCTTTTTTTTGTTTACAGTGGCCGCTTGGTTTTCATCTAAAGTCTTGAGGGAGTCCTCCGCTTCATAGCATTTCCTGTAGCACCTGTGGAAAGGGATTAACCTATGTAAATTTTCAAACTTAGAAGATCCATCATCTCTTTGTGCTTCATACCATTATGCAATTGGTCATTTTATAAAGGTTCCATGAATTTATAATAGGCAAGTGCAATAAAGCGCCAGAAAACTCGAACATGCCATTTACGGGTTCTCAAATTGATTCTATAGCAAGAAATGAGTCTGTCACAAAGATCTACTCCTCCCATAGATGAGTCGTAGTCGACTACAGTTTTGGGACATGGAACAAGAATATATTTTCTCTTTTTTTATCCCATCTCTTCACATTTTGGAGAGGCTTTGCTCCCGTCGCTGTGGTAGCCACTGGAACAGAACGATTGTCCATCCATTTCAGAACGCTGATTTTATCGTTCTCGCACATCAGTTGTTCATAACTTCCTCTTCCTTTTTTCAGAAGCTCTGCATCTGAATGAAGCTTATAACGTGCATGCTGGCACATGCATGTTGGCATGTTGCATGCGTGCATGTTGGTACAGCAAGAATTCCTTTCTGTGATCAATGCTGAAAAAGAGCAACAGATGTAAAGTATCTGTCACAATAGATTGTGTCCTTTATTAACATTTTCAATTAGCTTGTGCACAGCAGGGCCAAAAATTCCTAAATCTTCCATTGGTTTCCCATCAGGCCAAGTATTTGCTCCTTGGTAAATGAAGAAATCAAAAACGAGTCCTTATGGAGAAGCCATTACAATTTTTTTCAAACCTACAGCATTTGGTTTACCCTTTACATACTACTGTTTGAGACTAGTTGTTCGTGAAAATGGGATTATCTGTTCAATGCTGAGATTTTTACTTAGAGGGAATTGCATTTTTTTACTACATCAATAATTGGTTGTACCTTCCACAGTCTGTTGTTCTTTTTCATCTCAGAAGATATTGAGAAATTGTCGACAACCATATAGATGATTCCATTGCGGGTTCACGGGTTTTGGTCCAAAATAATAAGCTATTTCAGTTTGCCGACGTTTCGGAGTTTATTATTGCACCATCTTCAAGGTTGGACAAGTTTCACAACACAGTTATTACACATATTGTCAACAATGATAATTACAATTGCATATTAAAAACTATGTATAAACATTACACATTGTATATATAACGCAAAAGGCTGATTTTATTGAATTGTGTTCAAAACCAATTGACAACCATATAGAATATTCCCAAGACTTAAAAAACCGACTCAACATGTCTTACCCGTAAGCCAACGATTTACGCTACATTTATTTTACATTTATTCCTGGGTCCGCAAACAAAGTGTCCATCCCGGCATGCGCGTTAAGCGATTGAGGAAACCTCGTCAGGATGGCGGCTTAAGGCCAAGACACAATACTCTGCTAAGAACACAATACAAGTAAGTAACAATTTCGTTGCACACAAAATACAAAGGAGAAACGAATATTTTGATTTGAATAATATGTCTTAACATATGGTGACTGTTGCAAGAAATGAACTGAAACAGAAAGATAGCAAATTAGGGAAACACATATAGACAAAATTAAAAGCAAACAAATTATAATATCTTGAATACGTGCACATAAGAGCAATATTCGTGCATAATCTCACACTCATAACAGAGGCATGCTCAACTTTGTGCTAAAATAATTGGATGTAATAAATGTAACTAAGGATAAATGTACACATAAGTGTACTGTACTAAATATAACTAAGGATAAATGTAAAAGGGAAATAAGAGGAACGGTCTTCATTGATTTTTTGAGCGAATTCGAGAACGCACCCGTCGAGGTGGGTTGGTCCACGTCCTGACGGGGGGATGCAGAGAAGGCTCTCAAGTGTTCCTTTCTCCATTTTTTTCATCTTCTTGCTTCTCATTTCATGTCATGTACGTTCTTTTCACTCCTTTTTCTTCCTCACTGGCCTTCTCTGTATGCTGAACGCCCACCCATGTGTTTGCCGTGCATGGCGACCCGTGTCGGAGGGAATGTGTGTCCTGGCGGTTGAGGGGTCTGTTTGTTTCCCAAACACTCACCTTGTGCTACGTTCGGCTTGCACTGAGGGATACGTTGTGTACGTATTTTTGGGAACATTCCCTGTAGGCCTCAATACGCTTGCTTTGGCCTCGGACTCTTCTAGACGGGCGGTCGGGAGCTAACCCACTCCCGATCAATCGGCTTGGACTAGGTCTTGTACTGAACTCCAGGGTGAGCGGGGGGATACACGGTGGTGCAGCGCTGTGTTATTCCCCCACTATATCCTCGTGGCAACCCTGGCACTCCGATGGAGTGTCCCCTTGTTGGGCTCCGTGGTGGGTGGGGACCACGAGGATGAACCTGATCCATCTTTATGGAAACTAAACCTTCTCCCCCGCCCTCTTTCGCAAGGAAGAGGAGATGTCCGGAAAGAAACCTTGATTTGAATAGTTTCTTTTTCAATGAAGAAGATAGACCAAAGAAACCTAGATTCCTCCTCATGGCATGCGCTGAGGAAGGTAAATCATTTAAAATGGTTAGTGCTGTGCGTTTGGCGCGAGCAATAGAGGAAAAATATGGAAAATTGCAAGCCGTAGTGCGTCAAAGGAATGGCACCATTCTTTTTGAAGCGCTAACGGATGAACAGATTGATAGAATTATGAAGACGAAGCAGATTGCCGGCCTCCAGGTGGAGGTGACCACTCACCCAACACTCAATCTTTGTAAGGGAGTGGTCAATCATGTTGACTTCTCAACAGAGAGCGAGGAAGATCTGGTTGCTTTCTTCAAGAGTCAGGGTGTGACAGATGTTTATAGAATTAAGAGGAGGGAGCATGGGCGAGAAATCCCCACTTCCACTCTTATCCTAACGTTCAACCTCCCTACTTTGCCCCGGAATATCTCGTGCGGTTTTTATAACCTCCGCGTGCGACAGTATGTGCCCAATCCTTTGCGGTGCTTCAAGTGCCAACGATTCGGCCATACACAACAGCGGTGCATGGCAGATACCCCAGTGTGCGGTAACTGTGGTAAACCATCTCACGAACCTGGACCTTGCACCACTACACCGCATTGCGTAAACTGCGAAGGTGCCCACCCGGCAAATTATAATCAATGCCCCACCTTTTTGAAAGAGCGTGACATCCAAAAGATAAGAGTCGTGGAAAAAGTGTCTTTCCCTGAAGCCAAAACGTCGGTTCCATGCGAGGAACCCAGTCGACCTCTCGCGCTCGTTTTCTGCCACTGTGAAAGCGAAATCTCCGAGGGTAGCAGCGGGCTGCCAAACAGAACGCGCTGCCCCGCAAGTAGTGAGTTTTGGTTGCCAAGTGTCACCAGTAGACCTCCCTGGGGATACATCTCCCCTTGAGGGTGGGAGAATAATAATCCCCACAAAATATAAGGTACACAAAAAAGTCCAACCAGCACAGTCCACGAAATCGACAACAAAAACTGTATCGACGGAAGTTGACGTCAGACGGACACCAAACCCCAACATAAAAGGACCTTCGAAGTCGCGACCGACTACAACTTTTGAAACTAGCTCTGAGCGAGCATCCAGCCCCCCTGGCAACACCCAGGAGGTTTCTGTTTTGGGGGAGGCTCCCGTTGGGGAGGAGTCTCGTGCATCCGGCTCCCAACGTCGGAAGAAAAAAGAAAGTTAATTCTACCATGACTCTAATGTCATGGAACGCAAATGGTTTCTCCTCGCGACGGGACGACCTTAAACTGTTGGTGTCCCGTCACAATCCTATGGTGATTTGTCTTCAAGAGACACACCTTACCCCACTTCGCCCTCTATCTTTTCGCGGATTTTCTTCGTACAGGTTCGATGTGGATGATGGTCTCCGCGCTCATGGCGGAGTTGCTTCACTGGTGCATGATTCGCTGCTATCTACAGAGGTACCTCTTCAGACTGACTTTCAAACAGTATGTGTGCAGGTGCACCTCCCATCCCTCACACTTACTGTGTGCAACATTTATATCCCTCCAGGTCTGACTATATCAGCAGACGAACTCTTAGGGTTGATAAATCAACTGCCTTCTCCATTTATGATAGTCGGCGATGTGAATGCCCACAGTCCTCTCTGGGGCTCTTCCCGCACGTGTCCGAGAGGCAGTATCTTTGAATCAGTAATAGACACAGCGGACTTGGTTATTCTGAACTCTGGTGAAGCAACTCATTTTGCCGTCGCCACAAACTCGAGCACGTGTATTGATTTAGTTCTTTGCAGCCCTTCTCTTTCAACCGACCTGCAATGGTCCATCCTAGACGACCTATATGGTAGCGACCACTATCCCATTATCGTCCACATTGATAGACTTGCGCGTGGTTTGGCGCGCCCCCCTCAATGGTGCGTCCTTCGTGCTGACTGGCCGACATTCCAAGCGAATGCGAATTTATCAGAGGGTGAATTTGTTAGTGTGGAGGATATGGCTGCTCATTTTAACACTGCAATATTGCAAGCTGCGGGCACTGCAATCCCCAAGTCGACCGGTAATTCGCGACACCCCTTTGTACCGTGGTGGAACTTGGATTGCTCAAGGGCTGTCAGTGCTCGGAAGAAAGCGTTGGCTCGACTTAAACATTATCCAACCGCGGATAACCTTATTGATTACAAGAGGTGCAGAGCTAAGGCGAGGAGAACCATATTAGAAAGCAAGAATGCATCATGGAAGGCATACGTGTCCTCCTTGAATTGCCACACGCCACCACGTCTAGTATGGAGGAAGGTGCGTCTAATTAAAGGGTACCCTTCCTCATACTCAGTGCCAGGCCTTAGAAAAAATGGTCAGATAATCACAGATCGAGACGCCGTTGTAGAGGAACTTGCCACTCACTATGAAAAGATGTCGAGTTCGGCAAACTACTCTCCAAACTTCCTTTCGTTTAAAGAAAGAATGGAAAATCGCGCTTTGGATTTTTCGAGCAGAGCACATGAGGATTATAATACCCCTTTCTCTATGTATGAAATGCGTTCTGCTCTGAAGCTTGCCAAAAGAACCACTCCAGGTCCAGACGAAATCCACAACTTAATGTTGCAGCATCTTCCCGAAACTGCCATGGAATTTCTTCTCCGGCTCTTTAACCGTATCTGGGAAGAGCATACTATCCCTACCATGTGGCGAGAAGCTATCATCGTCCCAGTTCCCAAAGTGGGGAAAGATCGATCACTGCCATCAAGTTATCGACCTATTTCCCTCACAAGCTGTGTAAGCAAAGTGCTGGAACGCATGGTGAATCAGCGTCTAGCCTGGACCTTGGACCATAAAAATCTGTTGACGCCAATCCAAAGCGGGTTTAGACGAAACCGATCTACCTTGGACCACCTCGTTTCGCTGGCAACAGCTATCTCTACATCGTTCGTCTTGAAACAACATCTAGTGGCTATATTATTTGACATAGAAAAGGCCTACGACACCACCTGGAGGTACGGTATTCTGCAAACCCTGCACTCTTGGGGATTTAAGGGGAAGCTTCCGCTATTCCTCCAAAACTTCTTATTGAATAGATCCTTCCGTGTTCGTGTGGGTGATAGACTTTCTCGTAGTCACCCCCTTGAAAATGGTATCCCTCAAGGATCAGTGCTGAGTGTCACTCTGTTTGCCATCGCCATCAATGGTATAGCGTCGACTGTACGAGAACCTGTTAAGGCATCGTTATTTGTGGATGACTTTGCCATCTTCTGTTCCTCCAGCAGCATCAGCGTGATCCAGAGGCAACTCCAAATGGTGCTCAACAAGCTCCATGAATGGAGTACGTCAACGGGCTTTAAATTCTCTTCTACTAAATGTATCGGTTTGCATTTCTGTAGGATATACCATTTGCATAGTAATCCAGTCCTTCACTTGGCAGGAAACCCGCTTCCATTTGCAGAATCTGCCAGGTTCCTGGGGCTTACATTTGACAAGTCTCTCACCTGGCGCGCTCACATCTGTGGACTACAAACCAGATGTGTCTCTCCCCTTAATCTTCTCCGAATGCTGAATGGTACATCATGGGGTGCCGACCGCACTACCCTTTTACGTCTATATAGATCACTCATCCGCTCAGTTTTGGACTACGGTAGTGAAGTGTATGGCTCAGCAGCTCCCTCCACTCTGCGACCCATCAATAGTATACACCACGCGGGTATCCGTCTAGCAACAGGCGCATACCGCACCAGCCGAATTGAGTGCCTTCTATCCGAGGCTGGCGAGCCTTCCTTAAAACGAAGGCGGGATATTTTATTAGCATCTACGGAGCTAAAGTATCAGGACTCCCTAATCATCCTTGCCGCCAAATAATTATCCATCCTGAATATGAAACATCATATATTCTTCGAACATCGCTGCCTCAGCCTCCAGGTATTAGATTGCAAAATCTTCTGCGGGACCTTAATGTTGATCTTCCGACACCCATGAAACCCCCAAGTCACTCCATTCCTCCATGGAAACTCCTCCGCCCGAATATTGATTTCAGACTATCCAACCTGCCTAAACAAACGACTAGTCCTCTTGCTTACCAGATACATTTTCAGGAAATGAGGGCAGCCTACCCAGATCATGTATTCTTATATACAGACGGCTCATCGTGCAATGATGCGGTGGCTTGTAGTTTTTATTGTATCAGGGTCACAAAATCATATCGGCTACATTCTCAGTGCAGTACCTTCACTGCTGAAATGTATGCAATTCTTGAAGCCCTAAAATACATCGAGTCAACGACCTTACGTCAAGTAGTTCTTTGTTCCGATTCTCTTAGCTCGTTACAAGCTGTCTCCCGTTCTTCCTCAGACTACCTGACGGAATCTATTCAAAACATCATTCATCGCCTTCTGTCTCGCCACTACGATCTAATACTGAGTTGGGTCCCAGGCCATGTGGGAATCATAGGGAACGAGTTGGCTGACCAGGCGGCAAAATCGGCAACGGAGAATACTCATGTTGACATTCCTTTCGTACCATCGTCCGATGTTAAAGCTTCTTTAAAACGACTGATCTTTAGAGCGTGGCAAACAGAGTGGCACAATACCACCTTTAAACTAAGCGTAATAAAGGATACTGTTAATCCCTGGCGCTCCTCATCCCGACCTTCTAGGCGCGAGGAAGTTATTTTAACCCGTCTGCGTATCGGACACTGTCACTTCTCCCACAGTTTCCTCATTCGAGGAGAATCTCCTCCTACCTGTGACTCGTGCAGGGCGGCTCTCTCTGTGGAACACGTCCTCCTGCATTGTTTGAGATTTGATGGCAGCCGACGTAGACATGCTCTGGGCAAATCTCTACGAGAGGTGCTCGGAGATGACGATTCCGCGCTCTCAAAGCTTTTTTGTTTTTTGAGAGAATGCGGAATATACAATTTTATATGACATAGGGACATGTTTTACTGGCCCCAAATTCTGTTTTATTCTACCTGCTTAATTATTTTAAGTATAATTGTAATGTTCTTGTTTAAGGTACACATGGTCTTTTAAATTAGTAGGCAAGTGCACCAATTATACTTTTATTAGAAGTTTAATATATTTGTTTTTAGAAAACTTTGACATGGGCGCCAATGACCTTAGCAGTTGAAGCGCCCTATAAACCCAATCAATCAATCAATCAATCAATCGAGAACGCAAGAAAAGGGTCCGCTAATGTACATTTGGAGATCATCAACATACATGTGATGCCAACAATTTTTTATTGATTTGCCTATATCATTAACATAAATTAGGAAAGCGAAGGGTCCTAACACAGCCCTGTGCGACGCCGCGTGCTAATGGCAAGGTAAAGACACACCGTCACCGCACACAACTTTTTGTTGCCGTTCAGATAGATAACTGGAGAACTATTTGAGTGTGGATGTGGCACACCCAATGATTTTTGACATTGCTAACAAAATATCGTGAACTACAGAATTGAATGCCTTTCTAAAATCGAGAAGGGCGAGAATTGTGATTTTTACCGTTGTCCGTTGCATCTCTGGTGTCTTCAGTGACGCTGAAAAGCGTGTTTCCTGTGCTTTTACCGAGTCTAAAGCCTGACTGGGTATATGTCTATTTACAAGTCCATTGAACATTTCCGTAAATACTGCTACTTTGCCATTGAGCGAGGTTTCATTTCGTAAAGGAAGGAAATTGCATCGAAGTTCTTGTAATCTCGATATTTTATTATTTTCTGTGTGTATTTGGGACGCTGTAAATTATATGATACGTAGATAAGATCATGATTTGTTATTCCTGGAACGAAAAATTGTCCATGAGAATGCGTTCTTTCTGGATTTGACACTATGATATGATCTATTCAAGTTTCGGTATCTCTTGTGATATGAGTTGCCTTTAGAGGAAGAATCGTTGGGTTCATATTACGAAAAAAAGAGCGAAGTTGTCGGATGAAGCAGATTTATTCAGAGAAGTTACAATTGAAGTCTCCCATTATAAGAATGTCCTCGTATTTAGTGACATTGGAGGCGAGTAGGTCGTCTTGTTCGTTAATGTTGCCAAATTTGGGAGGAAAATGCACTACCGCCAAGAGACACTTCTTTCCTGCAAGATTAACTTCGGCAATTAAATATTCGGTAAAGTGGTTTTTATAATTGGATGAAGATAAAATAACTTTGCAATTTATGTCATCGCGTAAATGCATACCGTTACCACCGCCGTGTGAAGGCAGCAACGCTGGATTTTCTAGGGGATCTCCAAAGTCGGTATCCGGGGACTATGGCAGTTTGAGAATTTAAAGTTTTGTTGAGCCATGTTTCGCTAATGAGGAATGCGTGACATTTGTTTCGTTAAGTTCCCTGAATTTCGAAATGATGACAAAGGAGAGTGTGCGCATTTAAATGCGCGACTTAAAAGCAGTTCCAAGAAATACACGGCGTGCTGTCTACAGCAACCAAGGCTGGCAGGGAAGGGGAGTGGACACCGGGTAGCGAAGGCTGTGGGTTGGGGAGGGCACTTTGCATTAGGGTACACGGGAAATTCCTAAAACGGCCGACGAGTGCCAATGACTCAGAAGGGTGAGAGAGAGAGAGAGAGAGAGAGAGAGAGAGAATAGGAGACTGCAGTGAAGAACACTTTCCAGAGATAAGGAAAAAGAGCGCCCCGAGCCTAATGAAGGACAACGTTCCGCAGTTGACACCGCGAGATCGCAGCGTCCAACACTTTCAGACGCTGGCGGGTGAAGTCCCCTCGAATGATGATTTTCTGGCCTTTCAGCTGCCTCTCGCAGTTTCCTATAACTCACAAACCTAACTATAATTGGCCTGTTTTTTCGGCAAATTTGAGACACACTTTGGCTCCCATCAGTATCATTTAAGGACAAGTCTACACTTATCTTTTTGGCTACGTTGAGGACGATATCGTCTGTGTTTTCTCCTTTCTGTTCTTCCAGGCCAAATATACGCAGACAGTTCCTTCTGCTGTACATTTCAATTTACATTCAATGGTGGAATTAACATCTTGAAACTCAACCGGGAAATCTTTTGCAATATGCTTAAGAGCAACTGCATTGTTTTCATTGAACATTCTAAGCGCTAAAGAAACGGTTTTGTTTACTGAATGGATATAGAGCCTTTATTGAAAGTGTATGACCATACTTCACGAGAGATGTTTTCTCCTCATGATCTCCAGATGTAGGAAGCAAATCGCACAGATACACTAGCATAATTTACATCAGGGTATTTTATGACCTTTGCACCACGTCTCTGTCACACATTCCGCACACATTTAATAATGTGAACAGCGTCAATAATGAAAAAGAGGACTCGTTTCATTCCAGGGGTGTGAAATATATGGGAGAACACTATTTGGGCAAAGCAACTCATATGTTTTCTTATTAAGTGTTGTCTGAAATTAATGCGACAGCTATGAACTCTACTTCAAGAGATCTCAACACAGATATTACTTTTAATTGATACCGTGACATGTTGCTCACAGGTACAATATACTACGTCTTTGTACTTTGACAGAACAGAGGGGACCATAAAAAGCTGAGCTCTCTTAGCAGGTGTTTCACTGTTGAAAGCACGTGATCTGTGTATATTCCCACCGAGAAGACATAACTGAGGCTGTATATATATTTCATCCAACTCGATAGACACTAAATAACGTATGACTTTTCAGTCTTCCAACCCTATCCTTCAAGTACTTACAACTATCTGGCATGGAATTTGGAAATTGATAATTATGAATTATCTTCTGCAAATTCCGAGAATGAGGCAAGAATGGTAATTTGAACTTCATAAGTGCAGCATAGACAGACGGAGAGTGAACATGTATGCAAGATGCCAGTAGCATTGTTAAATTGCAGTATCGTCTACAATATTTAGACTCCTGACTCAAGGGTAGTCAGATTAGTCAGAAATTTCACACCGTCTGACTCCTCATAAGCAGCAGTGTCTCTTAAAATGTGAAGGGCATTCTCAAATTTATCTCCTTGTTTAAGGACAACCTTTTCTGATTCTGTTTCTCCTAGGGGATTCTCTAGGGTCCTAAAAGAATGCAAAAAAAGATATTTTAATTGGAAGTTCATTTTGCGACACTTTAAGATCTACCATTACTGCAAAACTGTGTCTGATCAATTGCCACTGATGTGTGAAGGTTCAATGTCCCTTCTTCAGCACACGGAAACCCCGAGAACAATTTATCATTTTTTATATAAATCCATTTCCCGTTCTTCATATTTACAGCTATGAAGGGAATGATTTAATCTTAATTATGAATTTTATCATTTTCCACAAGCTGATTGTTTCAATGTACTTTCACCAATTACACGGTTGAGGTTGTCTTCAACACCAGCATGTCTTTAATAAACACTGCTAGCAGAACATGATAAATATTTTGGTGTATTCGGAATGATTGCGGGAACAGCACAATCTGTAAGTTTACGCCTTTCTCGACGGAATGTTTTTGCTACACCATTCACTAACAGTGTGCCATTTCTCACAATAAAGGATTCTGGAAAATGTTTTATGCACACTTCGCGATTCTTCAGTTTTGTTAAGTCACTTGGAATTTTCAATGCAGCCACTGAGAACGCAGTGGACCATCTCTGGGAAGAGAGAATTATCGACAATTTGAAGGAAAACATTTTTATTTCATATTGTTTTTTTATAATTTACATTTCATCACCGTCTTCGTCACTTGGGTCATCTGAATGTCAGATTCAAGGTAAATAATAGGCTCCATTACTGCGTCCCTCACACATTCTTGAGCAAAATAGTTTTCTTGAATGTTTTCAGCATGTCGAACGCGTTTTACCCACGTTTCGTCATCAACTCTCTTTAAGTCTTCCTTTACATAACAATTTTAAAACCAGCAATTTTAAACTTGTTTCGATTTGCAACATCTTTTTCTTTGTGTCCATAATAATTAGATTGGGCAGTTGAACTGACAATGGTACGGGGGCAATCGAACAACCGTATGTCCATGATTCTTTGCAATAGTATCCAGATCATATTCTTTGAAACGCGGTTTTGCCATTTTCACCAAATTCAATCATTCCACTCGCGTCAGTGTTGTCTCAGAGGAAACGTTTTTGATGGGTAGCCATTAAAATGTTTGCCTTTATAACATTTTTTGCTCACGTTTGAGCACGAGGGAGCTTTGTTTATCACAATTGAGAGACAAGACGCATTGTCCATAACAGTTACAGACTGCGGCCTCAAAAAGGATATAAATTTAGTGGTAACCCACTGTTTGAATTTATTCGCGTCCATTTCACCATGACTGTGAATTTTTGCACGGGATCGAAATATGAGTTCACTTTGTGGCCAAAATCCTGTGGTGGCAGAGCCTGTATGTCAAATAATCAAACGTTCGCCTTTGCCAGTAGGATTTTGTAAGCCACCTGAAGTCTGCGTTCTACCAACAATATGCATTGTTGTGATTTTTATTTAACCAAGTTTCATGAAGGTAATAAACTGTACGGTCTTCTGACGTCTTTAACCCTGGATGCATGGGCCTATGAAACTACACGAATGCATATGCAGGGCCTCCGAGGCCCTGCGACATTTTCACTCAAAAAATGCAAATTTTTTTAATATTCGTTTCTTTAGAGCATACATTTAAATAAAATTAAACCCATACCATTCAACAAATGCTTATTTATTGCAATATTTGTTAATATAACACATAATATTACACTTATTCATTGTGAATTTTTGTAGAATATCTTTACAAGCATGAGGAACAAACAATATGGCTATGTTCTTTGCACACAGATCTGTTACATTTTTCACATACCATTGTGCTTTTCCTGTGTCTTTCATATGGGCAGAAAGAACATCTTCTTCTTTGTTGCACACATCTAAATGTTTCTGGGGTGGGTTCTGGACGCACTATACCGCACAATGAAAGAGCATGTTGCAATGATTTGGGTAAATTTGGTTGATTCGCTCTCCTCTCCATGAGGTTTCTAACTAACTCAAACGACAAGTCTTTCAAGAATAATCTTCTTGTATCATTTCTTCTTGGATAAAACTCTAAATTTTGAGCTGAAAATATAATTTGACTGTTTAGTGCAGCAACGTCCATAACGTTCATCCACAAGACGAAAGGCCACCGCCGAGTTTGTCTCTTGCACGTGTAATTTTTCACTTTCTGATCCATTTGATCAACACCACCTTTTGTTTCGTTGTAAAAGCATATAATTTCTGGTTTATTTTTCATATTGTTGCTATCAATGGCCTTGTCGTGATGCATTGTGCTTATCAGAATTACCGCTCTTTTCTTTTTAGGCACATAGCTCACCATTGTTACTTTTCCCTGAATCCAAAAAGGGAAGACTTTATCTCTCTCAGTGCAGATGGCAACATTTCTTTTGGTATGTCAGGCTTGTTATGTCTCAGAGTCCCGACAACTGTGATTCCTTTTTGAAGCATTTCTTCAGCAAGTGGAACACTACAAAAGAAGTTATCAAATGTGATGTTCCGTGATGAACCTTCAACAATCTTTGCCAAATCATTTACAACTCCTCTTGCCAAGTTCTTTTGTACTGGCTCGTTTGGCTTTCTTCCAGTGTAAATGGTTCCGTTTATTGCGTAAGAATTTTTTGAATCACAAAGCCAAAAAATTTTGATGCCATATTTAGCGGGTTTTTTGGGCATGTATTGTACGAAACTGCATCTACCTCGGAATGAGAGCAACTGCTCGTCAATAGTAAGATATGCATTAGGAGTCATAACATTTTGACAGTTCCCAATGAACATTTCCCAAACATATCTAAAGGCAGCAAGTTATCTGTTTGGGCACGTGACGCTCTGGTGCGCCGATCATCGAATCTAATAACTCTTCTAATATCTTCAAATCTATTTACAGACATAGTAGCTCTGTACAGAGGGTTTTGCTTTTGATCTAAAAACAGTTCCCTAACTGGTACATCCCAGCTTTTCTCCACACCAGCAAGAAGTAATAATCCAAAAAATGCATTGATTTCATCAACAGTAATTTGTCTCCAAGTTTTACCCTTTTCTGTTGCAATTCGCCTTCCCTCTAAATTCGAACATAGCAATATTTCATCAATAATATTTTGAGTAACAAAATAGTCCCATGCCTGTTTAGGTGTTGAAGTAGTTATTCCTCTTTTAGGGCCAGAAGTCCATGTAATAATATTATGTGCAAGTGTACGAGAAGAAACTGGAGAATCATGTTGCCAAACAGTACCATTTCTACTTATAAATGTTCCAGCAGTAGGGGGGCTAGTAACACTCACCGAAATATCAGCGTCGCTTTCTGAACAAGAACTTGTGCTGTGATCATCACTTTCAATATCTGTCACTAAAGGACGATATTCTGGATCTAAATCTGAATCATCACTGTTTACATCATCAAGAACTTCCTCCTCAATCAACCATTCTTCCACCGTAGGTTCAAAATCACCAGCTGAAGCTGAGACGTAACGTCTATCACGTGAAAAAGCCGTACTTCAAATTGAAAGCACACGGCGCAATTCCCACTCCTTGCCAAACTGTTTCGCAGCTGAAATCTTACTAACAATATGCAAGATTCTCCAAGATTGCTTGTCAACAATGGAAAAACACGATAACTTTGTTTCTCAGAATGAACCACGCATTGTAGAAGCCTGCTTATCGCCCCACGCTTCGAAATCTGACTTTTTCACGATAGGGCCTCAAAGGCCCTGCATATGCATTGACGTAGTAGAATTGTATTTTAGTAACTATCTATAAAACTTCTAAGAATTCTTCCTTTGCGAGAAGATCAAATGAAAGTAGAATAATCAATTGAAGATTACACATCCGGCCAGTTCTCATATTTCCAGCATTGCAGAGTAACAAGAGAAATAAAAACCGATAGGGCCTCGGAGGCCCTGCATATGCATCCTAGGGTTAAGTCCTGCATGGTTCTAAGAAAAGCAGTTCTGGCGGTGGCGGGGTCACTGAGGGCTCCGCCAGCCCCGGCGGTCCTGCGGCACAAGGACATCCCAAAGAGCTGGAATCATCAGCTCGGGATCATCTGGGGGGTAACTCTTCTCCTTCAGCCCGGAGGGTATTGTGCAGAACAGCACTTGCAACAATTATCGCAAATGTTGCTTGCAAATTCAGTCTGATGCCCAAAGCGAGCACAGGGAAGCGTCTCTTCCAGACTCCAAATACTCGCTCTATCACATTGCGAGTACCACGTGAGCTTCATTGTACAGATGCTCACTAGCAGTCCTAGGAGCATTAAGGGGAGTCATGAAGTATTTTTCTGCAGGAATAGCCTGCACTGCCCAACAGAAGGTACTGGTGATACCTTCTATTTTCAAAATTGGCACAACATGTTGGATTGTTAAAAATGGTGCTGTCATGAGTACTGCCTCGCCATCTTGCAACGATATTGGTAAATGTCCTGTCACCATTGCAAATGGCTTGAACATTCACACTGAAATAGTGTTTCCTGTTGCGGAATACTTCTGCTTGAGCACCAGATGATTCAATTCTTACATGGGTGCAATCCATTGCACCGATCGCTCTGGGAAATCCTGCCATTCTATGAAATTGTTGGCAAGTCTCTCGCTGATCCACATCAGTTTCAGGAAACTTAATGTAGTCAGGAGAAAGTTGTCCAATTGCCGAACTGACTCTGTACACTATCCTGTCTGCAGTGGATTTACTGAAGCCTCCGTAATCACCTGCAGATTGCAAATGGAAGTTTGTGGCAAAATAGCGCAGTGTAGTTAATAACTGATCCATGGGTTATGGAATAATTTCTGCAATATAACATGAGAAGTTAGAAGGTTCATTAAGGGTAGCATGCCTTATTAATATTCAAAATAGGGTTTAAAAAATTAAAATTTCAACAAATTTCCAACAAATTAAAGAGTTCATAAACAGGGTTAGTTATTATAAAGAATTACATTTACCTAAATGTGGACTAAAAAGTGAAAAATAATAAAATCCTGTACTAATTAAACAAGTAATATACATGAATAGAACAAGGAAGGAATTTTCATTTAAAACTAGTGATAAACATGATTTACAATTGCCTCGTGCATTAAAATTGGGCAGCCATTATTATGCTGCTGATAGTAAATTCCATTACTTCTTTCTGAAAATTGGTAATTTACAACAATTGGAACTTATTTTCTGAAAGCATGTATTGTCAAGTATATTGTAAATAAGTGCAAAAAAAAAAACTTCAACTTCAAAGTTTATCTTTCGCTGTTACGGATGAGAGAACATCCGCAATGGCCAGTGAGCAAGTTGAGTGAAATCCTGTTAACATAGTCGAGTTCGCCTTGAGTTACTTTCGTAACAAAGGTGTATCTCCGACGGGAAGTGTAAATGAAAAAGAACGAGAAATGGGTCAGTGCATTATTGAATTAATAGAAAATAATAGCACTGGAGTGGAGCGTTACGAGGAATCAACCAGATAGCTCCCGGAACTACAGGAAAAATCCAACCACTTGATAAGTTCTTCTGTCAGTGGAAAGCTATGTTTCGCCGTTTATCAGAAAAAAAAAATGTCTCACAGGAGTATAAGCGCCTAAGTTTTCGATAGAAACAATTCAATTGCAATCCTTCATTCATTTTCAATTTTCATCTCCCCGTTTCCAGAATGTGATAAAGTATTCTTGATTTGCTAAAAGGTACTTAACAGAACGGCCTCCTGAATTTTTTAGTGCCCGTCAAATATTGCCTTGAAACTGTGAAAAACCAATGTGAAGAAGAATGTGACAATGAAGTTTTTATTCCTTGTGCGTGGTGCCAAAAACATTTGTTTTAATCATTCAGAGGAAACCAATCATTTCTGTTTTTTATTCGTGCCGCACTAGCTTGCCCTGGCTTTCGCCTGCCCGTGCGCCGGCGCTGTGGCCCGCCTGTTCGGTCGTCGAGCGGCCGGCCGGCCGACCGACCGCTCGACGCAAGAAAGAGCACCTGCCCCCGGCCAAGGTCGTAGAGATACATTTCAAGCAAGAAATAATTTAGTAGAAAATTATTTTGGAATGTTGGTGAGAAATAGGAATCATGAAATAATAAAACAACTTCACCAAAACTGCATTTTATTTTTCACATTCTTTTCTTAACTTCTCAGTTTTTAATTTCTCTTGTTGAAGCCTCTCCCTGTCTATGGGATTTTTTAAATTAACATTTCCTTTGTACATTTGGACCATAGGCAAGTGCTCCTCCATAATTCTATTATAAAGTTCGACCCTCCTCTCCTCCTCTCTCTGTTTCCTCCTGGCATCCTCCTGAATGATAGCATTTTGTTCTAATACAAAATTCTTTTGGACAATATAAAGGTCACGGAGCACCTCCTCCTCTGCAGCATTCAATGGGTTTCCCCCTGATCTAAGACGGGGTCGACTTCTCGACTACCTTGAGGGGGTTGTACCACTGGTGCTGTTGGCACTGGCACTGGCACAGGCACAGTATTTCACAGACTGGTTTTGTCTGCTTCTTCAGGTGCATTTCTTATCAACATTGAGACTTTACCATAAACAGTGGTAAAAATATTGCATTCCCCTTTAGTATTTATTGTGAGATAAATTTCCAAACATACAACTGAAAGATCCCACAATTTCGACTTTAAAAATCCTAAAATTCTTGACGGAGAAGGTAGAAAAGAAGCAAGAATCATTTCGGAATCATTGTTTATCAAAATTAAAAATACAATAAATTCTAATGTGTAATCTTGTCTGTTCTTCCATTTAAATCTCCTATCAGTAATACTGTCCTATTATTTCCTATTATGTCTAAAGTATTATGCAGTGCTTCATAAAATTGGTCCTTCACTATCGTCTCATCTTCACTAACACCATACACTCCCACAAGAGAAAGTTATATACCAAAGTTATCTACATAAGTTATATTTTCACTAACAGCTTCCCAATGAGTTATGTACCTTTTATATTTATTTTGATCATAATTGATATGCCTCATTTCGCTCATTGGGCTTTCAATACTCCACTACAGAAATGTAAATATGAAATGTGTTATAATACACCACTACCTTCTTTCTTTCTGATAAGACAACTACATCTTGTTTTAATTTACCACACTCATATGAAATATCCACTAACATAGATGTATTCCTTGATCGTTGCAAGTTCCAATTACTAGTGTTCTCTTCCATATCTTACGAGTTTCGAAATGTGATATTTTTGGATAATATTGATATTAATGAAACATTCTGCTTGAAATTGACTCTCTATCACCAATAGATACTTTAATCCATTATGATTATTTAGCTAGCATTGTAAAATTGATCAAACTAATACTCATTGGATTTTAATTAGTAATAGCTTACTGCCAAGAGGACAATCAGTCCAGTAATTAGTCAAATACTTTTTACAAAATCAATTTAGATTAATCAATAGAAAAATGAAATATTTCCAATCAAATATTGTCCACAATGGATGTTTTCAGAACATTAGTTAAATTATACATTTTAAATGTCCTATTGTGATTGCAACAATGTGTGATTCAGATCTATTTTGATTGTTTAAAAATAACACATTAAATACCATACTAATTAACACTATCAATAAATAATGGAAGATAAAAAAAATAAATTTCATTTAAGATTATAATTTTTCATACGGAACAGAATATTATGGTCCAAAAGCCATTTATTTCATATTTGTTAACCTCAGAACTAAAATAAAATTTTACTGTTTTCACATTTTATGACATATTGTTAAATAATCCTAGAGTTTGCTTAAAAACAATAGGAATTAAAGCTAAATGTTACTACAAAAGACAGGAGATTTGTTACCTTCAGTGTGTCCATCTGAATCCAATGGGTTTTTAAACCCATCTACACGTCTCCCAAGAAGGGCCCTAACGCGTTCTTGGATGGGGCGATACTTTAATTTAGTAGGTGGCCCCCACCTAAAACAATTACAAACAAAACAACTCAAAAAAATATAACCACCTCATCCTGCTACTCAGAATTCGTGGCCATGATCTGCCTTTTTTCCGCGACAGAAATCTTCTTCGTGCCCTTCTTTAAGTTCTCCCAAGCGCCTCTCAGGGTCTCAGGATCCCGGGAGCACGTGGCCGAAGAAGAAGCGCTTTACATCTTCAGCATACGCAAGAATGGAATTGGGACCGGTTGAGGCGGCCGTGATTGACGCATCAATCTCAAAGAATAAAAAACGGCATTCCTGGCGTGTTTTCGGGATCCGGTCGGTCGGTCCCTGTGCCGCCAGAACTACGATGTGGGAGTTCGTGTATGTCTGCCGCAATTCTAATAAACTCTCTACCCACTGATACGAGGTGCTCATTGGCCTCTGGCCCCTTGGCCGCCACTTCCGGCCTGGCTTCCTTCTGGGCGCCACTTCCGGCCTGGCTTCCTTCTGGGCGCCACTTCCGGCCTGGCTTCCTCAGCCGTGCGGGAGGATGGGGAGGGTAGGGTCATCTTCCTGTCTTGTGGAAGGCATTGTGGGTGGCTGCGCAGGAAGAGGGGGAGTGGGTTGTGCGCGTCTGTTCAGGTCGGCTCCGCCCTCTGCCGCTGAGCCAGCAGAGGGGTCAGAGTGGACAGCGGTGGTTCGTGTGTCAGGGGGCTCAGGGCTCCTTGGCTTGACCTCTCTCGTCTCTTCTTCTTTCCTTGTTATTCCTTCCATCCCGCCTTTTTTCTATCCTTATCGGGGCATCTTGGCCTCTGCGATGATTCGTTCCGCTCTTCTGCTGCTCAGTGGGGGGGGGGGCGGTGGCCCTTTGGGCTCTTCTTTCCTCCTTGCTGACCAGTTGCGCGCGCCCTTGTCTGCCATTGGGTGGGGGGCCTTGGTGCTCACTGGGTTCCGTATCCGGTCGACTTCTGCGGAAAGTGGCGAGTTAAAAAAGGTTCTGGTAGCTTCACTCCTTTGAGGCCGTACCCTGCTTCCTATCGCCGCCCTCGCTGGTTTTTGGCATTGCTATCGAGCTTGCAAAGCTATGGCATTTGCTTTGGCTGCAGCTTCAGAATCGAATTGATTTATAACTTGTTTCACAAAATCAAAATATTACGCATAGTAATCCACAGAATCAATCCAGGTGTCCCAGCTCGTTAATATAGGTTGAGGAAGTGGCACTCCCTGAGGAAGCTCTTCAAATTTATCCACGCTGCTGTGAGCCTTCAGGAATACTTTTTTAAAATTTTTTATTGGAAATCAATGCATCAAGTTGATCAAACTGAGATATCAGTTCTGCAACACAATGAAACGCATGTACAAGACAGGTTAGATGTAATTGTGGATACAAACGCCTGCAGGACTTCTGCTGCCTTGCACATGTACGGCGGTGCATCAGTTACCAGAAGGAAGACATCACTATTTTTAAATGCATCATGCCACAAAAGTCCCATTGTAGCGTTAAACAGTTTTGCAATAGTTTGATGATTGCATTTGGGTAACACTTCACAAGTTAACAAAATGAAGTTTTCACCGTTCATTAAACCTATTACAACGTTCCCAATATGATTTCCTTGCACATCCGTTGTTTCGTCATTTGATACAGGAATTTTCAGGGAATCGGGACTGCAGAAACAGCTGGAAGAACTAAGTTGCAGGGAAAAGAAAAAAATTGTTATTTATGGAGATCCTACTTACCCAATTACTGGTTGCCTAATTTGTCCCGTCCGCTCCAGTAGGCTTACAAAGAATCAACAAATATTTAAAGCAGCAATGAGTGCAGTTCGTCAAGCAGTTGAATGGGGATTCAGAAAATTATTTCTGATTTGCTTTTATAGATTTTAATAACCAAAAACTTTCATTTTCTCTCATTAATTTTCTTCGCCATTGCTTTGCAGTTATAAAATGTCTGCATTGAAGTTGTCAAAATGCTACATAGTTTTCCGTCCTCTTTAGCATATCGTGGAAACGGTTACACTGATGGTCGTCAATCGAAACATGTGGACGTATGTTGGTTAATTTGATTTTCCATTATTTCTTCATGTTTAATTAGCTGAGCTGTTTCTTTTCTGAACGGAATTTTAATTGCTCTGCAATAACTAGTCGAAAGTTGAAAATTTGTCATACAACTGTTTTTGTTTCTGATGAAGTGTGTGAAAGCTGAATTCGTACAAAACAGATAATAAACATGACTGCATCACTGAGATAGTCTCCTGTTTCGAACTCCCGTATGTACTCACTGTGACCCAGAGAAGCACGGCAGAGTTGAATATCAGAGACGACACTTTATTTCCAGAGCTCTTATCTTAAATATCAATTTTGAAAAATTATTTCTGAATTGTAATATACAGGACTTTGTCTGATATACAATTCCTCAAAAACGTACAGAGAAAGTTGTAGATGTAATTCACTTTCTTGTATACACAGTTCAGAAATGCCGCAAAAAATTGATATTCATTATTACGAATGTACACAAACACTCGATACATCCTCCTCGGTCCTGAGGGTAACTTTGGATTTTATTTTCTTGTGATTTGTAGTTGTTTTATGTGCAAATAACTTACAAAACATGATCACAAAAAATAGGCTAATTAAAAAAAATTCACTCTGCGTTCTACCAAAACAGAAGTGTATCCCTTAGGAGACATCAGGTTTTAGTCCCTACAAATGAGCATTACTATAAATTGAGCTGTAAAGTTTTATTTATCCATTTTCTGTGTTACATTTTAGATGAAAATATTGAGAAAATATAAATTGCCTATAATTCACAAATTCTCCTGAAGCCCCTGAGTATGTTAATACGACACGTACATTTTCCCTGCTTTTCGAGTATATGCTTTTCAATATTTACAGTTCGTGAAACAATTTAAAGCACTCTCGATTATCTTGAAGACAAATTTTGGAAGTTGAGCATCTTATTCTTGCAGATATGCATTACACCCAGGCATTCTGCATCTATTCTTTGAAGATGATTGTAGTTTTTTTGAAAGATGCAATACGATCATTGCCCTCGGACTATGAGATGGCAAATGGTGTCCTTTCATTGTACCTAATCTTCTCTGGGGACGCCTCACTAGGTTCATACTCGGAGGTGACTCGGTCATCAACAGATCTGTGGATGAAATATTCTGCTAGTCCCATACGCACACCCAAGTAGTCCAAGACGAATTTTGTGTGCGCACCGCGCGTCCGTGCCCTGTGAGCGCGTGCCGATGCGGTACTCACCTGGTACCCACCTCTCACACGGCGCCACGCACGATGATGGGCCAACAGCAGGACTACACTGCTGGCTATGTTGACACACAGCACACACACATATCGGCCTCCGGTAGCTCAGCTGATGTAGCCAGAGGGCTACTAAAAAGAATGGGGACGGAGGACCACCTCGAAAGAGGAAATGAAGAGTCGGCCGAAAGATAAGAAAAACGCAAAACTGATAGGATAATTAATTTAATTGACTAAATTGATTAAATTGAAGAAGTTAGAGTTGTAATGCCTCTTGGAATATAAAAACTTAAAATCTACGAAAGAAAAGATATAAACAATTTTAAACTATTATGATATATACAAATACATGCCGGGCCCGAGCAGTGAAATATTAATAAAAGTCCTAATTCTAATTCTTAAAATTAATGATGACAAATGGCAATCAAAACAGTGAATGAAACAATTACAATCACTGGATTGTGTTTGTGAGCTTAAGTCTTTGAATGGCTCGGCACCCTGGACACAAGAACAGGTACCTGCGTTGCGGAGGCTGTTTTCGACCCGTTCTCTGCCGGGGCTGGAGTCTCGCCGTGATGATGCGGTGATGATGTGCTCTGCACCAGCTGAGCGAATTCTCCGTTCCGGCCACGATGACCAGGCACGTATGCCGCCGTGGTCCGGTTTCCAAGTGTCACCCCGCACACGTGCGAATGAAAACTTTTAAAGTCGGGCAGCCTGTAGCCCTTGATCAAGATGATGCCGTTAGAGGCTTTGCGTCATGCTGATGTGTGGCAGGGCACAAGTGCCGACGGCCGGCGTAGCACACGTCCGTCACTACGCGAATGACCGCGTGGAGTTCATCCCAGCGTCACATGGAAGCGGGACAGATCTGACTGCCGTGTCTGTCCGCGAACTCTATGTAGTGAGAATCTTTTTGGGCGACGAGCACTTGTGGCCTTCTCGGTGGCGGCCTGCTCCCTTGCGGGAGCGCTTCCGCCGGAGTTTGACGTTTTCACCATTTTGACAGTTTTTGTGGCCGCCCTATAGTATGTCCATGTCTGGGCGGCGCACTTGGGTGTTCACTTTAACGAGTGTTTTTCATTTTATTTTCACTTTCACTTGGGTGTTCACTTTAACAAGTGTTTTTCATTTCATTTTCACTTTCACTTTCTTCGTTTCCGTCAGTCTTTAAGCAGCTCCAAAGAAGAAATGAGGCGCTCGCCTCGATTCACTTTGCCAAACGGTAGTTCTTAGGGCCTTTTTTGTTTTAATTTTATTTATAAAATGTTACATATATTTACTGTTGAGTATAAAGTATGAAACTACAAAGTGAGACAATGATAAAATTGAGGAAATGAATTGAGATACAGTAAAATAAAAATAGAAAAGTAATAAACACGGAAAAAACAAATGATGTTTGCACTAGATTGAATGAGTAAATAAACTAAACTAAAAACCAAATAATTACAAAGAGACCCACCTTTTTATATTTTCTAAACTAACTAATCTACTTAAGTGTACCCTGCACCATATCTAGCCTAATCTAACCTAATTTTTAATTGTTTTGTGGTTTTTTATTTTGTGTTTTTATTTGGTTTTTAAATTTTATTTTATTTTATGTTTTTGCTTCGCTCCGACCCCCCTCGCGCCGCTGCCGGACGCCCAGGGCCAGCCCACGCCGGCCAATCACGGCGCGAGGAGCGTCGGAGCGCTGATTTTCTTCATTTTCGCCTTTTTGCGCGCGCGCTACCTTAAAAATTTATTTTATTATTAACAGGAGAATGTCAGGAGAGACAATTTGCACACTAAATCTTAATTATAAACCTTAAACTATCCTTAAAAACTATGGATGCTGCAGTTGGCAGCGTATGTTGCCCGCAGCGAGCTCCTTTCAGTGAGCTGCGGAGGACGATGGCGTGTCTGGGGTGTGTGCTTTAGATTTAATTTTTGTGTGTTGAGGGGGGCGTTGTGGTGTGTGTTTTTGTGTTTGTGTGTTGTTATGGGGGTTTGAGAAACATGATATCAGAGGGGAGGTGTTTCGATTTGTGTCGGGACTTTTTGGCATAATATTGCGCGTAGGGCGCGAAGGTGGGGTGGAGGTGTAAATTGGTGAAGATGTGTTTTATTCTCTCCGTGGCAAGTTTGTGTATTGTTGTGGTGATAGTGTCAGTGTTTCTGTTGGTGAGTTCGGTGTCTAAAATTGTGCCTGGAGGAGGCTTAAAGGCGGCGCGAGTAATGAGGTGTTCCGCGCGCGTGAGCTTCTCGCGGCTCGTTTCCGCTGCCGTCGCCCACACCTCGCATGCATAAAGCCCCGCGCTCCGTACGCACGCGAGATACAGGCGAAGTTTCAATTTATCTTTAAGTGTTTTTGTTCTGAAGAGGGGCATGAGCCTGTGTATGCGTTGTGACATGTTTTTTCTTGTGTTTTCCAGGTGCGTGTGCCAAGTTAAGTGGCGGTCGAAGGTGACCCCGAGGTATTTAATTTCGTCTTGCCACGGGAGCGTGTGTGCGTGTAGGCGGATGGGAGCGACAGTGTGCGCGTTGACCTTTCGTTTGTGTGTAAAAAGAATCGCCTGGCATTTCTGCGCATTCAGCGTGAGGCCGTTTTTCCCGCACTCCATGTTGTGAGTGCGTTTGCGGCGCGCTGTAGTTTCGAGAGGGCAAAGTTGATTCGGCTCTTTGACTGCGAACGCTACGTCGTCTGCGTAGATGAATTCGCTCACTCCGGTAGTAGTAGGCGCATCATTAGTGAAAAGAGAGAAAAGAAAAGGAGAGAGCACAGCGCCCTGAGGGACGCCGGCGAGAATGGGGCGAGAAGACGAGATGCAAGATCACACGAAAGTGCGAGATGATAGGTAACTAGTAATAAGATTAAGTAGGAAGGGCGGAACGTAAGGGCGAAGTTTATGAAGGAGGAGAGGGTGGTGGACGGTGTCGAAGGCGAAAGAGTAGTCGAAAAATAGAGCGGGAACGGTACACCGTCGGTCAAGAGAAGAGGAAACAAAGAAAGCAAAGCGAAGTGCTTGTAACGCGGAGGAGCGATTCTTCCGAAAGCCGAACTGCGTCCCCCTCACAATTCCTCTTTGTTCAAAATCTGGCAAAACTCGCTTGAGAATGAGTTTCTCAAGGATTTTGCCGAGGATTGGGAGGAGGGAGATCGGGCGATAGTTTTCCGGGAGACGCGAGTTTTGTTCGGTTTCGGAAGTACCGTCACAGTCGCGGATTTCCATACCGCGGGGAAGTATTGCGCAGAGATGCAGGCGTTATAGATTAAAGTTATGAGGCGGGTGGCCTTAGGAGGTAATTCTTTAGCATTTCGCCAGAGAGTTGGTCCGGCCCGCCCGCTCGTTTGTGTTTATTGTAATCTACCCCCCTTTTGAACTGCTGCCTTTCGGTGGTAGGACTGGTGATGGGTTCTTAAAACACACTCACAACACATTTAAATTTAACAAGAACCATTTAATTATAAAAAAAATATGAGATGAATAATGATGAAATTTTTTTACAGAGATTTAACAATAATCATTAATCTAATAAAATGTGAGACGAATGATGAAATTTTACAATGATTCTACATTATGTGATACTGGCGTCTTAATTTCTATTATCTGACAATTGTTGGTTGCCATACCCAAGCAAAATTAATTACAAAACAATTATGAGTTTATGCCGCTGGATTTTTCTTTCACACTTTTACGCTGAAGGCGTAATGAACCCCTTTTCTCTTGGAGTCTCAGTCCTTCCGCATTATTGCGGTAACAACATTACCATTCTTGGTGTTTGAAGGATCTGCCTCTCAGCTGGCGTCGGCTCCCAGTCAGGTAAAGTGGAGAGGGCGCTCCCTCGCCTTTGTCCTGAAGTCAGCCGTCCCCTCAGCTGCTCCGTGGCCACCGCCAGCAGGTCAAAGCACCCAGCAATGATCGCGTCCAGGCACCCGGATGGTGTCATGAATGACAGCCGCGGCGCGTGCCCCTCTTCCTCGAACTTTCGCCTCGCAATTAACTTAGGCGAATGATGCAGACGCGTAGGGCGTGCAACTCCGATTATTACTGGTCATGCGGTCGGTAACAAGTCGCGGATAACTGCCCGCTAACTATGGCGAGTACAAGCCCTTCATGCAAACTGGTTAGCGAATGCGTCTCGCGAAGCTCGACGAGCATTGTCGGCTCGCAGAGTTCACGCAGAAACGAACTCTCGTGGAATTTAGAACTGAGTGTTCTTTCGTGGCGTTACATTCGAAGTCTAGCTCATCGAAGTGTTACGTTCGGCGTCTACCTCAGAAGTGAAATCGACCTCCCTCTCCGATGTCTTTCGTCTAAGTTTTTTCGCCGTAGCTTTCCCGTCGTGACGAGAGCTCTCATGCCCCCCCCATTACATTCCAAGTCGCCCTGATTGCATGAAATTGAAATTTTTGGCGGAGTGGCGGGGCGAACCCTCCGACCAATGTCCGCACGCGTCGCGTACAAAAAAATATCCGTTGGCTTTGGCGTCGGTTGGCCGGCAAGCGTCTTTTCTCGCGGCTCTGGAAAAATTCGTTGGCCTACTTTCTCCGCGGCCCGTGTGAAAAAAATAACGTTTGGTCATAAACGTGGAGTGGGTGGTCATTCGCTTTGACGCTCGCGCCGCCAATAGACAAAGCGACCCTTCTTACTCCGATGTCTTTCTCTTGTTCGGCTCCGCACCCCTCGCCGCCGGACCGGATGAGCGTCGTAAAAAAAAAGACAAGAGACCCCGGCCCCTCTCAGCTCGCCCGTGGCCCCGATGCAGGTATGCGCTCGCATCCCGTCGTCGATTCTGCCTTGACTGACATTAAATTGGTAAAATTAATATTATTTTCATCGTCTCCCGTTCGCGTCGGGTCGTACCGTTACATTATGTTTTAAGAGCGTCGCTTACCTCATCCCCTGTGATGTGCCAGTCAGACGGTATTGTGTGGGAAGGCGAAGGCGTGAAAGAAATTTCCGCGGCGGTGGCGGGGAGAGAGAGAGCGATAGTGGGAGGAGAGAAACGTGATTGCAGGGTGTCAGCGAACACCTCTGCTTTCACGGCGGGGTCGTAAGTTGGTGGGAGGCCATTGGGACGATTTAGTGCTGTGGTGGCCGGCTGTGGGCTGCGTAGCGCCCGTTGCAGTTTCCACAGATCTTTTGCGTTGTCTATTTCGGAGTTTTCGACGTATTTTTCCCACATAGTATTTCTGTGCTCCCGCAGAAGCTTGGAGGTTTTCCGCCGAATAGATTGATAGGCCGGTTTCGCTACGGGGTCGTGAGAGCGATGGTATTCTCTCTGCGCCTTCCGGCGCTCCTGAATCAGGCGGATCAGCTCGACTGGCGTTTGGTTGATCGGATGAGAATGTGGGGCGAGGGATGAATGATCATGAAATGCTGTTTTTGTTTGATAGGCGAGATGAGTGATGGCGCGATCAATGTTATGAGGGGAATCGAGGACGGGGTTTCCGATGAGCTTGTTCGCCACTTTCGTTTTGAACGAAGCCCAGTCGGTGACGGGTTTGGGGGCGAGGGCGGGGAAGATATCTCGCTGTAAGGCGAAGATGATCGGGAGGTGGTCGGATGGGAGATCGTGGAGCGGTTTGGGGGTGGTGATTGTGAGAGAGGGGGAATGAAGAACGATATCAAGGATATCGCTTTCAATAAGGTTGGTGACGGGATTTTCTGCGAATGTGGGTGAAAGATTGTGGGGCGGAGAGGACGAGCTCAGCGCTTTGATTTAGGTAGGAGAGCAGACGATTTCCTGCAGGAGTTCCGCACACGGCATGCCCAGTCCGTGTGCTTGCAGTTTATATCGCCTGCTATAATTACCGACGGCCCGAGTGATAGCAGCGTATCGAGGTCGCGTTCCTCTAATTGAAGTTGAGGCCGTTTGTAAGCGGAGACGACTGTGATCGCTCCGTACGGCGTTCCTACTTCAATAGCTGTGGCTTCTATTGCGGCGAGAGGCGGTATTGTTAGAGGCGTATGTGGGATATTACGCCGAATTGCAATTAGAGTGCCACCGCCGCGGTGCGGCCCAGGACGACAGTTTTTATATATAAAGAAATGCCGAAGCGAGAATGCCTCGGCAGGGAGAAGATGCGTCTCCTGGATGAGAAAGGCGTGAGGCGAGTAGTCGCAGATGAACTGTTCCATCTCGGCCTTCTTTTTATTTAGACCGCCATTCCCATTCCAGGAGACGATTTTAAAGAGGGAACTCTGAGGTGCATTCACGGGAATGCCTCAGCGAGAAGGGGGAGAACGATGGTGATTTTCGAAAGAATGTCGCCTGGGGCGCGAAGAACAGGGAGAATAGCTTTAAGGGTATCAATGATTTTGCGGAGGTTGATACCCCTCAGTAATGAAAAAAGTTCCGAAAGTTCGGAGAGGCCGCCGAGAGATGGAGAAGATTCGAAAGACGCGGGAGGAGCTTGCGGCGCGCCCATTGGTCGGTTCGCCACGACGTCAGCGAAGGGGACGTAGTCCGGGGTGGAGACGGCGGGAGCCAATCCCGCGAGCGGAGGGAAGGCCTGCTGGGTGGGGAGCGCGCCGGCCAATCCTGGTGCAGCGGCGGAGGGCGAGCGCGATACTAACAAGTTGCGCTGCGACGCAAAGGCATTAGCGCGTCTGGGCGCTCTCGGCGGCGGTTCGGGCTTGGCGAGCCCCCGTGAGGCGGGCAGCTCGCACCGCCTTATAATTCAAAAGGGCCTCGCACCCGCCGTAGTTGGCGGTGTGCGGGCCGTCGCAGTTCGCGCAGCGCGGCTGCTGGCATGTCCGTATAGTTAGCACACCCACTTATTCAAAAATTAAAAAAGACTATACCATAATTTTGTTCCAATTTTGAACTAATTTATACCCACCTTAAAAAATTTTCTACCAATGCAGAACATCAAAATTTACAACGTGTCCCGTGGGTGCGCTAACTTAACGTTAAGTTAGCATACCCACACAAGAAAAATGCGTTAAACCAAAAAAACAAATATACCATAATTTTGTACTAATTTTGAACTAATTTATACCCACCTTAAAAAATTTTGAACCGATGCACAACATCAAAATATACAACAATGAAGAGTGGATGCGCCAGGTTAACGTTAAGTTGGCAAACCCACACAAGAAAAATGCGTTAAACTAAAAAAACAAATATAACACAATTTTGTACTAATTTTGAACTAATTTATACCCACCTTAAAAAATTTTGAACCGATGCACAACATCAAAATATACAACGTTGAAGAGTGGGTGCGCCAGGTTAACGTTAAGTTGGCAAACCCACATAAGAAAAATGCGTTAAACCAAAAAAAACAAATATACCACAATTTTGCACTAATTTGAACTAATTTATACCCACCTTAAAAAATTTTGAACCGATGCACAACATCAAAATATACAACGTTGAATAGTGGGTGCGCCAGGTTACGTTAAGTTGGCAAACCCACACAAGAAAAATGCGTTAAACTAAAAAAACAAATATAGCACAATTTTGTACTAATTTTGAACTAATTTATACCCACCTTAAAAAATTTTGAACCGATGCACAAGATCAAAATATACAACGTTGAATAGTGGGTGCGCCAGGTTAACGTTAAGTTGGCAAACCCACACAAGAAAAATGCGATAAACTAAAAAAACAAATATAACACAATTTTGTACTAATTTTGAACTAATTTATACCCACCTTAAAAAATTTTGAACCGATGCACAACATCAAAATATACAACGTTGAAGAGTGGGTGCGCCAGGTTAACGTTAAGTTGGCAAACCCACATAAGAAAAATGCGTTAAACCAAAAAAACAAATATACCACAGTTTTGTACTAATTTTGAACTAATTTATACCCACCTTAAAAATTTTGAACCGATGCACAACATCAAAATATACAACGTTGAAGAGTGGGTGCGCCAGGTTAACGTTAAGTTGGCAAACCCACACAAGAAAAATGCGTTAAACCAAAAAAACAAATATACCACAGTTTTGTACTAATTTTGAACTAATTTATACCCACGTTAAAAAATTTTGAACCGAAAATTTTGAACTGAAAAATTTGAACTGAAAATTTTGAACTGAAAAATTTTGAACTGAAAAATTTTGAAATTTTGAACATCAAAATATACAACGTTGAAGAGTGGGTGCGCCAGGTTAACGTTAAGTTGGTATTCCCACACAAGAAAAACACATTAAACAAAAAACAAATATACCATAATTTTGTACGAGAGCAATTACATTTCTTTATCGACGTGTTACATTTTGAGAAATTCAAGCCCACCTTTACCATTCGAGGCATACATTTATGAATGTATTGGTTTTGAAATAGACCTACATTTTAGTGGGCCTTCTATTCTATACATATGGAGTCCTCAGTAACTTGGTGGGGAAAAAATGCTTTCAAATGAAAGATATTGGACATATTTCAGAAGACATATTTGAAGAAGCTGATAAAACCATGTAAACATTAGTTCCCACGAAATGTTAAGAAAGGAATGAGAGAAAATACATGTATAAATATCGGAAAGTGAAAAAGAGTCGCAACTGATACAGAAGTTTTTCTGACGTACATTTTAGTTCGGGTAAATACATCTGACGTTTGTAAATTTTACATTTATAATATGTGAAGACCAAATGCTTTATTGTGATGATCCGTTAGTGTTGATCCGTTGTTTTAAATCAACGTTTACTTCACCAATTTTATTTTATTTTATCACTTCACCAATTTAATTTTATTTAATGTAGTTATTAAGTAGTCTGTTATGTATATTTTTGTCGATGTTTCATGGCCGACTGGAAATATGTTGGCCACTTCTGTGTTATAATGGCGTAAATAAACGATTTTGATCCTTCTTCTGAATTCTGATTGTTAGTTATGAATTTTTAATTACACGCAAGGAATTAATATAATGATAATCAATGATTCTTTACTGAATTAGAGTATACTTCACTAAACTAATATAATAAGTGGGTACACTAAACGAAAGTATCTGTAGTATCTGATGTGTTCAGACGAAATTATGTTGTTTTCTTTGTTGCACTTATAATTTTATCTGAACGAGTTTCATATTTAGAAGCTGATTAATTATTTATCTGAACAACAAATTACAGTTTTTAGCGCACTGTGAGTATCTTAGAAGTACCCACATTTAATAGTTGACTAAAAAACATTTTCCGGGGATCGAAAAAATTATATGGTGTTGTTTTTTCAAAGTTTTTGCATATGTTTCCTCATTTCATTTTTTTTGGGGGGGGGAATTTTGTCGTTCAAGTATAATAGAATGAATGGTTTCCTTATTCTATCGAAAGTTCCAGACTTAAAGTTCGGCTTTTTGACATTGTACTCTTGTTGAATTAGTTGACTGTTGTTGTGCTATTTGGTTTCGGTTTTAAGAGTATTTTATTTTTGCATTGCATTAATTTTCTGTACTATATTTTATATTTATTATTTATACGATATTTCTTGTACATGTTGTAATGACATTCCCACCTTTTTTTGCTATTGCAATAGACATTTATTCATAAATAATTATAATACTTTTAATTATACATTTGATGTTCGATATCAAAACATTTATTCAATGAAAATTTCTGTTAGAATTGTGAGTGATAATTCAATTTCTTGTGCTTCATTGCATTCTTTTCATCATGACAATTAACATTTAACAGTACCAACAGTTGAATACCAAACAACATATTATTTTATGAAATGTACTTACAAAATTGTTAAGAAATAGTGAATGTAGATGGGGAATTTTGGCACGAACAGAAAAGCTGCCCTTCTCAGAAGGAAGAGAGAAAGGAGTTTCCATTGAGCTTTCTACCTGAGCATCCCCCTACCGTTTCCATCCCTCAATGCTACCTGTCGCGTACAATGCGCCTCCCCCCTACCTTCCGCTGGGCGAATGAACTCAGGGGGTTCAGGTACTGTGCGCAGGAAAAACTTCACAGAATAACGTTGATCATTTAGGAGAGCAGGCCGACGAACAAAAGGTGGCGTTTCTTCACCCCCCCATCGTTTACTGGATTTTCCACACGAAATTTTTAGAATCTTGACGCGACAATATCTGTTGATTGCTGTGTCTTTCGAGCATCTCAGGATATTTCAAGTATTGTTTGATTACTTACAATTCTCCACCAATGGTCTCTTAAATAGGTATATGGAAGTGAAAGGGCTTACGTCATTCCACTTTGAAAGTGGAGAAGCACGTGTGTATTAATACGTAATGTTCCTTAAATAACATTGCATGTTACTCATATTATTAACATGACTGACGCAATTTGTTCTTTGATTAATAGTGCCTGATATCGAAAGATTATAACAACTTGTAGTTTACATGCTGTTTCCAGTAAACATGCTACATTACGTTGATGAACAAAAGATGGTGAACGATTTGATGACATACTAAAATCAGAGAATACTAACATGGTGTTCCTTAATATTTCCAAACTATACGGAAATGTAAGTAATAATTTCAAAACATATTAATACAATAAATATTTTTGCAGGCATATTCACATTTTAAATACTGAATTAGGCATAAAACCACCTACACTTTTTCTCAGTGATTCACATCCATAACGAGCGAACCAAAACAAGACAATCGGAATATAATAAAAAGCCATAAACACTTTGTACCTCGTAACCAGGGAGCAGATTTTAATGAAATGTGATTTTTTTTCACTTCAGAACAATGCCGTTTAGTATTATCATCTATCATGATATATTATAACAAAAGGAAATGACCCATTTTATAAGACTTTTTGCCATTTTTCGTCGATTTCGAATAACAACTTTTATTTTTTAACTTCTTCCTTCATTTTAATGCATGTTTCGCTGATTTCATCAATTTTAATCTCATTTTTATGGTACTTGATTCAAATAACAATACCGAGATGCTCCACAGAATTCCTGAGTTTCTTCGCTCACTTATTGTAATGTCAGCTGTTGTATGTGTCGCAATTCAGCGCCAATGTCGGTTCAGCCGATTAGTCGGGATAACTAACGACAGAGATTTTCTGGTAAAGTACAGTCGAAAGCGAAACATTTAAAGTTGGGCTCACTTGAACAAATAGAAGTAGTCTCGATTACAGCAGTAATGTATTGAACAGAATGAGTTGCTCATACGAACTGTTTTTGATAACATTTTTTGCATCATTTTCTTTGCTTTTACGGTATTTTTAAAACATATTCCAAGCATTTTATTGATCATATTTGGCAATATTTTAGGTCATGAAAATGTACGGGTACACCCACGGGACACGTTGTAAATTTTGATGTTCTGCATTGGTAGAAAATTTTTTAAGGTGGGTATAAATTAGTTCAAAATTGGAACAAAATTATGGTATAGTCTTTTTTAATTTTTGAATAAGTGGGTATGCTAACTATACGGACATGCTGCTGGCCTTCAGCGCGCGGGCACGCCTCGAATGCGTGGCCGCCCCCACAAAACAAACATAGCTCATTGCGCCGACAGCCGTTGTGGGAGTGACCCCACATTTGGCAGCGGCGGCAATGCGGGACTCGGTCCGCGACGCGGTGCTCCTCCCATTGCACTGCGCAGTTGGCGACGACTGTCAGTGATTTCGCAGTGCCAATTTAGGCATGGTCCAACTCGATCACATAGAGCTGAAGGCTCAGAAGTTGCTTTGCCCCATCTGCCGTGTAGAGGGGGCGCTTCATCTCGGATACGTGATGGACCTTAAGTCCCTGTTGAGTCAATTCTGAGGTGAGCTCCTCAGTGCTCAAATTCGCGGGGAGACCGCGGAGGACAAGCTTGTGGCGCCGCTCAGCCGTCGCGCGCCGGAAAAAGAACTGTGCGTCCCTGTTAAAAGTTTTCATTTTTTTCTAGGATCTGTATGATTCGCCCGTGGTCCTGGCGGTTCCCAGGCTTCAGGGTGAGGAACGCGGGGGTGGTGTTTCCCCGCAGGGGCGCGGTGAGGTGGGGCGTCAATGTGGCCATGATCTCTTTCACATTGACGGGCTGCTGAATGCAGATTTCCCCTATAACCTCTCGGGGGCGGGCGGGCTGAGCGCGGGCGGGAGCGGGGGCGCCGGCGGCATGCGGCGCCTGAGGTGCCTGAGGGGCGGGGCGGGGAGCGGGGTTCGCAGCCTGCGCAAGCAGGTGAAATCTTTTGCTTGTAGGCACATTGTAAATCGGAATATCAGGCCTGCGCGGCTGGAAAGCGCGCGCGGCTGCAAGGGCGAGGGGGTCGGGGTCGGGGTCCCCGCGGTCTCCGACACGGCATCCACGACGGTGGGGGTGTTCTCGGCGGCACTCATGGTTTCGTCTGACTGGCGGGGTGGGGAATTACTTTCTTGTGGGCATTGCCCAGACACGCGCGTCTCCGCGACGCCGGATTCCTCCGCAGACTCACCTCCTGGCGTCTCGGCGGGGGCAGAGGCTGCAGGGCTGCCTTGGGCGGTGCGGGGCGTCCCGTCGGCGGCTCTCGCGCTGGCTGGCGGCGTTGGCGCTGGCTTCTTTTCGGAAGGCGGGCCTGGGCGGCGGCGCTCTCGTCCGTCACCCGCGGGATCACACACGTGTGAATAGCGGACGCATTAAACGGTAGCAGACGTCGGCACGGCTCGCAGTTAACCCGCGACGTGAAGCGCACGGTGCGCGTGGGCGATATCGAGTGGGAGCACCGCAGCCGCTGTTGGCGCGTCTGCAAGGGCGACAGGTTGCGGGACGTTTTCCAGTAGTTTGGCTAAAAGTTCTGTCTTCGTCGTTGTTCATGTCACCCTGCGTTTCTCATTCTGTCGAGACTTAATAATTTAATAATAACTACAACTACTTAACCTAACTAACGAAACAAAACTAGCTGACTACAATGACTAAACTAAAATTATTCCACCACCGCTAGAAAGCTACCCGCGAGCACTACCCGGACGTCACGGAGCGGTCCTCGACGTTGCTCCAACGGCGCGCATTTTTGGGCGCGATGGCTCCCGACAATATATAGACAACCGCCCCCCGAACTCGCGGTGGTGGGTGGCCACCGCGAGGCATGGCGGAGGGGGATGGTTTGAGATGGAGAGGGTAGCCGCCGGACTCGGGCCCCGAGAGAAGGGGCGGGGTGCGCGAGGTGCGGCAGCTTAGACGGACAGCAAAGGGCCGCGCATGCCGAAGCGGCTCTGAAACACCCACCCCCGCCGAGGGGGTGGGTCGGCGGCGCTGGGTACAGGCAAAGTACCAAGGGCGGCGACCGAAGCTCAACTGCCCCGCTGGGGTGTGGGGAGGAAGGCGCATCCGGGCGGCCGCGGTGGCGCGGCGTGCGACAAAATGCGGCCGTTGGCGACCGCCGGCGGCGGCGCCCGTTTGAGACAATGGGCGTCTGTGCCGACACCGCCAAGGAGTGCCTCCGCTTTTGCTAGGGGGCGGCAGCAAAAGGTGCGGTGGGATTATCGGGAGAATGGCAGCGGCGGGCGCGCGGAGGAAGGGGGCGACTGGCCCACCGCGTTCCAACGGCGCGGGCGGTCTTCCTACCGCTAGCGTGCGTAAACAAATTTCTTTCGAGTTTTCAAAGCGTTCTGATGTCTTTTGTACTCTATTGAACTCGATGCTATGGCAAAGTCAAGAGTGCATGATCAACCTCACTGACCACTTCTTAGTCCTTGCTGATATCCTATAAAAACTAATGATTTTGTCTATGAGGTCAACCTCTTCCATGAAAGCCTTGTAATGCTTAATTGCATCAGAACTATTCACTTCAATGTATTTCTTGTCCTTGGACCACCGACGACAAATATCTTCAGGATGTTTTCCTTCAGTTGAGGACGCTAGAATGACAGGTTTGTTATCAAACCATTTCACTACACAGATTTGGCCATTATTTCTCACCTTTTCGTCAACGGAACAGCCAAGAGCTCTCAATGCTGCATCCGGTATCAAATTGATGTTACTGTGAATGTTGAACTTTCTTAGTGTTCCTGTACCTTGGCATTGAGCGTTGTTATGCAGAACATCCATTAATTGGATTGATGTAAAATAACGGTCCGTGTACATGGTACAAGCGGAAGATAGGTGTTTCGCCAATCTCATAACAACTTGTCCACGAAATCCTTTACAATTGGATCTAAACTCTCATCATTGATTAGATACCCTTTCCTAGAACAAACAAAAAATCCAAGAGAAGACCATCTGTAGCAGTAGCTACAAAACATTTCAAACGGCATGGATTCGGTTTCCCTTTCACAAACTGTCTTGTAGGTGCATGGCCATAAAAAGGAATCAATTGTTAATAAATGGAAACCGTGGATTTGTCATTGAGCATGCACGTCGTTTCAGTTCTTTTGAGGATAGGCCTGACTTGCGAAATTTGTCTTCGGTTAGTTTATATCACTAACTAGCATATCGTCCCTCAATTTTAAATTATTCCTTATCAGAAAATATGTCCCGTCACATGTCAGCAATTGTAGGAACCCTAGTTTGGATAGCCCAATACATGCGGATTCTTGGATACTGTAGGTACGACATTACTATTCTAAGTCCTGAGAATTTTGTGGTTTCAGCTTCTGTGAGACTCAAATTTCTGCCAGTGTCACTTAGAAATCTCTTGTTTGTGTGTTCTGTTAATTTTGTTGTGAGATCATTGGGAACGTGCGAAGTACGTTCGGAAAATAAGTTCCGTTTTTAGATAAAAAAGTAGAGATACAGCAAAATAATTATCGCAAACAAATCTACAACTCTTACATTATTTTTCGACATAACTCCCGTGATTTTCCAGGCATTTGTCGTAGCGTGGCACGAGTTTTTGTATACTTCGTAGAATGTTGCCGCCTGTGTAGTCAACCATGATGTAACATGAGTATCGATATTACCTTTAGGTCACCACAAACAGTCCAGCAGTGAGTATTTTATTTTATGGAAAAATATTCTCATAAGTTTCTTTCATTTTCACTGAGTGACCAATAGGAATAGATGCTAATTTGTCATTATTCAAGAACTTCGTTTCGAGCTGTCAGTGGACAACCTCCATTCCTCTGCGAGGTACTCGCGTCCCACGGCTTCAGTGACACCTTTGATAGAGCACTTGTTCAACACAAATTGTGAATGTATTTTAGTTTTACAACTTTCACAGTGGTTTGATCACAACAGTTGACGTGACACCTTTGACATCGATGCTGTACACTATGAGACCTTTGCCGTAGAGTTGTTCATATAGCTTTAAAATATTTTACCAGATTATTCTGTGTCGATGTATGATGGTTGTTCTGGGAGCTAACAAAGCTCTCTCCTTTAGTCCTTTAATGGGAGTCCGATGCCCTCGGGATTTAACATCTGCGTAAAGCAGTTTCAAAGCCAGCTATACGCTGCTACTACTACAAAAACTACTACTAGTCTGGAACCCAGTAATTCTGAGGATGCTTTATGCAGATAAAGATCACGGGCAAGGTCATTAATTCACATACAGTGAATGGCTTTTACGTCAATATCTGTGTTTCACAGGATGGTGGATTCGTCCATTGGAGCTGGAGCTGGGAGTTGAAAATGTTTGGAAAATAGTGGTATGGGTCTTGTAGCTGACCGCAAGGAGTTAGGATACTAAATGGAATGTTTAGACTTTTTCTTAACCCTTCTGCTAGCGAGGGGGGGGTAACAGTTACTCCAACGCTTATTTTATTATTTTTTATCATCTTAAATTTTTTTTACAACTCTGATTGTGTAGTTGTGTTTTACTTATCTATTTTCTACGCCGAGGCGAATTTCCCTCTGTAACGGCGGGGTTCCGTGTGTGCTAAATTTGGACTAACAAAACCAATCAGTGACCAGCGGGTTGCACCAGTTTCCCTCGCATGGTCAAAGAGATTCCTTCTACCCATGGCTCGCTCTACCTCTGCCAAACCGACTGCCGAGTCAGCGACTTTGAAAAATTGGGAAACGGGCCAGCAGAGCTGGAGGGGTCCGTTCGTGGATGCAAATAGGCGACTGGCCTTCTGAAATCAAGAATTCAATAACAGCACGCTGCTGTAGCCGCACATCGATAGCAGCCATTTTGCATGACTGTATAGTGGTAACAACGTTTGAATAGTAACACTTACTGCCAAAGAAGGTGCAAGATTTGAAGAAGCGCGCAAAATTTGAATTATCCCAATTTGCCAAAAAGTTACCGAAAAAAAAAACTGTCATTATTTTCTTACTGCTCCTTGTAATATCTGCAATATATTTCAATGATTCGTCCTCTGCTTTATTAATGTAGCTTGATAAACTTGAATCGTACATAATTGTACATAATTGGGATGCTCTTAAATAACTCAATTAAACACATCACTGTGTGGATGCCACGATGCCATACTGTAAGTAAATAAATTTAAATAATCAAAAGATTGAAGGTAAATGGTATTTCACATTAATTTAATTTAAATATCATAACCTCAATTCACCTTCGTACAGAAATATCTCTAACGTAATATCTGCGCACAACAGAACGAGTCACTAATAAAAAAAAAGTATAGAAATTCATGAAAGAGGTGCATTCGTGTTTCACGTTTAATTTTCTGTAGTAACCTCAACTCCCCTTCGAACTTACGCTTAATTAAAGAGAAAGTAAAACATGCTGGATTTACTTACCAACAAAATTGCTTCGCAGCACACACAATAGCACAAACCCAAAAGCTCGGATATATCGGGAAACAAAGAACTCGCGCCCACGGAAGCAATCGAAAGAAGTTCCCAGAAGTGACACCAGGAGCGCCATAGTCAAACTGCTTGAAAATAGGACGCTGTATAGAGTTTATAAAGCCCTAGATACAAAACTGTACATAAAAATGAAGCATGCTTCATTTTTACTTACCCGTATGCGTACGTATACACGGAGTGATACACGTAGGGAAAGTTATGTAATGCTGCGCGAAAAAATGGCCAATTTTCGCCAGAAAAAAATTCGTTGCGGGCGCTAATAACGAACTAGTGGTGCTACAGAATGGCACAGTCTTTACCGTATTAGTTTTCTATTTCCTTGGTTGGGGAAATATTATTTGATTTAAGAAAACCGTTTTAAGGTAATAGCCGATTACTAACGACGTAAATGTATCACATCAAGTACACTAATATTTGGAGTGCGTATTTTGATGGGGATGCCCACAAACTCAGCTGAAAATCATCCAAATTATTCTCCTGAAGTTCCATCATAATCAGGTTCAGGCAAAGCATCAGGAACTACTTTCACGTGGATTTTTTTTCTTTCTCTTAAAACTGGTGACGTCGTGGAATCATTAACTTATCACACATCGTACAAAGATCTTAGTTTTGGTGCAGATACTGGACAGTTTTCTTTATGCGCCTTTGTTAATGCTTGTAGATTTGAAGGTCGGCCTTGTTTCCTCTTTACGACTACTTCCTGGAAAGGCTGGTTGAAATCAGTTTTATGTAAAAGTGATAATGATTTAGTTCTCTCGTAGTGTAGCCATCAGATGGATTGCATGGAGATTTTTGGAATTACTTTTGAGTGTTCTTTGAAATCAAGGAAATCTTCATTCAAGTGTGTTAACAAACGGATGCGGACTATTTCTGCAGGCTATAATAATTTGTGCCCATCCCTCGGCTACATAAACAGGAATATTCTTGGACATTGATCTATTTTTGAATGTATGCAGTCACACTCATCCGTAATACCAGTTTCGAAGAAAATGTGGTCAATAGATTCCAATTTAGAAGGTTTCTCACAAAGGAGGCAGACGAGACACAGCATGGGCAGATGTCGGTAAAAGATTACAAAAACCAAATTATAAAAGCAGAGGAGACCATCCTTGGAAAATATAAATACATGTATGAAGCAAAGAACAGATATAGGCAAGTTCTCCTTTGTGAATCGCACTATAGTAGATTGGAGCCAACTACCTGCAAAGCACTAGAGGCTCTTCCTTCTAATGTAGTCAAATTTAAAAATATACTAAATTCCATTTAGATCACTATCAATACTGAGATAGTTACCTTTATTATTATGTGAACAACGCTAGCGACTAAACCGTGCAGCCGATTTTCTCGAAATTGATATTCCCCGATCAGAATTTCAAAGAATGTAAAACAATTTCTTAGAACTTTGATTACCCGATTTTTTTTATAAAAATGAGGTTCGCTTTTTGGGTAAACGTTTCGAAAGTTGGAAAATAAACAAGAATTTCCCAAACTTAAGGATTTATTTTATATTTTTACATAATAAACACATTTGTTTCTCGGCTATATAACGTTAATAGTACATTTTTTTATTTTAAATGCCTTCAAACATACTTTTATGACTTAACTCGTATCCATACACATGAAACTGAATGTATGTAAATGTACAATTAAATGTTACGAAATTCCATCTTACATGTAAGTAGCTTATATAATGGATTATTCACAGAAATCATTGCAATTTATATTGACTAGGTAAATGTTGGGATTCATTTTATTAAAATCTTTTTGAGATAATAATGTTCAATGATTCTTGACCCGTGGTAATATCTTGTTGTTCATGAGTTTAGGTCAACTGGTCTTACATTGCCAACGCTTCGGTCGTATATTTGACCTTCATCAGGGCTGTAATATTATTGTTGGAAAAAGAAGAAAAATGGTAATTTATAACCTGGCTGTGTCCCCATTCTTGTAACTTCCATGAATGGTACACAAATATGTTATAAAGTTCATCTCGCACGTGTTGTTCCTCATCTCGCAAAATGTACTGTTGGCAGTGATAGATGGCAGCTGGCAAGAAAGAGTACGTGGCAATTCCAAATAGCTAGCGAAGACCCAAGGAAATAGAAAACTAATACGGGAAGTCTGTGCCATTCTGTAGCACCACTATTGTGAATTAAGGTGATAATACTTAACAATCATTGATTTGGAAGTTCTTCTTTCTCTAGTATATTATTAAACATGTCTGTAATTTCATTTGCTAGTTCCGATAAACTATATTTCAAATGTTCGGTTGTGATTCCATCATCTCCTGGGCTCTTAATTTTAGTTTTTCTGTAGTTGTATGTACTTCAGATATGATATGAGAGCATTGATCCTCTTGGTCTGAGTTAGTTTATCGCTCTTTCAATTGTAGTATCATCTGGAGCTTTACTTATACATATATTTTTTTTAAAACAGTGTTGCGGATTCAACAATTTAATTCCTTGCTAAAATGTGTTTTCCTTCTTTGTCTTCTACTCTCAACATCCAATGTTCGTCAGTCTTTAATTCTTTACTGATAATTTTAACAGATTTGGTTTTATTATTTTTCTTCTCCTTCCTAGCTCTTCTTCATTTTCTTCAATTAATTGTAACAGGTGTTCGTTATTACGACTTAATTCTTTGTTCTTGATTTCTAAATTATCTATGGTTTCCTTGAATTTTTTGTTTTTTTGATTTTGTTCTTGGCGCAGCGTCTTTTCATGGCGCAATGGAATTTTCATTTTCAGATCTGCGATTTATTTTTTTTATTATTAATTTTATTTTAGGTCGCTTTATAACTACAATGGTCATCAGCGACCTCTTTAATATTACAAATTTTGACATACAATGTAAGATACTATTCTTAAACCACACCTGCAGTTCACATTAATTACTTACATCATTACATAATTATTCACCTTATCATTATTTACCCAAATCATGAATCATTATTTAAATACACCATGTATCATTATTTACATTCATCACAGATTGTTATTTACGTACATTACATAATATAAACAACTATAATTTATTTTGAATACACCTTAAATAAGGTTATATTTTTTAGTTCTCTTTAGATAATCCAATGTTTTTTGGCGTCTTTCTTCGGTATTTAAACATTCTTTAATGTTTTTGGGAATTTTGGATTGGGTTCTTTCTAATTCAAATTCTTGGCATTCTACTAAAAGGTGTTTGACTGTCTAAGCGGAGCCACACTTTTCACACTTGTTTCTCTGTTGATTTCTTTTTTTGTTTCTCTCCTTAGTTCTTCATTCTCTTTTCTCAATATTTTTTTATTTTCTGTAGTATCTTTTCTTGTGATTCTGTTATTTCTTCCTTTGCAGCTACTCTCAGTGCATTGTTTATTTTCTTTAATTCTTTTAGCTCATTCATGATTTCTTGTAGTAGAGGTTCAGTGTCTCCTCCCGAATTTTGAGTCTGTGATTTTTACTTGACATGTTTACATCGCTTCTCCTCACTAAAACCCAATGTAAATTTTCCTTCTTTCAGTTTACTCAGGAGCCGCTAGGTAGCGTAGTTATGAACTTTTTTTTTTAGAGTCCCTAGATACAGAGTGTAGCGCGTTCCATTGTTCACCGAGCCGTTCATTTTATGTCCAGTAGTCAGGAAAATTCGGACTGTCATATTCTGTATGTTGAGAACCATGAATCTACCCCAAACCAATAGTAATATTCTTCAAAATCTTCTTAATGTCACCAGTTATTAATTTCCCTTCAATTCCTTAGTGGTGCCTGACGGGATAGTCGGCTGAGAGGATATTAAATGGCAGCGGTTGCGCTACTCTTTCGTAGCTTTGCCTCGTAGGCTTCAGAATACTTTGCAATGTTTAAACTGATTTCACCTTCTTTATTGTACCAATCATGCAGCCTTGCCTAGTAAGTGTGCTTTTCATATAATGCTATCGCAGCCTTGCTAGAGTTTTGAGAAATTGTTAAAGGTTTTTAGTATTCTTTGACAGGAATCTATTCTTTTAAGTAGTATAGGGCATTAATAAGTCCTGGTAGTTCATTACAAAGGCGATAGATAGTGCTGTTGTGAAACTAGTATATTTTTCGTCTAATAGAGGTCATGAATGAATGCACACGGCGCACAGTGGGGTCAGAAAGGGGAAAAGTTGGCAAAAAGAATTTTAAGCGTTTTTCAGGATTAATGGGAGAAAAACATTTTTAATAAATAAAACACTACTTCTTTAATTGTTTAATCGTGAAATATACATGAACTTCGGATTTTTTAAACCTCAGAATCAGAACTCTCACCAGGTGACTCTTCAAGGAAAATTTGCATTTGGAGGCATTAGCATTGCTATTTCTTCTGGGTCAAATGCCTTTCTGAACATTTTTCTCTTTTCCATTTCTAATGACATTAGACCAGATGCAATTACCAGCCTATGAAGCTCATCTTCGTTGGTTTTCTCTGGAGATTTTTCTGCTAAAACTTTATATTTTCTAAACATTGTATTACTGGCTTCTTGTGCTTCTTCACTTAGTTGTCCAATGGGAAGAAAAGCACTGGAAACGACAGTAGGACCATGGATCAAAATATTATGCACTGTCGGAGGCATTGGATACAAGGTAAATGTTGGGTGTAAGAAAATAATTAAACGAAGAATGCGTTGAATTCAGTTTTTAATAGTCTTCAAATCACAAAAGAACGACAGAACTTAGAACCAGCAGAGCGAACACACAAACAACACTGGTTTTGCTTCATAACTTCGAGAGGGAACTTATGTACAGTAGTACCAACATTCGAAAAGCAACAAACCAAAACATTGACATTTCAAAGGTTTGTCATTGTTATAATACAATATTAACAGTAAATGCCTTAAATTTGTCCATATTGATGGAGTGGCCACTTGCATTTGTTTGTAATATTATTTTAAATCTCTTTATGATTTCAATGTTAATTGTTCAATGTAATTTGTGCTGATTTTTCTGAATTGGAAAAAACATGTCTGGCAGTGTTACCATCATTAGTGCTCCCGTAACCGTGCTTAGGCTTATCGATAAGTAAACCCATTTTTGTCTTAAATTTCTTCTGTATATTCCTTTTGTAGCTGCAATTATTTCTTTCTCGTTTCCCCTTGTCATTTTTTGAGAGGCAGCTTGTAAGCAACATATAAAATGCATTCGAGGAATCTAATCATAGCTTGGAGTACTGAAAACCCAAATTCCAGATTCTCAGTTTTGACTGGAGCCCTAAAACTTTGTCATTAAAGTCTTTGAACGTCAGCCCACAAATGTAGCATCGCTGTGTATGTCTGGTTTCGGTCAAGGCATTCCATCTACCATTGTAAACAGTGTGGCTAACTTCCATTACAGTTTCATCGTTAGAGTATTTTGTTGGTTGCAATTGCTTTATTTGATTTTCTACATGTCTTTCATTTCTGGAGGGATCAGAGATTTCCGAAGCAAATTGAAACCTGATTTGGCTGAATTGGCCTACAAAACCTTGTTGAAGGACATCTTTTGTTTTGACATATTATCTTTCTTCATTTGATTTGGGTCTTTCATAAGTCAATTGCATGGACACTAATGATGTACCTAATGAAAATATTTGCATCAGTTTCTTCGGGATTTAAAATGCTTTTATTGGGATTGATGTGATCCGTCAAATCCCCATTTACTAAATAAACACACTTTGTCAGATTTTTCTAAAACCTGATTAGCCAAGACATCTCTCTGTGCTTGCAAAATCCGTGAAATTGTGTGGTCTAAAATGGCTGTAGTTTTACTTCAGCAGATGTTTCAGTTACAATAATTGCTTCTTTTTGCGCAAACTGATTTTTTTTTTTTTTTTATCGTGAGACATCTTTTTCTCCAATGCTCTCTTGTAAGGTTTGCTTCAATAAAGATAACGCTTCGGTTCCCGGAAGTTCCAAGTTTGTGGGTTGCCCAATTGTTTGTAACCGTTTGAGTACTTTGAAGTGCGAGTCGGAGTAGTCATTGTCGCATCTTTAATTACTTAAGCAGCGTCAATTTCACCGGAAGAGCGTAAACTCATTTGGGCGGCATATGACAGCTCTTCGGGAGAATGCTTGGACCGTAGAACTAGTTCTTTGATGTTTAGATCTATCAGTCACCTTCCCAAAGAGCTTCCGTGGCCGACCCATTTTTTCACGTTGGAGGTCGAATTTGGTGATCTAATAAAATCTGCCAACCAATTTTTATTTTTTGCAAAAATCTTTCCTCTGAACGATTCCTCTTGTCACTTTTTCTTAAAATCGGCCATAAAATGTGACACAATTTTATTTAAATCCGACTTCACGTGTTTGAACCACTTAGAAAATTTTTCCAAGAATTCCTTCAAAATCTGAATTTTTTCTTCCATTTTTTTCTTTTCGGGATGTTTAATACCATCATACATATCCCTCCTCGTTAATTCAGAGCTATCAGTGCCAGATTCTGAAAGAAAAAGATTTTTTTCCTCGAAGGCTAACAAAACTAGGTGCGCATGATTATAAACAATGCGCCTTCACCCAAAATGGGTCAAACATGGGCAAACTTTGATTAATGCTGTGCAAACTAGATGCATTCCAGAATCAGATTCAAATAATATGATAGCCCGGAAATGCCCGGAAGGTAACTAAAAGACAGTATGAAAAAAAAACGGATTGAAAACTTTTATTTCGTTGATACGTGGGGGTTTTACCCGAAATTACTAAATTATTCTGTAATTTGTTTTCAACTAATACAGAATTAAAGATCATATCTCCAGGTATCACGTCCATTACACATCAATTCTGCTACACACGAGAGCAAAATTATGTGGAATCAAAATCACACCTCCTCGTACTGCGCGAGCGAAAAAGTGCGCCCCTACCGTAAACCTATCGGGGAACGATGGAGGAGACCTTTTCATGTGAAATGGATCCTTTGAAGCATATTTTTATTTTGGGCTTTTCGCCAACTGTGCGGCGTCCAGTGGAGAGATCGGGGTGGCGCGCCAGCCGCCTGATGTCGCCCTGATCGACGCGTCCTGCGGGATTAGCGGGCTGAGTGCCACTGGGCTTTCCTAGCGCGACTGTCACGACGTTGAATCTGACAATCGGCGAGAACAAGGGTTGAAGTGGGTGGTGGGTGGCTTTTTTCGCCTTGGAGCGGCGACTGGCGGAGGGGGCCCGCGAGGTGAAGCCTTTGTGGAGCTGCGGGGTTGGTTGGGGGGGGGGCGAGGGTCGCCACCTCCGCCTCGCCAGAGCAGCGCGTGTGCGTGGCGAATTCTCCGGGGTGGGGCGCTGGTCGCCGGGGGTGAAAGTTCTTTTCACACTTCCTCAAATGCTTCTGCTAGCTCAGACAATAGGAAGGAATAACTTAAGTCAAAAGCTTACACCAAGAACTTAGTAGAAAATATTTCTTTCGTTCTTCTCTAATTATTGCATCAGCAATGATATGTTTATGCATACAAATAGAAAAAAAATTATTTCTGGGGTCCCTTAGTATTACAAAATTTGACAGATTCTCAAGTAAAGGATTATGATAAAGGGAGGATGACGGAGAAGGACTATTTGATACAGGTGGGAGTGGTGTGGGACGATAGCTTCTGGGGAACGTAGGATAATTTGCGAATCTGGGGGTTTAGTCGACCCAATTTTCCCCAATAGCATGCGTCATTAATCAATTTAAAAGCGACGATTTTCTGTTCTTTGGATCAGTAGTTTCATCATCAGCGATGAGGACTTCATCATTTCTGTTCGGGAAGGGAGGAAAAAGGATGGGAAGAATTAAGGGGGGAAAGCTCCCAACAAGCAACTCGCCCTAAATAAGGACGGTCGTCTTAAAAGTGACGACTCGCTCTGAAAAGAGCGTTTCGCTCTGAAAAGAGCGGTTCGCCCTGAAAAGAGCGGTTCGCCCTGAAAAGAGCGTTTCGCTCTAAGAAGAGCGGTTCGCTCTAAGAAGAGCGGTTCGCTCTAAGAAGAGCGGTTCGCTCTAAGAAGAGCGGTTCGCTCTAAGAAGAGCGGTTCGCTCTAAGAAGAGCGGTTCGCTCTAAGAAGAGCGGTTCGCTCTAAGAAGAGCGGTTCGCTCTAAGAAGAGCGGTTCGCTCTAAGAAGAGCGGTTCGCTCTGAGAAGAGCGGTTCGCTCTGAGAAGAGCGTTTCGCCCTAAAAAGAGCGGTTCGCTCTGAGAAGAGCGTTTCGCCCTAAAAGGAGCGGTTCGCTCTGAGAAGAGCGGTTCGTCCTGAGAAGGACGGGTCCCTCAAGGGGGAGGCGGAAGGCGGCGTAGTGGCAGAAGAGCTCTGAAAAGAGCTTGGTGATGGCGGCTCCGGGGACGGCGAGGGATGGCAGATTTAACCGATATGGTGCTTATAAACTTCGTGCGACCCTCTGATGGCCGCTGACACCATTCTCCTGAGCTCTGGAAGGTAGTCAGGATGGACCAGGTCCCTCAGGAGAGCGTCATTCTTCGGGTCCCAGGCGCCCCTGGACCCGACCACGATCGGGACGACTGCCGCTGATCGCACGCCCTCGATTGCCCGGGTTTCGGCCAGCACGTTTTGGTATTTAGAAATCTTCTTCCGTGCCGCTTCGAGGGCGCCGGGCTTGCCCTCAAAAGCCACCGCCACGTCCAAAATTTTATATATAGTCCCTTGTCGGTTTGCCAATACTAAGTCAGGGCGACGGTCCTCAGTGCCGAAGCGCTCGTCCTCGGCGATGATGCGCCACTTCATCGCGGAGGAGGCGCCCTTCACCATGTCCACAATTGCATTGTGGCGCTTCAGCATCATGCCGTAGTTGTGGCGGCAATGGTTCAAAACGTGCGCCTGAGTTTCTTTTCTCGGTTGGTCGTTTTTCAAGCAACCATAACGACAGCCGTCATCCTCTTCCGAGTCGGCCCAAGGGAAGCCCGCTCTTACCCCGCGAAGAAGATTAAGGCGCGCACGGTGTACAAAGAAGTAGACCAACGAAGGTGTGCCCCGGTCCTCACAAAGTGGGAAGACTTGTTGCCAGCGCGAGAAAGATCATGCGCCGACCTGCCCTGGTCCTTCTGGTTCTTCCACGTCTCCAGGTGGAAGGCCTGGTTCGCTTGACGAAGGTGGCGTAGAACCGCATTCCGTTGTCGGCCCCTGACGATTTTATCTCCCGAAGGAGAAGGGATAAAGAGCGTCGGGACTAGTTGTCCATCGGAGAATGTAAAGGACCAACGGATTTTCAGGGCAGTGGAGGCGATTCGTGTTCGAGACCAGAAGTTGCCGAGCCCTCGATGCTGCACTGCCACTGCACCATTGAGGTAGTCGGCGATCACGTCTGGGGAGAGATCTGTATCCGGCATCCGGCTGGCTGCGGTCGCACGAAGGTGCGAGTTTGCTCTCTGGCGCACCACAGGGTCTGTTGAGGTGAGGAGCTTGAAAGCGCCCTCGACAAACGCAAAGTGCACCTCCTTAGCGTAGTGAGGGAGCCCCAAGCCTCCGCCGGATCGTGAGGCGTATAGATATTCCGAAGAGGCGTTGTCGGGGAGACCAATAGCCTCTTTCACGCTCGCACGCAGCCAACCGTCAAGTTGTTTAGCGTCGCCCACCTTAAGGATGTTCATTCTAATGGAGAAGGATGCTCTCCAATCCTACATCTTACCGAGGCTCCCCACCTTCTGCCATGGGGCGAGATTGGCATCCATGATCTCCGCCTGAGACAAAACGTCTTTTACAGTTGCGAGAGAAGGGATGATAGAGAAGCCAACCGGGCGACCAAGAAAACGAGTACAGTCGAATTCGGAGAGATTCGTAAGGGAGAGTTATCGATTTTGAGAGTCTTGCAAATAACGGCGCCATCCTTGACACAAAGAGAGTCGCTTTTGTGGGCATTGATGGAAATGCCAATGGTCGCCAGTTTGGAAGAGAGGACGTCAAGCATCCTCTGGAGCCGGGACGGACTAGTGGTGGCCAGCCAAATGTCCGCATACGCTCCGCCTGAGATGTCTAAGGGCGACAATTCCAAAACAGCTCTCAAAATAGGGTCGATTGTAAGATTAAAAAGCGAGGGGCTGAGAGGGCAGCCCTGTCGCACTCCCCGTTGACAAAGAAGGGGTGGAGAGACCCTCGGAGGTGATGGAGGAAGAGAAGTTGTCGCTATAAAGATTTTGGACCACCTCCAGGAAGTGGTCGCCTGTGCCCGCAGAGCGAAGAGCTTGAAACATCGCCTCATGCGAAACCGACCCGAAGGCGTTCGCAAGGTCAAGAAAGGCGAAAGAAATGTCACGCTTCTTGCTGCGGGCATCTTCCAGGAGGCACTCCACCATATAATTGTTTTCGTAGACCCCGTCGTGTGGTCTAAAGCCCTTCTGGGCCGGGGAGAAGGCGCCATGCTCTTCGGCCCAGGAGTTGAGGCGGCGACTCAAAAGGCTGGTGTACAACTTATAAATCGTCGTTCCTAGGGAGATTGGGCGCCAGTTGGCGGGGGCGTCAGTGGCACCTCCCTTGTGTATGAAGATCGTTTTCGACGATTTCCATGAAGCCGGCACACGACGGAATCTGAAGCAAGCGTTAATAATTGGGGTGATAAGGCGGCATAACGGGTCTACTCTTCTCCAGTGCTCGTACTGGAGCCTGTCGTCCCCCGGAGCGGAGTTGGAACAGCCGTGAAGCCTCTCGCTCACTTCCTTCGGAGTGAAGGATTCCGAGGACAGCGATGGCCTCCCTTCGGCCTCCGGGAACTGCGCAGGCATCTCAGGGTGCGAAAACGAGGGTAAGAAGAAGTGCTGCGACATTGCGTCAGGGCTGAGCTGGCACCTCGGCCCTTCCGCGTCTGCTAAAATGCGCATCGCCCTTTTCGGGTTCCCCTTGTAAATATCGGAGATCTTGGCCTTCGCCGCCGCCCGATTCAGTGGTCGGTTGGTGCCAGCGTCCGACCGGAATGGCGCGGGGGGGTTCCTCAGCACAATCTCCTGAACCTTTTTAAGGGCTTCATCTAGTAGCTCCTCTAACACCACCCAGTTGGCATTGGTGGTGGGGGACTTCGCCGCCTCGATAATGGCGCCTCTCATCTCCTCAAGTTCCGGTCTAATTCTTCCCGCGAGCGAGGGTTCTGGAGGGGCGGGTACTGGCGAAGAGGTGTTGACCTCGTCCTCCTCTTCCTGCTGGGCCGGCGCGCCGCTGCTAGGGGGCGGATGCTCCGGGGCGAGCAGCCTCTGTTGTGTGGAGGGCGCCTCGGCGGCTGCCGGAGGTGAGGCTTCTTCCAGAGAGGAGCGCGAGTCTTCCGAGTGTCCTGAAGCGTCGACGTCCGAAGAGTGTGCGAGGGCCTGAACTCTCTCCATGGTCTTTTTGCGCTGCCTGAAAGTAGGGGCGCGCGGGAGCTGCTCTCTGGCAGGGCGTTCATTGTGCGCGCGTTCGTGTTGAGAACGCTGCGCTGCCGTCGCGAAGACGCTATCGCAGCCCTCCGATCTGCAATAGAACGCCGGAGAGAAGAGAGATTCGGGCGGAAAGGAAATGGCAAGGTACGGCCCGCAGGCTAGGGCGTGGCGCTTCCAGTGGTAAGGTATTATGGCCTTACACCCACAGCAAACTTTGCGGACCGGCAAAGAAGAGTTATGTGCGGTCGCAAGATGTCTCTTGAGGCTGTGAAGCCGGCTGTGTAGCTTCTTGGAGCTACAGATCGCCTCGTGGTCTTCCGGACAGAGTGGACATCGTGTCGCGGAAGCCGCGGGCAAAGGGAAAAGGATGGAATCTTGCCTATGTACCGGTTGTAAAGAAGGAAGAAAGTCGAGGTCTGCGAACTGGCTTGAAGTGTCCACGGTGATGCTATCCTCCGGTGGAGAGGAGACCGGTGTTCCAGGGATAGTAACTGTGACCGTACTGAACATCGTGGTCACTGATCTGCCTTCCTTGCTGAGGATGATCCTCAGATCTTCCTTCGCGTCTGGCTGGGGTAAGTGAAAGCGCACGGTCCTGTTGTCGGTTTTCTGTGTGGACTTAGGCGGGGCCGGTTGTTCAGAAAAGTTCGTGTTCGGAGATTTGGCTGGCGGAGGGGCAGCTTTTCTTCCTGGCCAAGTGCAGGACCGGTAGTGGTCTGCCTTGGCTGCATTTTTGCCGCATCCAGAGCAAGTGATGCTTGACTTGAAGGAACGGGGCCAGGCATGGATTGCTATTAGGTGCTCACAGAGAGCTTTTCTGATAGCAGAGGACGTATTCTCTAATACTTCTAATACTAATAATTTGCAGAGAGGGCACTTCGCTGGCCTGGCCTGGCCGTCATTCAACTGTAGGCCAATCGCCTTCCCCGCCAGCTCCCACGGCTCTTCTCTTGTGTTCAACAATTTAGATGCCGCTTGGAATAATTCTTCTCTCTGTTTTTGAGCTGTTCGCCTAGCAACCTTGGGCTGAGTGGGCCTATCAGTTGTGTCTTCCTGAAAGCAAAAATACACTTCATAAAATCAATGAATGGTTGCAGCCTACCATTTTGAAGCTAACTAGATTACGCCACTATGTCAAAGTCATTGATAGCAATCATTAAGAAGCTATGATTATCCTTACCATTTAGCAACTTCGGTGTTCAATTATACTCTAATTTCAAAATATATGCGTCATCACAAATCAGAGAGACACTTATAAATAATAACACTGACAAAATAATATATACCATAAAAACTGACAATACAGAGCAGTGCTGTCATCAGGCACTTGAAAGTGCAGGTTGCTAAGAGAAATACCCTAGGTCTAGACATAGGTTACTGCAGCGCCGTCTTACTCGTTTAGATCGATGCGAATAACGGTATGAGTCACAACTAGGGATCTAGGTTGGTTTGCCTCAATTCGGGAGACATCGAGGACTTGAAGGGTGGCGGGTTGGCTATGAGCAAGTACCGGGGGTGTGGTTTTTCGGAGGTGGTTGTCCGCTACCGCCACAAGCTGCCTATTAATACCACGGCCGAGACCAACACGGCGTCAGTCGCCAGTAAGCCGCTGTCCCGGAGTTGTTTCATCAAAGTCGACATAAATCATCATTGAAGAGTTCATGTTCGGCTCATGTGAGTTATGCTGTGAGTCCTGCTGCAGATAAGTACATTGCGTATACAATGTAAATACGTTGCAATGGACAGAAGCTGTGGGGAGGAAAATATACATGTGATTAGAAAATACCCTTTACAATATTTACAATAATAGACTTAAAGGTAAACAATAATATATATATACACACACACTATTTACACTAGCACTGATGCACTTACACGTGCACACTACGCCGCGCGCGTCACAAGCGTTTATACGCGCTGCATCGCGGAGCGCGCCCTGGGGCCACCGGTGTGGCGGTCATAGATGTCCCGCGAGTGGCGGATGGCCGCCGCAATGGTGGCCGTGCGTAAAGTGTTTATAAAAGTATTGTTACAAAGCACTTTGAGGGCGGCGTCGTTGGCGCGGTCCCACGCACCAAGCGCCCCGACAACGATTGTTAGAATTCTTGTTGACCGCGCAAGACCCTTTGCGTGCGCAGGGGTCGGAGCGTACTTCGTGAGCTTCTCCTCACGTGCACTTTCCATTGCGTCTCTGCTGCCTTCAAAGGGGCAGGTGAAGTCGACTATTAAAATTTCTGTGGCTGTGCGGTTCTGGAGAACGAGGTCGGGCTTGAGGCCATGCGGGCACCACACTTCGTTCTCCGACACGACTTGCCATGCGTTATTGACGGCAGCCGCCTTGACGTGGGCCACAATCTCATTGTGCCGTCTGGTGACTGCCGCCATGTCGCAGTGGTTAAGGACGTGCGCCAGCGTCTCCCGCTGCGGCGTCCCGTCCTTACTGCAATTCCGCCTGCAGTTCTCGTCTTCGCCCGGTCGGCGCGCCCACGGCCGCGTACCCCGCAGCCCTCCTAGCAGGGTGGACGAATCCATAATCTTTCCAACGAAGGAATTCACCGCTTCGGACGAAGTAGGCGGAACGCGAGCCTCGCGCAGAGAGCGCGGCGGCCGCACGGCCTTGGTCCGGCTGCGCACGCCATGACGCGAAGTGTTCCGCTTGACATCTGGCACGCAAGCGCCGCATCACCAGGTGGCATTGGTGAGGGAGGACCACATCTAGGTTATCGGTAGTGTTTTCAACAATGAGGCTCGGTTTGAGTTCTTCATTGGACTCCTCTAGCGACCATCTAATTTTTAGATTTTTGGATGCAACGTGGGCGCGAGTCCAAATACTCTTGAGACCGACATGCTGTACTCTTGAGTTATTTAAGTAGTTAGCGATGTCGGTCGTGCTGGGCGCCTGAGTGCCACACCTCTGTCGCACCACGCGTCGCAGGTCGCACGCCGCCTCCCGTCGCACCAGCGGGTCACGCGACGTGAGCAGTTTGAAAGCCGCATCTATGCTGGCGACGTCGGTCTCACGAATCACCTCGGGCAGTCCAATGCCCGCGTTGTCTCTCGTCGTGTAGAGGTAATGCACGGACGAGTTTTGCGGGAGATTCAAGGTCTCTCGCGCAAAAGCTCTCACGTGCTGGTCGATGGTTCGCGCCGATTTCTTATTAATCAAATCGAGCGACATCGGGAAAGGCAGCCGGGGGATGAGAAATTGCTGCAGCGCGTCGATCTTCTGCCAAGGGGCCAGCTTGGCGCCGCGCACGAGCTCCATCTCCCACAGGTCTCCCACGAAGCTCTGATCGGGGATGGCGTTGTGTCCCACAGGCTTCCCCAAGAAGCGCGTGTGGGCAGCGCCCGATAGGCGCCGGATGGGCGTGTTGTCCACTGTGAATACTGTCGCCGTTGACGCAATGCCCCGAACTAGCTGCATGCTGTCGCTCTTCTCAGCATTGATTTTCAGCCCGATGCCGCTGCCGCAGTCCGCCAGCATGTTGATCATGCGCTGCAGCGTCTGAGGCTCGCGCGCCGCCAACCAAATGTCGTCGGCGTAGGCGCCGTCCGGAATTGGCGAGTCCGAGAGCGCCAACGCACGACGGAGAGCAGTGTCAACGTCAGGTTAAAGACCGCCGCGCTGAGCGGGCAGCCTTGTCTCACGCCCGCGCAGTAGGGGATCTCCTCACTAAGGCCGCAGGTGGTGATGAGCTGCGTGCTGGAGCCAGTGTACATGTCGCTGATGTCTGCGAACGTGGCCCCAGCGCCCGAGCATCGCACCGCCTCCCTAATTGCTTGGTGTGTGACTGAGCCAAACGCATTGGTTAAGTCAAGGAAGGCGATGGAGAGGTTGGCGTGCGACTCGCGGGAGTCTTTGATTAATTTGTCCACTAAGAAATTGTGCTCCCGCACGCCATCCGTCGGACGGAAGCCTTTCTGCAGCGGGCAGAGGACGTTGTTCTCTTCCACCCAGTGAGACAACCTTCTAGCGAGCAGCGAGGAGTAGAGTTTATAGACGGTGTTGGAGAGTGCAATTGGCCGCCAGTTGTTCGGCCGGGTAGGGTCACCCTTCTTGAAAATGAGCACCGTCTTAGATGTTTTCCACGCATCCGGGATCTTCTTATATTTAAGCAAGTATTATACACAGCACTGAGGAGGCGACCGTTCGGGTCCACCGTCCTCCAGTGCGCGTATGTCAGGCGGTCGTCGCCCGGGGCGGTTTTGGCGCACTCCGCGAGCCAGTGGTTCCCGCTCGATCTCCTCGTACAATCCCACCATGTCTTCATCCATAGGCGCCGCCTGTGTAAAGTGCGTCAGGAGCTGCGTCGCCGGGATCTCGCATCGCGGCCCTTCACTGTCCGTGATGAGGCGGACGGCCTTGCGCGGGTTGCGGCGGTAGGTGCGCGAAACGTAACCCTCTCGCGACGGCGGCGGTCCTGCTGCTGCTGCGGTGGGGGAGGGCGATATTCAGATGCCAGCGGAATCTTCACTGTCTCTTGCACGTGGGTGGTGATCCGCGCTATCACCGCCTGCACGCGCGTCCAGCCGTCGGCGGTGGCGCTGGGGCCCGCGGCGTTCAGTAGCTCCCCTCTGAGCGCCTCGAGATGCGGGGAAAGGCGTCCCGCCATCGCGTGGGCTTCTATGAGAGGAAACCTCTCAGCAGCGGCCTGAGGGGCATCTTCCCCTTCCTGTTCTTCTGCGGGCACTGCGGGGGCGGCGCTGGCGCGGATGGCCTGTCGCGCCTGGCGCTCACTGCGCGCTGGAGCGGCTCTGGTCAACTCATCCCGCGTGTGCTGCTTGGCGTGCTGCGCGAGTTGAAATTTGGTTGGGAATGCCGCATCGCATTCCTCATGCGCACAGCGCATCAGAGGCCCTACAGCGTTCCCTGGCGGTGGACGCACACTGCGCAGCGGCACGCACGTCTGCGAGTGCGACTTCCAAACATCTACTTCTTTGAGGCAGCCCGCGCAAATCTTTTTGATTCCTTGTATGTTCGGGTGGGAATTGTTAATGTGTCTTGTCAGATTGCCAAGCCTGGACTCCCATGACGTTGCCGCCGTTGTAAAAGGGCGGTCGCCGCAGCACGGGCAAATCGAAAAACGCGTCCGAATGTACGTGGGGCGCTGGGCTACTTTGCTCTTTCGAAAGGAAGATCAAAAATCAGTTATTTCATCCACATTGATGAAACATTCATTTCTGTTCAAGGGATAGAGGAAAAGAGAAGGGAAGGAACAAACACATACATACTACACACACACATACTAGTAGTGCTCAGCCTAAGGCATCATTGCACTTGGTGGATCCGGGGAATCCGGTTCACCAGCGTCGGCGGGTCTCGTCTGGTCAGTCGTGTCCGAGTCATGAATGTGTCCTGAAAAGATGTCATGCGAATGTCGGATTACAGAGCTGATAATGGACTTCCTCATGTGGTCGAGGAAGTCTCTGTGCACGAGTTCTTTGAGGGGGGGTCATTCTTCGGGTCCCAAGCGCCACGAGCACCGATGACAACGGGGACCACCTTGCACGACGTAACGCCGGGGGATGGCCAATGCGGCGGTAGCCAATCGTGCATACTTGCGAGACTTGTCCTGGCGAGCGTTTGCCAAGGAACTCCCCCCCCCTCGAAGGCAATAGCGACATCGATAATTCGGACAGATCGCTTTCGATCGTCCTTCAGAACCTAGTCAGGCCGAAGCCTTTGCCGAAGAAATTCGGTGTCCTCACCGACCACAAGCCACCCATTGGCCGTGGCGGCGGACCTGAGCAGGCCAACAACATGATTGTGCCTCTCCCGAATCTTGGCTTTGTTACGGTCACAGTGATTTAGGACGTGCGCCTGGGTTTCCTACCACACGAACCCAGTACGCCGATCCTTACATCCAAAGCGGCACGTTCCGTCCCCAGAGGCGTCCCACGCTCGGCCAGCACGCAGACCGCCCAGGAGATTGAGGCGCGCCTTAAAAATCCAATAGAAGTCCGAGTGGCGCAGGTGAAACCCGGAACGAATGTAGTGCCCGGACCTGCTACCACTCAAAGAGAGAGCATGGGCAGAGCGGCCTTGGTCGGCTTGCACTGCTTCAGGCAGCTGTTGCAGCTTCCGGAGCTTGTGCAGTACCAGGTGCCGGTGCCGAGATTCAATCACACTGGAAGGATCCTCAGGGACGATCTTGGGGAGCAAGCAACCATCCACGAGTTCGAATACCCAATTAAGGTGTAATTGGATGGAAGCATAGCGGGCCCCAGACCAGATGTTCTTACGTCCCGCGTGACTAATTGGGCAGGCGCCATTGAAATATTCCTCGATGACAGGAACTTCAACGGCCCGCCGAGGAATCCTTAGGCTGACCGAATGACGAAGGTCAGCCGTGGCCAAGTCTCTCACCACAGGGTCCTTTGAGGTCAACAGTTTGAAGGCCCCTTCCACGTAGGATAGGAGCGCTTCAATCCTAAATTCAGGAACACCGATACCACCACCAGAGCGGGGAGAATAAATGAAAGAGGTGGAGACACGGTCTGGAAGGGCAAGAAGTTCTTTGGCTAGGTTTCTGAACCACACGTCGAACGAAGAGGCATCAGTGACTGAGACTGTCCTCATTCTGATGGGGAAGGGAAGATGCGGCACGATGAAGGCCATAATGGCATCTACCTTCTGCCAGGGAGCAAGCTGGGAGGCCCTGACTTTCTCCATCAGTTCACGGACGTGGTGGATTGTGTCATTATGATTAACTAAGGACCCAATTTTCCCCAATAGGATGCGTCATTAATCAATTTAAGAGCAACGATTTTCTGTTCTTTTGACATTTCATTCAACTTTCGCCAATCGCCTTCCCCGCCAGCTCCCACGGCTCTTCTCTTGTGTTCAACAATTTAGATGCCGCTTGGAATAATTCTTCTCTCTGTTTTTGAGCTGTTCGCCTAGCAACCTTGGGCTGAGTGGGCCTATCAGTTGTGTCTTCCTGAAAGCAAAAATACACTTCATAAAATCAATGAATGGTTGCAGCCTACCATTTTGAAGCTAACTAGATTACGCCACTATGTCAAAGTCATTGATAGCAATCATTAAGAAGCTATGATTATCCTTACCATTTAGCAACTTCGGTGTTCAATTATACTCTAATTTCAAAATATATGCGTCATCACAAATCAGAGAGACACTTATAAATAATAACACTGACAAAATAATATATACCATAAAAACTGACAATACAGAGCAGTGCTGTCATCAGGCACTTGAAAGTGCAGGTTGCTAAGAGAAATACCCTAGGTCTAGACATAGGTTACTGCAGCGCCGTCTTACTCGTTTAGATCGATGCGAATAACGGTATGAGTCACAACTAGGGATCTAGGTTGGTTTGCCTCAATTCGGGAGACATCGAGGACTTGAAGGGTGGAGGGTTGGCTATGAGCAAGTACCGAGGGTGTGGTTTTTTCGGAGGTGGTTGTAGGAGTGTTGTTTCTGCGTCTCAAGAATAGAAGCAACCTGACAGACAACACTATGGTTGTTACCGCTGTCAGCGACCTGAACCCCACGTAACGGGTGTTATGCACCCTGGATTCTAATGGAGATAGTATTTCTATGTCCTTCTTCACCTCAGCTAAGAAAATCGTGGGGACGTTGTGCGTATCCAGCTTTTCTAATGAAGTCAGGGCGTGCTGTAATGTACCAGATCGCAGGGCGGCCTCGACGTAGGTCTGGTCAGTTAAATTACTGTCTATGGCTGGTAGAGGTTCGATGATAGGAGTGATATCTATCTCTTCCTCACTCTGGACTAGTTCCAAGATGGCCGGCAAGAGAAAATGGCCAGCATTTGCCGAACAGCTCGGCGCCAGTTGAAGGCGTCCATGGCCGCTAATGGCCGATTTAGAGGTGCCCTTCGTGCAACTTGTAATAATATCTGTGCTTTGGCTTACGCTGAAATACCATTCTCCCGGAGACGGGCGTTTTATAAATACTATAAGTAAGGTGAGAGGGCCAGATGTAAATCACAATTTTCCTTTATGCGTGCGCTCTCGTTCAGGAATACGGCGATGTTACAAGAGTTGGAGTTGGGAGAGAGAACTGGGAAAAGGGGTGGACAAGCAGTTATGCCGTTTTTTGTGCATCGTCGCCAGTACTCCGATGGTGGTAGCATGAATTGCCTTTCTGACTGAGAAACAGCCAGAAAAGGAGAGTCGGGGCAAATGACAACTGCCCTCCGATCTGCTCCTTGTCCCATTGGCAGTGGCTCCGCCTTCAATACCATGAAGCTGAAGTCCAGTTTCTGCAGAGGGAGGAAGATTAAAATCAGGATTTCTCCCTCTCTGTGGAGTATTTGTGCACGGGCCAAGTCATACGTTAGTTCACTGGCTCGTCCAGGGAAATTTATGAAGGCTGACCCTTTGGCAGTTTTGCGGATGCACCCTTCACAGCACCTTCCAACTCGTGGGAGCAAAGTAGGGACGGCGTGAGTTTGCCTTGTCTTGCAACATCCACCTTGTGCCGTAGAGAGCACACCGTGTCCGACAATTCCCTAAGGTGGCGGGAAACAGCTATAAATGTAGTGTGGAGGGAACTAAAATATTTGAGGCTTCGCCCATTCCGGGAGGTAGGGCGCACGAGCGATTGGCTTGTGTTTTGCAAGGCTTGAAGAGCCGTGTCCGTGAGAGACCACATTTGATCGTGGCGACTCAAGGTGGCCTAACGTTCGATAGGAACGTGTATCGATCCCTGAGTGACTGCTCGGACCGGGAGGTAAGGATGGCAACATCACTGTAAAGCCTTCGTAATTGCTCGTCAGTGGTTGTCCCAAATAAATAGTGCAGGCCATGACCTGCTGCGTCAAAGAGGGCTCGCTGACTGCGTTCTGATACATTGGGTGTGGTTAGACCTAAAATCTCTTTTTAGCCCCTTAAGATTGTGTTCCAGGTCCTCCTGTTACCCCATCGAAATGTTCAAAATTTGTAGAGAGGCGTTGAGGAGCCCCGGATGGCGCTCCTCACCCTGCCCTGCAGAGTGCGAAAGTCCGTGAGCTGCCGTTCCACTCTACCAACCACCTCATTGATGACCGGCGGATGTAAGTCCAGATGTAGTAGCCACTCTCCTGAAGCTACTGCAAGGTCTCTCTCCGGAATGAACAGCAGTGCCCGAATATTCGGGTCGGTCAGGAGCAACAGCAGGCCCGGGAGGAACAGTGAAGACCACCCGGGCAGCCTAGGGGAGGACTAAGGTTAACGCACTGTAACGTTGCTGTTTTTCCTTGGACCTTATCGCTTATCAGGCGGATTTCCTCTAGCGCTACACCTGTCATATTTCCTCTTACACTGCACTGACACCTTATTATGGCCCACAGGCGGCTTCGCTTCTACTTAGCTCACATACCCACACTGACACTTCACTTTCAAAAAAAGAGTGCTCTTGCTGTCACTACGTGCACACTCTGCCTGGGCGTCTTCATCTAAGGCGGCTAGAAGACGCCTCCGTAGCTTGTATCGGCGGCGGCGTTCTTGGTTGTGACGTTTCCGGACTACCTTGCCTGGGGGTCTAGTAGACTCGCTTGTTCGCGCCGTATGGCGCCACGCCGGTGAGTGGGGGGGCCATTGCCGGCAAACCTCCTACGGCCGGAACCATTCGCCCTCTACGGTGGTCCAGGACTGTGTCGATTCCAAGGTAGATCTGTACTGAGGCTCGGGTGTGCTTTCCGGGGAGTGGTCGCGTCCAGGTGTCCGCGGAGGTGTTTCCCAAAACCGAAGGTTGGCGGAGAGCACTTTACCTGAAGAGCTCCCCAAGCCCGTACCTCTTCGTCCTCCATGGGGGTCCATGAGTCGGCCCGGCTTCGCAACATCACGACGTTCCGCCTGATGTCGCCCGTGATCGACGCATCCTGCGGAATTGGCGGGCTGAGTGTTTAGAGAAGGGAGAGGATAGCAAAATGGGGGGGGAGTGATTCAGATGACTGTTAATGCGCCTTCTCTTTCCAACGTACAATGACGCCGCGCCGGGCCGTGCTGCCCGGGGGGGAGGATTGCGCTGGTGGAACGGATCTGTGGAAGTGAGGAATCTGAGTTTGACTTACGGTGAATTAATAATGATATTGATATAGATATTACACATGTTTACTTCAAATGAATCTTAACACTAAATGAAAGGAATGCGATGCTACTGATGAAACCAAGTGATGTGATAATGAACAGGAATTACATTGGTGAGACAGTTATTAATTGTCCTGATATAAATTGTCTCAGTGGTCCTGGCTATTTACTTGAACTCGGACTGGCTGAGTGGTACCTGGTTCACGGCGGCAGGCGTGATATGATGCAGGCACGCAGGACCCGCACAGTTTCCCACTTCTAGGGCTCTGAAGTAGCCTCACTGCAGGTCAGAGACCTGGCCCAACTGCTGTAGGTAAGACCATGGCAACAGGAATCCCACACGGTCGTGCGCCACACAAGGTACCCTCCGGTGTAGGAGATACGGGTCGGGCGTCGTTCACGCCGAAGTGAAATTGCGCCTGTATTGATGATGGTGTAAATAGTGCCGAACTGCCGAGGGCAGCATTGCGCATTGCGCGAAGCGCAATGAGACCAATTAGCAACGTGATGGTTCACACCGTGCCGAACTCTCGAGGGCAGCTTAGTGATACATGCGCGAAACGCAATGACTCCCTATCACGCGCAGTGAGAGCACAGACACGCGGTTCCAGGCTCGCGGAATTTCTTCTAGTGAATGCCTCGCGGAGAATGTACCGTTGAGGCTGTTTCGGTGACAAGTGGGGAAGGGCCTTTGGGAGGGGGGTTGCAGGCCCTTCGGTGACCTACGGGTGGCCGTCGGGGAAGGTGTGAGGCCGGCGGCCGTGGGCGCGCCGGGTCTATGAAGGAGGAAAAGAGACGCCGGCGAGGGCTTTGTGGTGTGTACGGAACATTGAGTGCCACTGGGCTTTCCTAGCGCGACTGTCACGACGTTGAATCTGTCAATCGGCGAGAACAAGGGTTGAAGTGGGTGGTGGGTGGCTTTTTTCGCCTTGGAGCGGCGACTGGCGGAGGGGGCCCGCGAGGTGAAGCCTTTGTGGAGCTGCGGGGTTGGTTGGGGTGGGGCGAGGGTCGCCACCTCCGCCTCGCCAGTGCAGCGCGTGTGCGTGGCGAATTCTCCGGGGTGGGGCGCTGGTCGCCGGGGTGAAAGTTCTTTTCACACTTCTCAAATGCTTCTGCTAGCTCAGACAATAGGAAGGAATAACTTAAGTCAAAAGCTTACACCAAGAACTTAGTAGAAAATATTTCTTTCGTTCTTCTCTAATTATTGCATCAGCCATGATATGTTTATGCATACAAATAGAAAAAAAATTATTTCTGGGGTCCCTTATTATTACAAAATTTGACAGATTCTCAAGAGAAGGATTATGATAAAGGGAGGATGAGGGAGAAGGACTATTCGATACAGGTGGGAGGTGGGAGTGGTGTGGGACGATAGCTTCTGGGGAACGTGGGATAATTTGCGAATCTGGGGTTAGTCGACCCAATTTTCCCCAATAGCATGCGTCATTAATCAATTTATATACGATTTTCTGTTTGGACATTTCATTCAGCTGTAGGCCAATCGCCTTCCCCTCCAGCTCCCACGGCTCATCTCTCATGTTCATTAATTTGGATGTAGCTTGAAACAAGTCTTCTCGCTGCTTTTGTGCCGTTCGCCTACCAGCCTTGGGCTGACGACAGTTGTTTTTTCCTGAAAGCAAAAATACACTTCATAAAATCAATGAATGGTTGCAGCCTACAATTTTGAAGCTAACTAGATTATGCCACTATGTTAAAGTCATCGATAGCAATCGTTAAGAAGCTATGATTATCCCTACCATTTAGCGACTTCGGTGTTCAATTATACTCAAATTTCAAAATATATGCGTCATCACAAATCAGAGAGACACTTATAAATAATAATAACACTGACAAACTAATATACACCATAAAAACTGACAATACAGAGCAGTGCTGTCATCAGGCACTTGGAAGTGCAGGTTGCTAAGAGAAATGTCCTAGGTCTAGACGTAGGTTACTGCAGCGCCGTCATACTCGTTTAGATCGATGCGAATAACGGTGTGAGTCACAAATAGGTTGGTTTGCCTCAATTCTGGAGACATCGAGGACTTGATGGGTGGAGGGTAGGCCATGAGCAAGTACCGGGGGTGTGGTTTTTTTCGGAGGTGGTTGTAGGAGTGTTATTTCTGCGTCTCAAGAATAGAAGCAACCCGACAGACAACACTATGATGGTTGTTACCGCTGTCAGCGATCCGAACCCCACGTAACAGGCGTTATGCACCCTGGATTCTAATGGAGATAGTAATTCTATGTCCTTCACCGCAGCTAAGGAAATCGTGGGGACGTTGTGCGTATCCAGCTTTTTTAATGAAGTCAGGACGTGTTGTAATGTACCAGATCGCAGGACGGCCTCGACGCAGGTCTGTGGTCAGTTAAATTACTGTCTATGGTTGGTTTCTTCCACACTCTGGACTAGTTCCAAGATGGCCGGCAAGAGAAAATGGCCAACATTTGCCGAACAGCTCGGCGCCAGTTGAAGGCGTCCATGGTCGATTTAGAGGTGCCCTTCGTGCAACTTGTAATAATGTCTGTGCTTTGGCTTACGCTGAAATACCATTCTCCCGGAGACGGGCCTTTTATAAATACCAAGTAAGGTGAGAGGGCCAGATGTAAATCACAATTTTCCTTAATGCGTGCGCTCTCGTTCAGGAATACGGCGATGTTACAAGAGTTGGACTTGGGAGAGAGAACTGGGAAAAGGGGTGGACAAACAGTTATGCCGTTTTTTGTGCATCGTCGCCAGTACTCCGATGGTAGTAGTAAGAATTGCCTTCCTGACTGAGAAACAGCCAGAAAGGAGAGTCGGGGCAAATGACAACTGCCCTCCGATCTGCTCCTTGTCCCATTGGCAGTGGCTCCGCCTTCAATACCATGAAGCTGAAGTCCAGTTTCTGCAGAGGGAGGAAGATTAAAATCAGGATTTCTCCCTCTCTGTGGAGTATTTGTGCACGGGCCAAGTCATACGTTAGTTCACTGGCTCGTCCAGGGAAATTTATGAAGGCTGACCCTTTGGCAGTTTTGCGGATGCACCCTTCACAGCACCTTCCAACTCGTGGGAGGAAAGTAGGGACGGCGTGAGTTTGCCTAGTCTTGCTACATCCACCTTGTGCCGTAGAGAGCGCACCGTGTCCGACAATTCCCTAAAGGCCTACAATAGCCCGGGAACGGGAACGTGAAGAAAGTTAGAAGATGGACACCTCAGGCTTGCATTCACAATACGACGGGAACGGGAACGCGAAAGCTGGTCAACTTTTATCTCGGCCCGTGAACGGGAAGCTCTCGACCAATGAAAATGCAGCAAATGGCGGCAGAGCTTTCCAGCTGACCGAGCACCCTGCGACCCCTGCGCGCCACTGGTTACTGAGCGGAGTTGAGAGTAGTGCGATTTTGAGGTTAGAGCATGGATTTACGAAGTTACGATTTGAGGCGGGTTTTGTTAGTCTTTGTTGCTTTAGTTCTTTTTAGTAATTATAGTTTAATTGTTTTTCTATTAAAATTAATACTTAGAATTAACCCCCCCCCAAAAAAATTAGTTTTATTTATTTTGTTAAAGTACATTAGTTTTCGTTTTTCTTCTTTTTTGGATAAAATTTTAGTTATATTTTCAGTAAGTTCCATTAGTTGTATCTTCTGTTAGTTTTTGCATTTTTTCCATTCTTAATTTCATTGTTATTTTGTTTTTCTATTTAATTTTATTTCATTCAATTTTTTATTATTCATAGCGTATTCAAAATTTTAGAATCTTAACATTCAGGTTTTTATATTTAGTAATTTAGAGGTAACTTATCGCAAATAGTTTCAATTTAATTCATTGCTCTAACCTTATAACAATGGAGGGGACTGGCAATTGCGAAGATTGTGAAGATCTTGTGGACATCGGAATGGGCGTGATGCTCATCATAATGAGCTACTATCTTTTCACTGGTCGAAGAGAGCGAAGGTATGATGTTCTTGGTTATAAAATGAATTATTCATACTTATACAGAATAGTTATTACAGAACTTTAAAAATTAAATACTTCAGAAATTGATTTGTGAATGAAGATTCACTATATTCTCTGATTGTATCAATGCATAACATTTTTTGTAGGTGGTGGGTTAGGCCCATAAATGGTGAAAGAAAGAAGGGTGTCTTCCATAATATTTATAGGCACAGACGACAAGGGACCCTGAGATGTACTTTAAATATATGAGAATGTCTCCAGAGTGTTGCAACAAGTTGCTTGACATTGTAAAAAGGAGACTTCTCAAGAGAAGCGGACTGGAATCCTTGTCGCCAGAATTTCGACTGGCGATGACAGTCAAATTTTTGGCACATGGTGGTTCCTTCCAAAACCTGGCTTGGGAATTCCGAGTTGGCCATTCTACAGTTTCCAAAGTGGTTCCTGAAACTTGCGAAGTGATTTGGGATTGTCTGCGGCCTCTGTACATGGAATTGCCAGCCACAGAAAATGAGTGGATGGACTTGTGTAGGGAGTTCCATGACAGGTGGAATTTCCCACATACCTTGGGGGCAATTGATGGGAAACATGTTCAAATTCAGTGCCCTATTTCAAGTGGTTCCCTTTATCATAACTACAAAGGTTTTTTTAGTTTAGTTTTAATGGCATGTTGCAATGCGAAGTATAAATTTATTTGGGTGGATGTGGGGGCTGCAAGCTCCGAAAATGACAGTAGTGTGTTTCGACGCTCTGAAATTGGACAGAAATTGGAAGGAGGCACCGTAAATTTACCAGCACCGAGTGCACTGGGGAACTGCCTCATCATGCCTTACTTTCTTGTGGCAGATGAGGCGTTTCCCCTGAAACACTATATAATGCGGCCCTTTCCTGGAAAGAACCTGGAATTAAAAAAAAGTGTTTAATTACAGATTGTCACGTGCAAGGAGGACAATAGAGAATGCTTTCGGCATTCTTGCCAGTAGGTGGCGCGTCTATAGACAGCCATTTACGTGTTCTGTCAACACCACTAAATCAATTATTAAAGCCACCGTGTGTCTCCATAATTTTTTGTGCCAGGAGGCACAAACTGCGTACTGTCCTTCGGGATTCACAGACACAGAGGACAATGGAGTTGTTTCACAGGGAGAGTGGAGGACAATTGTCCAAAATGATACAAATTTGTTACCAGTTGGAAGGTTGGGCTCCAACTTAGCGCCAACTGATGTATATAATTTCACGAATGAAATGGCAGAGTATGTTCTGCAGAACAATTTGGGTGCGAATTGGCAACTCAATCATGTAAACAGAGGTGCATTTTGAATAAATTTATTGTTGTTCATTTACATATTTCTCAACTACTTGCATGATTTCTATTAAGGGGACCCATGTCTGAATTTTGCAACTTTTAAACTACACCAATCAACAAAAAAATTTTTTTTGTAAGGTACAGAAAGAAAACTTGGTGATCTTTATTATTTCGTACATGCTGAATCCAAACATGCAAATAGATTTGCCTCATCACCCTCCATTTCAGAGTTACAACATTTTAAAGTTATTTGCATTAAGAATATTGAATGAAAATAAAAATACAGACGAATAATTAAGGATGGTACTGAAAACCGAAAAAACAGTTGTTTAACACATTTATACCTTATGTTAAATATATTAGCACATATTTCCTTCCATTTTGCATTTATACAATGAGACAATAATGTTTATTGAGTGGATAATGGAACAGGTTTAAATTTCTTTAATGAGCACTTCCTGCTGTGGGATGCACATGTTTCCCGCTTTAAAAACCAACAATAGTCACTCAACATTGAGGGATTCCATCTGCCTTTATAGCGATTTTCTATCTGCAGTATATCCTGGTGGAACCTTTCCCCGTGTTCATCGCTTACTTCCCCAAGGTTGGGAGGGAAAAAATCCAAATGGCTGTGGAGAAAGTGCATTTTTAAGGACATTCTACATCCAAGGTTTTTATAGTTCTTCAAAAGTGTTCCTATCAGTACGTCACTGTTTTCTGCTCTAGTATTCCCTAGGAAACCGTGGACAACATCCTTGAACGAACGCCAGGCTGGAAGCTCTAGCGGATTTAACTTTGCTTCAAAATCTCTGTCATCCATTAACCTTTTGATCTGTGGCCCTATAAAAATGCCTTCTTTTAATTTCGCATCACTAATTTGTGGAAACACTGAATGTAAATACTTGAATCCATCACCACTTTTGTCCATTCCCTTAACCAAGTTCTTCATGAGACCTAACTTAATACGTAGCGGAGGAAGAAAAACATTTTGAGGATCCACCAGTGGAATATATTTCACGTTGTCTCGCCCAGGAGTAAATTCCTCTCGTTGTGGCCAGTGCTCAACAGTATAATGTCTGTCTGTTGCTCGACTGTCCCAGAGACAAAGGAAACAACAATATTTTGTGAAGCCACTCTGAAGACCAAGCAATAAACCAATGACTTTCAAATCACCACATATTTTCCAATTGTGTTTCTTATACTTTATTGCTTGCAATATCTTTGACAAATTTTCATAAGATTCTTTCATTGACACAGAATAACCCACAGGTACAGATGGCAACTTGTTACCATTATGTAACAGCACAGCTTTAAGGCTTCTTTTTGAGGCATCGACAAACAAACGCCATTCCTCGTCAAGATATTGTATGTCTAGTGCCTTCATTAAACCTGATACGTCTACACAAGCACAAATGCTCTCCACTGAACTGTAATAAGTCATCAAATCTTTATTGCGCCCTCGGAAATAGGTAACCTTCGTTTCTTCATTAAGAACATTCCATTCCTTTAGACGTGACGCTAAAAGTTCTGATTGCTCCTTGGATAAGAATAAATCGCGTACTAAGTCATTTAATTCTGCCTGTTTTATTAAATGTGGGCCTTCTTCTAGATTGTGTTCTTCCCCACTGGACTGAAATTGTGCACTTTCAGAGTTTGTCGACATTGAGCCATCATCAGGTATTTCTTCCCATGTAGATGGAGGTGTGGGAACTGGTAAGTCTTGTGCATGGGGTATGGGCCGTATTGCTGACGGTACATTGGGGTACTCTATATGTTTCTTATTCTTTGACGAAAATCCGTTAACGTTCGTCAAACAGAAGTAGCAATCGTCTACATGGTTCTTTGGCTCACGCCAGACCATGGGTATTGCAAAAGGTAAGTGCTCGTTCTTACCATTCAACCATTGGGTCAGTTTAGAATTGCACCTTGTGCAAGTTATGTGCGGTGCCCACTTCTTATCCTGATCTCCCAATTGACATTTGAAATACATCCCATACGATATCTTGAGACGTTTAGAAATCGGTCGTCGTTGTTTTCTTGTCGTAAATTCACCACAGATATAACAAAATGTATCGGGATGATTAATACACCCACGTGTTGATTTCTTCATGGTTGCCAAGGTGAAACGAACTCCAACACTTGTCACTGTACTGTAAACAAAAAAATAACAATAAATGGAGAAATAACATAAAAGGAACATTTAGTAAGTCCAATATAGAAGTAATTTACACATTCCTCAATAATAGTTTTGTATTTTACTACGTTCATTGACTTCAAACACATAGTGCAATAAACCTTAAATGGGTATTCATTTACGCTCTTAAAATGGTTTTTTGTCCATAATTTGTAATCCTGACGTGATATTCATTTTGATTTCACATTTCACGTTTCCTACTGGTGCATTAAGAAACTTACCATGCATTTCGTCTGTACCAAAATCAGTGTTGACTAGTGCTATCAGTTCATGAAATCATATCATGAAATTTCTACCACACAACTATGCTATTGTTAAGTAGTACTATACAAAATATTTTGAAATTTGGTCCATTAGTTTTTGAGATTTTAATATTTTTTTATATTTTTTGACATTTGTTAAAAAATGTCCCTTGCGATACAATTTTCACCTTTTGAAGTTGGTTTTTTAAAATTAGATTTATCAAAGAGTGGGTTATCAAATTTATGCTGCTTTTTATTGTCATGCATGTGATTATTTGCATTGCTAGATTTTTTTAAATATTGATGAAATGAAAAATTCCATGCAGCAAGCTATTTTCATTTTTTAAACCAAAAATGATGACTTTTTTACCTACAACAAAAGCCAGCATAATTTTAGCTTCTTACATATTTTTACACTTGTAAACCAAATTTCAATGCAATATGATGAAAATTGTGTCGCAAGGAACATTTTGTATACAGGAAAATGCTGAAAAAAAGAAATGCGAGAAAACGATGAATAAAGTTTTTCGTACTGAACATGCATAATCACTCAACTAAAACATGCCAGGACCATATGTAGGCCCTTCTGCAGTCTTTTTTTCTGTTTTTTCCTTCTCTTTTGAGATTTTGCCCCAGCTGATGATCTCTTCTTGCTATCTTTGATTCGACGGATGTCTTCCTTCTCACATATGGCAAGTGCAGGTGCTGACAAAAAATCCAAATCTTGGATGGAGTGAATGATTTTCAGTGTTGTAACGGAACCCATATTAAATTTACTCACTGCTTTCACTACAGCAAGCTCCAGTTTTTTTTAGAAACAAAAATTTCCTTAGGTCATCTTACCCAAATTGAACTGTGCAGACTTTCGTTAGCATTTTGAGTTTGCCCCTTGACACATCTTTTTAAGAGATCTTCAGATGTTAACCTCTTATACACTGGAAATATTTTAGTTATCACATCTGTTGTTAGACGTGTCTTCATTTTTGCATGTGTGTCAATAGAGCCTTCAATTTTTTGCCTATTATACCAACACCAGCTATCGATGCCTTGGGGACAGGTACTGTGCTGGGGTTTATCATCAGTTGACATGTAATGTCTCAATGTAGCATAAATTTCCACTTTCATTCCTTGAACATTTGATACATTAGAGACAATTGCCTTTCTGTAATAGCTGGTAAGTTTGTCAATTGTACTCGCTTTTAGGCTACCTTCTTTTTCCCCCCCTAACGTCACACCTTTACTCTTCCATTCCTGAACTACATTTCTCAGGGCTGTACCAAGTCTTTTTGCCACATGGTTCACACACTCTTGTTTCTCAATTTTCACATCATACACATTTTTAGAATTTAAAAAAGTGTGAGTCTTAGCATCTCCGTCACCAACCATTTGTATGTAACGCAGACCCTTCTCCCTTATAGATCTGCTCCACAAAATAAATGCAGCATCTTTTTCCATGGCATTAGCACTGCCAAAATAATTTTGTTGGCACTCACCTGATTTGTTGTGGTCTGCATACCATGTGCCAAATCCAACACTATTGGTGCCTAGAGTAGCATTCCTTGAACATTTGATACATTAGAGACAATTGCCTTTCTGTAATAGCTGGTAAGTTTGTCAATTGTACTCGCTTTTAGGCTACCTTCTTTTTCCCCCCCTAACGTCACACCTTTACTCTTCCATTCCTGAACTACATTTCTCAGGGCTGTACCAAGTCTTTTTGCCACATGGTTCACACACTCTTGTTTCTCAATTTTCACATCATACACATTTTTAGAATTTAAAAAAGTGTGAGTCTTAGCATCTCCGTCACCAACCATTTGTATGTAACGCAGACCCTTCTCCCTTATAGATCTGCTCCACAAAATAAATGCAGCATCTTTTTCCATGGCATTAGCACTGCCAAAATAATTTTGTTGGCACTCACCTGATTTGTTGTGGTCTGCATACCATGTGCCAAATCCAACACTATTGGTGCCTAGAGTAGCATTCCTTGAACATTTGATACATTAGAGACAATTGCCTTTCTGTAATAGCTGGTAAGTTTGTCAATTGTACTCGCTTTTAGGCTACCTTCTTTTCCCCCCCTAACGTCACACCTTTACTCTTCCATTCCTGAACTACATTTCTCAGGGCTGTACCAAGTCTTTTTGCCACATGGTTCACACACTCTTGTTTCTCAATTTTCACATCATACACATTTTTAGAATTTAAAAAAGTGTGAGTCTTAGCATCTCCGTCACCAACCATTTGTATGTAACGCAGACCCTTCTCCCTTATAGATCTGCTCCACAAAATAAATGCAGCATCTTTTTCCATGGCATTAGCACTGCCAAAATAATTTTGTTGGCACTCACCTGATTTGTTGTGGTCTGCATACCATGTGCCAAATCCAACACTATTGGTGCCTAGAGTAGCCTTTGTTTTTTCACAAAGAGGACAATAGGTTGACATCACTTGGAAATCTAGAACAATTCCAGTTAATACATCAATTACAATGCCAATTCCATAATGAGATGTGTGGCCTCTCTTGTGCCAAGTTCCATCATATGACACACAGATGTCAATTACAGCATTTTCTTCTAAACCAGGATCTAGTTTCATATGGGCAGCACGTACCCCTTCTGTTGCTAATTCAAGCACTTTATTCTTCAATATTTTTCCCTCTTCTACCAATTTATTTACATGCTGCAAAAAGGACTTTATTCCCATAGTGTGCATGCCCATAGATATACAATATTTTTTCATGGCACCATGCCCCTTCCCAATGTCAACAAAAGCTTTGACCATCCTTCTATTCACATCAAACGGAGGTCTTTCAGATGCTTTTTCTTCAACGCGTGGGGAATTGTACACATTCACAGATTCATTTGAACATGCAGTACCTCTTACCACCAGCTTGGAAGAGAATCCTAACTTTTCTTCCATGTGAATTTCTAAGGAATTTGATTTGCACATGCTGCATAATGCACTCTTCATAAGTTCTTTCCATACATTATTATGAACTAATAAACATTCACTGTCATTGACGATGTTAGCTGAATCAGACACTGTTCTTTGAAAACACTCAATTTTTCTTTCACTGGTTGTTAGCCTATCAGTAGACACTGATGGGCAACCAAACACACTATCTTCTTTACTGTCTGGTTGTGCATTGCCGTTTCCTAGATTTCGAGCAACATTTCTAGCAATTGCAGTTTTAGTCTTTTTTTGAAGGCCGTTTCTTCGAAATTCTGCTCGAACTTCGTGGAGATTTTTGTCTCCCCATTTTCACAATTCACTACCTAATTTGTAAGTGACGCGATGTTGTGATGTAACACGTAAAAATAAGGATATAATATATCCAAACTAATCAGACTACAACAGGTAAGAACCTTTCAATCATAAAGCACTGCCACAAAACAGAAAACTTCGCTCTTCGCAATACCAGGCAAGCACGTGGAACACACAAACAAACAGGCATGGTTCAGGCACTATCCGATTCAATATAGCATTTAATAAAAACAAATAATATACGCTAGTCATTGTATAATATAAAAATACTTATTGTTATATTCAATAGAAGATTTTTCAGATCGACTGACTTGACATTTATACTAATTCCTTCATAATTATCTTATTTTAGTATCTGTTTTGACTTCTAAGTATAACAGTTGACGACAATAAAGCACAAGCTTTCAGTGCTTCTAACAAGGCGGCAGTTTTAAAATTAGAAGACAAATTGGCGTAGAAAACATAAATTGTGTGATGCATCCCATGATCGGTGCCGAATGGGGCGTGTCGGGGTGAGGTATTTAAACGTCGGGCTATTTAAAAATGGCTCCTGTGACGTCATCGCGCTTTAAATATGCAAAAAATATATATTTTTGTAAAGCGGAAGGAATGTAGATTTTTTAAAACAAAAATTCAAAAATCGACATTTCCTTCAATTTTTCCCAAAAACTCAGTCATGGGTCCCCTTAAGCATCTTTTTTTTTTTTTTTTTTTTTTTTCGTGGACTTAATTGTTCCACTTGCTCCGCCACGTGGTCAAACACCCCACTTCTTCTTTTATCACATTTGCGCTGAACAAGGTCAATGAATGCTTCACACGCCTTCAGTGTTCCATCTTCAATTTTTTTTAAAGCAGATGAGCAGGGAACTGGTTGAATCGGGATAGGAAGTGAGGGCTGCGAGGAAGGTGATAGTTGGATGGACATGGGAGATGATGGTTGGATTGAAGAGGATGGCTGAGGGGGTTGGCTTGAACAGGATGGCTGAGGGGGATCTGTTACAACTAGTTCCAAACAGCTCCATACTGCTGGTGGTACAGAGCTGCTCAATCTGTAAAAAGTAAACAGAGAACATTGTTTTAATACATTTTTTTGGTACTATATAATGATTGCATCATAATGTTATGTAACACTTTTTAATTTGATTCTCTTTAATAATACTCTTTTGTATCTTGCATTGAGGAAATATAAACCGAAACTTCCTGAATTAAGTCACAGCTCAAATGGAATATCCATTTAAATGAATTAAAGTAGAGGTCACTTTCTGCAAAACCAGGAAAAATCAAGGAATTTCATTGCTCGAAAAGTCAGGGAATTTGTAGAAGAATCGGTAAAGCTGTGTAACAATTTGAGATTGTCAATAAAAAATGGAGTAAATTCACTGAAATAAGATAGCTGACAAAGTATTATATTTTAAAGAACCTGATTTCAGGCTTTCTTGAAAGTTCTTTTAAAAATAATTTATGAAAACAAAATCTCTTATGTTATAATATAAAATTATGTCCCCATCATCAGGTATTGCAAAACAAGACAAACTTGTAGATCATTATACACATACGTTTGTAAAGAAGAAAAGAGTGGTCACCTGTACACATCACATTAAATTCATTGTTACACATTCAGAATCTTTCATGCAGCTCGTACATATTTTGCTCATGTACGTTCCAAACCGAGATACAACATAATATTTTAGGGAAGCTCATCCTACAGTACCCAAACTTTTAGATTCAGAAAGCACATATACGAATAACAAGCAAATACAGGAATTACGTGGATGACAAGTCTCTCTTAACTGAATTTAGAATCTTACAACTGTCTTGCATAATTTTTTTTATCTGTAATTTTTGCCAAAACTAACTGACTTAACAATGTGAACATCTTTTCATTCAATACTGACTTATAATTACAACACCTCATAAAAGCCATAATCATCAGGAGTCAATACCAACAGCTCACTACAAGAAATCCACATATAATATCATATACATTAATTACATTCATTAAGTTTAATCATTAAAATAAAAATATTTTATTCAGATTTTTGATATCCTGATTATTATAGACAATCATTTATGGTCAGTTAAAACCAATTAGAGTATGTGGAAAGGGTGTTTCCTTTAAATAATTTTAATCCCTTTTCTTCATAAAATATGACATGTAATCTTGTTAAAAACTTCAACACATGAGACACCAAAGTTTTTAACAAGATTACATGTGATATTTTATGAAGAAATGGTTTTTTCCTTTAAACAATTTTAATCCCCTTTCCACATACTCTAATTGGTTTTAACTGACCATAAATGATTGTCTATAATAATCAGGATACCAAAAATCTGAATAAAATAAGACAAAGTGCGATCCAGATTCTGAAAAATATTTTTAATCACTCTTACGAGTGAAATTTAAATTTTTGCAGTTACTGAAACAATTTTGAATTTCATGTAAATTAAAACATTTACTGCTTTGGCTTGCTTAGTAGTGATGGTTCAAATAATGTAAGTTACTCGAGTAAAATTTTGTTTTTATTCACTCTTGAAAATTAAAACAGCTTTTGCTAAGTTTTTAGTTCTTCTGAGAACTAAAATATACTTTATCTATACTAATATATAAAGACAGAACTGCACTGACTTACAGCGCGATAATCTCTGAATCTACTGAACCAATACTGATGAAACTTTTGTAGTAGCTTCCTTCAAAGGTCTGGAGTAACATAGGCTATGATTTACAATCGCAAACCGTACTATATTCACAAAATAATTACTTTTCCGGACATTTTTTGCCACGCTTTACATCACAGATTCAATAGTGGATCAATGTCAATAGTTAAGATGCGCGCCACCAGAGGGTGAGGTCTGAGATCTTCTACTGTTTTCATCAATGTCCAGAATCAAGGCCGTCTAGAAGAGTATATTATATATTCTAGACGGTCTTGCCAGAATTATTACGAAATTCATTGGGGTTTGAACATGTACAATGTAAAGTCCATGAGTGTTCTTTGGTGATTTGTTTGTTTTGAACGTTGGTGGAATATTTGAACGAAACTTTACTGAAAGTACGTAGTAAAGAACGTCAATGTACAAACATTGTCCTTAGTCCGTTTGGTACACAAATTGTGGCAAGAAAACATGTGAGTTTTAAAATATTTAGAGAGTTAAAAGTACAAAAATATACAGTACAAAATATACAGTAATGTACAATGTACAATATGTAGATATCGTATACAGGTATTGTATATTTTCTAAACAACCTCTTCTTTTACAGAATTTGTGAAAATTGAATTGTTTGGAACAATGCCGAAACGAAAGTTACAGTTGTCAAAACAGAATACAAGTGCTAAGAGATGGGCAGCCTATTAAAATTCGGAATGGGCCACTCAGAGGCAAGAGCGACTTGCAAAAGAACACGCACCATTGAAAACAATACAGTAAAGAAGAAAGCAAATGTGAATAATTCTCTAGGAAGCAGGGCAGCTTTTTGTTATGACTCTCGATTTGACTATTTACACATATCTCATGTTCAAATTGGTAAAATGGAAAATATTTGTATGTTTTGGTCAACACTGTTTAACATTTTTCTTCAATATGGGCAGTGGTATGTAATTAAGTAATGGTCCTTTACCTATTAAGACTAATCTTGCTGTTGTTTCGCATGTCAGTTGCTCCCAGTGAATTAATTCATCTATATTTCTATAAACTGGCAAAAATTAATTTATCTAAAATATTTATGTCTAATCTAATAACAAAATTCTGACAATTCAAACAAAACCCCTTGGTTTCTATAATTCACATTTCAAAATCCATAGTATCTCGCACTTCAAATCAAATAATGAAACTAATAGTGATTTGTTAGGTGGTTCAGTACATTGCTCTTTTTAATATGTATACATAATGTACAGGTTCGCGGATCAGTATTGCTGTTATGTTGCGATGATATGATAAATTGATTTACCTAAACAAATATGTTTTATAATATATGTTACTAGCAAGATCTTTAAACATACATATTTCTGACATCTTCAAAATAATTATAAAAACCGGCAATACCTTTCAGCATAGATATTTTCATTTACTTTAATTATTACGATTCATCAAATACGTTACGACATCTATATCTAAATGTCCGGATCTGTCAACTAGCGTACCTATGCGAGAACTCTCGGATGTTTCGTATACTCTGCTTAAAACTGTAAGTCCCTTCAAGGTCACGAGTTGGCAGCAGATAAATTTTTAATCTTTCTTTATAAATACTATAGAAGCAAAAATATAAAAATGAGTTTTACAATTGGTATAATATATAAAACTCCCGTCCTTTGGCTCGACAGCCTGCTACGGGCCTTAGCTGACCGGCGGTGACACAGCCTCTCAGCCTGTGTTCGAGTGGTTAGCACGAGGACATCCCTTACCGTATACACCGCTCTTCTTAACCTTAGGATGGGCTTTCTCATCGTCACACAGCAATCGATACTGAGACATTTGTAAGGAAAGCGCACATTTCTAATTTACCCGGCCGGGAATCGAGCTCGGGGTTGTTTCATGGAAAGCGAGCACGCTAACCAATAAGCCACCGAGGGCAGGATATAAAACTGTACAAAAAGAATACATGTGAGTCTACAATTTATAAAAGTATTTTACGAGTGTTTTGTATTAACAGTTTAGATTTGTTTATTGTTTTTATTTATAAAGTGAGAAATGTTTGGGAGCTGAAACTCCCAATTAGAAAAATGTAAACTTTCTTTAGTAAGAAAGTGAACGAGGCACACCGGAAATTTCCAAATAGGGGGAAAGACATGACAGGGCTAGCTTGGCGGGGCAGATACAATGGGGGAGAAGTAGGCCCTACTGCACGGCATGAATAATGGAATACCTCTTCCTGGCTAAAAATTTACTGTAATAAATGCCTGGGCAACGCCGGGTAGTTCAGCTAGTGTTCTATATGTTCTAACTGATGTTCTATAAATTAATTAAATTATGTCACTTTCAACAATACTTACGGTGACTTCCTCAAATACGGTGCTAACCAAATCATCTGTTCGTAGTATACGAAACTAATCTTCTTCCTTGCACCACCTCCTGATCCAGAGGGAAGAGCGGTGGTGACCTCTTATGAACCCTCGCAAACCTATCGCGAAGGGTTCCCCATCTCTGTTTGCAGACTTTAACTAAAAAAAAGGAAAACAATGTAAACATCTATGTTCTACATACACACACACACACACACATATATATATATATATATAATATATATATATATATATATATATATATATATATAAATTGGATAAAAATGAAGGTACAATAACTCACCCTCCTTTCCAGACATGCGGCTATACTTTGCCACACGTTTTCAATGAACACCTTGTCCTTGTGGTTAGAATCTTTTTTGTCCACAAGGCAAATGTCCGCCACCAGCTGAATTAGGCAGGTCTCAAAATTTGCAGTTTCCATGGCGATATTAAATTAATAAATAAAACAAAAGGATAGGAATAACGGGATATTAACTATGATAATAAAACAACAAAAATTGAAACAAAATAAAAATATAAAGAATAACAAAAGTATAAACTATGATAAATTAAGTAGCAATAATAAATACAATAGAAATGAAACTAACATAGAAAACAGAATGAATACAAAACTTAACAATAATGAATGAAAAAGATGGAGATCAGAGAGCACAGAAGCAAAGGAATGAAACAAAAAGAATTTTAGGTTATGAAAATCAATGACAAAGATATGATAAAGTGGCAAGAAAAACAAGGGAAAGGCGAAATAATTAAAAGAACGGGAAAATAGTGAGGGATAATGCCACGAAATCAACGAAGCAAACGCAACGGACAAACAGCCACTGGGCAACACACACGAACGGAAGGCAGCACACAAGGCAAATGGCAACTCAAGTGTGAACAGAGCAGCGTGCTCCGGTGCTTCGGTAGGCACTGTTTCTTAAAGTTCTATTTTCCGGCCGCTACAGGTTCTTAGCGCTATTCGTCGTCCCGTTGGCGTTCATTGTGAAGCGATCGCACTTCGCGTTACCGTTCCCGGCCACGTCTTCGCGTTCACGTTTCCGTTGGCGGGCTATTGTAGAGCGGCCTTAAGGTGGCGGGAACAGCTATAAATGTAGTGTGGTAGGAACTAAAATATTTGAGGCTTCGCCCATTCCGGGAGGCAGCGCGCACGAGCGATTGGCTTGTTTTTTTTGCAAGGCTTGAAGAGCCGAGACCACATTTGATCGTGGCGTCTCAAGGTGGCCGTAACGTTTGATGGGAACGTGTATCGATCCTTGAGTGACTGCTCGGACCGGGAGGTAAGGATGGCAACATCACTGTAAAGCTTCCGTAATTGCTCGTCAGTGGTTGTCCCAAATAAATAGTGCAGGCCATGACCTACTGCGTCAAAGAGGGCTCGCTGACTGCGTTCTGATACATTGGCGTGGTTAGACCTAAAATCTCTTTTAGCCCCGCAAGTCTGTGATCCAGGTCCTCCTGGTACCCCATCGAAATGCTCAAAATTTGTAGAGAGGCGTTGAGGAGCCCCGGATTGCGCTCTTTCACCCTGCCCTGCAGAGTGCGAAAGTCCGTGAGCTGCCGTTCCACTCGACCAACCACCTCATTGATGTCCGGCGGGTGTAAGTCCAGATGTAGTAGCCACTCTCCTGAAGCTACTGCTAGGTCTCTCTCCGGAACGAACAGCAGTGCCCGAATATTCGGGTCGAGTCAGGAGCAACAGCAGGCTCGGGAGGAACAGTGATGACCACCAGGACAGCCTAGGGGAGAACTAAGGTTAACGCACTGTAATGT